>CM014277.1:53860239-53974487 GCA_004135705.1 Alloteropsis semialata | reverse complement strand
TGGATGGGTTGACGTCGATCTTGGCGAGTATCTGGGAAATGGTGGCGCCGCCGCCGTAGCGGTGGATGGCGTCGGCGATGCCGACGTCCAGGGCAACCGCGAGCGCAATGGATTTGATGTAGCCGAGAGACTCGTGCAAGAGCAGAAGGTGAGCTTGGAGCAGGTCCTGAGTGCTGTCCTCGGTGTGTGCCATTTTGTATGCCGGGTGTGCTTTGTTCTTCTTTGCTCAGGGTTGTGGCTGGAGACACATAAGGGATCACCTATTTATATAGTTTTTTTCGACTAGTTTGTCCCTAGCTAATACTGCCCCCATTCAAAAAATAAATGACATATCTTTGTTTCATCCATATAAGTTCTATTTCATAATCTAATGCAAAACGTGTATGTTAGTTCTTCATTTCTAACCCTTATTGTTACTTTAATTTTATTAAATTTGTACGCTTATTACATGTATATACGTTGAATATTTTCTTTGTACATCACAATGGAGCGTACGGTGCTCACTTTATTTCATTTCAAAATATAAGAATTTCTAGTTTTGTTTAAATCAAACTTGTCTAACTTTGACCAATTCTACAGAAAAAATATATTGATACCTACAATACCAAGTAAATGCACTTGAAAATATTTATTTTCAAAATGGAAAACTTTATATAATTCAAGAGTGTTGCATCAAGTAAATAACCTGCAAGGAAGAAGCTAAGTTTGTTTGTTTTCAACTATATACCATAATATTCCTGCATAACCATATAAACCAACAAGTAGGAGCCACACCCACTAAGATTAAAGGTTTGGTTTCTTTATTAATTCCCCTCGGCCAAGTAACAAATAGATTTTTCACACTGCAGGGTTAAGAATGCCCGAATGTCGTATAAATAATTGACCATATTGCATGTGTAAATTGGCATTCCAAAAATAAATGTCTTATTTTCTAGTCATTATGATAAAAGCAGCATTGTTTATTACCTTGCCAGTTCTGTATGAATAAATTATTTTTTTGTTATGATTACCCCTCTAGGAAGGTACCACATAAAGATCATAATTTTCAAAGGCACTTTTAGTTTCCATGTTGGACAGTTGATATTAGGTACATCCAAATGAATCAAGAACAAGTAGTAAGATTTGACTGAGAACTCCCTGTTTTGATGTAAGTTCCAGAGAAAATCCTCCTTTCTTAACTAAGGATAATGTTAGGAATCCGTGAAAATTGATCATTATTTCCACCTAACTAACTTGTTTCCAATCAAATCCTATATATGGTGGGTTGGTGCCTAGGACTTCTACTACTATATCTCGTTTTCGATGGGCTTTGTTATAGAGAAAAGGATATTGTTCTCATAGAGTCCTATTTCCTAACCACCTAACTTCCCAGAACCAGATTTGCGATCCATTCTCTATGCTAAAAGATCCAAAACGTAGAAAATCAAGTTTAACCTTCATAAGGCTAGCCTAAAAATGTGAGTCTCCACTCTTCCATTAGACCTAAGATAGTGGCTTATACCCTACATGTTGCGTAAAATTTGTTGCCACATACCATCTGTTTTTAACAGATGGAATAACCATTTGCTTAACCAGGCTATGTTTTTAATTTCTAGGTTTTTGATGCCTAGTCCTCCTTGCTCTTTAGGTTGACACAGAATGTCCGATTTGGCTAACTGGTATTTCCTTTTGTGATAATCACACTGCCAGAAGAATATGGATCGAAAGTAATCTAGTTTCTTTAGAATGCCCTTGGAAATAGCAAAAAAATGCAATCATGTACATGGGTAGACTACTAGGTACTAAGTTAATTAAAGTCGGCGTCTCCCTGTTGACAAGTGTTTGCCATTCCGGATACTAATCCGTTTCTCGAAGCGTTCTTCCACTTTTATCCAATTGGCATTTGTCAGCTTCCAAAAATAGACTGGAATGCCCAAATACCTTATTGGGTAAGTACCTAGACAACATCCAAACAATTCTATGTATCGATTCATATAATTTTGTGCCTCAACAAGCAGTATATTTCACTTTTATGGTAATTGATCTTTAGAATTGAGAAATGCGCAAAGCAATAGCTTCATGTTATAGACCTTTTCCGTGTCATGATCCATAAAGCTTTATGTATCATCAGCTTATTGTAATATGGATATACCTCCATCCACCAGGTGAGGCACCACTCCACTTAGTTGACCACATGTTTTGGTTCTTTTTATAACTATCGCTAGCATATCGGCTACAATGTTAAACAATATAGGTGACGATGGGTCCCTTTGACGAAGCCCATTTCTGGTTTGGAAATAGGCCCCTGTATCATCATTTACGTTGATTGCCACACTTCCACTTGTGAATGAGAATATTCAAAATATCCACTTTTGGAAAAATCTTTCATCCAAAGTGTCTGCAATAGAAACGGTCATCTGACTTTAAAGATGATTACATCTTGTTTTTTGCGGTGTAGTTCATGCACGGTTTCATGCAATATGACGACTCTTTCTAGGATGTTTTGTTCTTGCATAAAAGTCATTTCGGTTTGGGCTAATAATATGGTCTGCTATTGAATTAGTTTTGATTATGGCAGCTTTTGTAATATTTTAAACTCACATTTAACAAGCAAATTGGTCTATACTATTGGATACGATTGGTGTCTGGAACTTTTGGTAAGAGTTATAACACCAATGTTCAGGCTTGGTATATCACCTGTGTGTAAGTCATGGAACATCTACATCAGATCCCCTTAGATTACATCCCAGAGCTTTTGGTAGAACTCTGCACGGAAACCATCAGAGCCAGGCGCCTCAAGATAGAAAACAGCTTCTCGAATCTCCTTTTATGCGAAAGGAGCTGTGAGAAATTTATTTTCGATTTCGACAACTTGGGGGATATCATCTATCCTATTTTCATTGCGGGGGAAGTAGTTTTCCTCAGGTGGCCCAAATAACTCTTTATAAAAGATTGTGATTTAGGATTTTAGGTTTGCTAGTCCCTCTATTTTCCTGTTCTCCTGATCCAAGGAAAAATCTATTTCTTTCTATGTTTACCATTGGCCACCATTTGGAAGTATCTCGTATTGTTGGCTAGTCCCTCTATTTTCCCGTTCTCTTGATCCAGGAAAATCTGTTTCTTTCTATGCTTACCATTGACCGCCATTTGGAAGTATCTCGTATTATTGTCGCCTAGAAGCACATCCCTGACCTTAGCCCGTTGATAATACTTGATCTCCTCCTCGCGAAGAAATTTACATAGATCATCTCGTGCTCGGTCCACTACATACGGTCCTCATCTTTAAGCATATACGGGTTTTAGCTATCCTATCAAATTCTGTCATATCGATTAAGCACTATGAAAATTGTTTCATGATGGATTAACGAAACTAACTTGATGTTGTAGATATTGGTGCATTTTCCTATAAACATGTTATAATTAGAAAGATTTTTTGACTTATTAGGACAAAACTGAAAATGTTCTTGGAGAGTAGTCATATTAAATTATTGTGAATGGAAGAATTAGACTATTACGAAGAATTTGACCCTCTGTCGGGTGAATTTCTACACACGTTTTGTTGCATCGTCAGGACACTCTTGTCTCTTCACAACACTGTCGCTTTGTCTCAATCCATTAAGACCTTGTTTAGTTGGCAAAACTTTTCAAACTTTGATGCATTGGGAAGCGTGTGCCAAGTTTGAAAAGTAAGTTGAAGGGGGTGTTTAGTTGAAAGTTCCATTGGGAAGCGTAAAAGTAGAGAGGGGGCATGTTTTCCAATGCGTTACTTTTGTAACTTTTCAAATTAGTTGAAGGAGGTGTTTAGTTAAAAAGTTGTAACTTTTCAAAAAAGTTGGAGAAGTTTGGGGTAAACAAGGCCTAACTTCTATAGTAGAATGCCATAAAGAAAGATTCTTGTGCATTCTGCAGCCCACAACCTATTGCGGGATCCTAAATCCATTAACTTCTACAGTAGAATGCCATAAATAAATATTCTTGTGCCATTCTGAAGCCCACAACCTGTTGCCGGATCCTAAACCATTAAGGGGGTGTTTAGTTCAGCTCGTTTTGCAAAATTTTGCATAACGCACGTATCCTAATGCACTTTTTTCTTTCTGTGGCATGCGACCTAATGCATAAAAACATTATGCATAACAATCTAAACACGTCCTAATTGAGCCTCCATTGTAGCTAGCAGTGACCTCCAATCAATACACCACCCCACCCAACTGCCCATGTGAAAATCTTATCCAACGGTGGCTTGCATCATATCCTTTTCTTCTACTCCCAACTCCCAAGCAGCATGAAGGGGCTCCTATCTACATAAAAGCAATTTCAACCCCTGCCAAAATCTACAGTGATTTTTTTTCGAAAGACTAGTACAGACGCAGACGTTTATAGACGCACACATACCCACTAACCCTACCGTATGAGCATCTCCGAAAGACTAGACCGGCTGCTCCGATCTTGAAATTGACGAAGTCACCACAAGCGCCTCGCTATCGACGTGCACGTCGCCTACCACTGAAAGACTAGTGGCAGTTAAATCCTGGAACAAATCCAGAAAAAATGTGACACACATGCTGAGTCGGAGACTCGAACCCTGGTAGGTAGGTTCCACCACAATAAACCTAACCAACTAAGCTATACTTAGTTTCAGGAAATCTGCAGTGATTAGTTGGAGGACACAAGTATCATGACTAGCATGACTGCAGCTAGCTATCAGAAAAGGCAGAGCAGACGTACATTAGAGCCATATATAAACACCTACACAAATTCAGGGAAGAATGTGAAATTGTGAACATGTCTATGCATGACTGCAACAGCTTTTCATATCACTTGCTAGTTCTGTGTGTAAAAAACTAAAAATGGGCAACGAAAATATATATCAGCAAATAAATAGGCTGAAGACGACAATGTGCTACATATATAGTTGAACTCCTTAATAGGATATAGAAGAAGATTGGGCCAAGATGGATCCTAACCGCGGGTTGTCAAGATTTTATAGAATTTTTTCTCCTAAGTGCCCCCTATACATTCAACCGTGATTTAATTTTTTATTTTTATTTCCTAGACTTGATAGTAACTGAAACTTGGATTCATTCATAAATCAATGATGACAGACTGATCTCCGTAAGTCCTGCACCACCAGCCCGTTATTAGTTGCTTGGGCCTTAAGCTGATTAGGCCTGAATACGAAAGTGTTATGGGCTATGGGCTACAAAATGCTGCTATGAATAATTCCACAACCCTTATCTATTAGCGTCGTTCGATTTACAACCTTCAACCGCAAAACCATGGATTTAACACCCTGAACCACTGAAACCGTCCGATTTACACCCTTTTGTGGTTTTAAGAGTGGTTTTTGCTGACGTGGCACCACGTCAGCTGTCCTGTGTGGTGCCATTTCAACAACGAGGGGGTTGAATTGGACTTTATTGATAGTTTGAGAAAAAATAAAAATACTTTTAAGAAAATATGTGCAATTAAACTCCTAAAATCTTATTCACTCTTTCATAGAAAATTCATTTTAGCTCAGCAAAATATGAAACTTGTTTTTTTTTATAAAATCATGCTCTATCTCTTAATGCCTAGTTAGGGGTTGTTTAGAAATTTTGTGGTCTCATTTTGGTGTTTACTTGCTAGTAGCTTGTCTTGTTGCCTATGATAACAAGTATGGTTAGCGTTTTATTTAGTAGCAAGAACTTTCCACAGTATGCATATTTAAATAAGCACTAACCTGACAAAAAGATTGCTAAACTAGCTCGTTACAAAAATGCTCTAATTACACTTCTTTTTATTTTAGATTTAAAATTAAGTGAATTTTAATTAAATTCAACTTCACCCTAGCTCGTTCAGCTCGTTTGAAGTTGGGTCTCAAAAGATATAGGAGATCATAATAAATAAGAGTAACTTAATTCCAAAAATCTAAAAATAATGAGATCATAATAACCCCTTGTAAAACCTACTTTTCATCGAAGTGAGCTACTGATCTTCATAGTACGGGCCGTCAATGTCGTCAAAGTCATTCTCAGGGCCGTCAATGTCATCAAAGTCATATTACTTAGAATAAATAACATAAACAACTTTTAGCAAAAAAATAAAAGTATAATTATAAGAGATTTAAATAACTTATAACTACACCTAAAAGTTAAAGCATGATTTTAAGACAAATTTTCTATGAATTTTCTAAGAGTAAGCAAGATTTTAGGATTTTAATTACACATATTTTCTTAGAAATATTTTTATTTTTTTGTAAAGTATATTTGACACCCTCAAACTATCAATGAGGTCCAATTTACCCCCTTGTTATTGACGTGGCACCACGTAGGACGGCTGACGTGGTGCCACATCAGCAAAAACCGCTTTCAAAAGGGTGTAAATCGAACGGTTTTAATAGTTCGAGGGTGTCAAATAAATGGTTTTGCGGTTGAGGGTTGTAAATCGAACAACGCTGATAGATGAGGACTGTGGAATAGACTTTTTCCTTGTTTTAGCCCATGGTCTGCGAGACGGCCCACACGCACTGGGCTACAATAGCGCTCTCCGCTTCGCAGTGGACGTGGTGTAAAGTTTGCAACATGGGCTTTATCGGCCCGGACGGAACTCCGTCCAATGGCTGAAGCAAAGCGTCTCATCTCAAGCTGACAGGCCGAAGATGAGCTACACGCACGTCAACGTCTCCGGGCAGTTTGGCATGGGTTTGGAGAAGGGAGCAATCAATCCCAAGGCTATTACGTGTTAAGCGTTGTGTTGTGCGTGTGTTAATTATTCATCTGAAAAAACAAATAAATGTGGAAGTGTGCAATTCTTCTTGATTTTCCTAGTTATAGGTCCATTGCATAGTCTGTTCTGTTGAGTTGAAAGCTCTAACTTCGTTCTCGGAACGAACAAAATCTTATTCAACACATAGAATTCAGTCTCATGACACCAGAAATCCCTATGAAGCAGTCTTGCTGTTTCGCAAACAAGAAGTTTATGGATCGATGCTAAAGACCAAGTGCATATATATAAGTCCTACATTACTACAGAATAAATAAGGTTAGAGAACTCTTGTACTTCAAACCACGCATCAGAACAAAGGTTTTATCTAGCTACTTGCAAAGTACTGCGGCAGTTGTGTAGAACTCATGCTAATATTCTACATAAAAGCAATTTCAACCCTTGCCAGTTTAAATATGCAGTGGTTAGTTGGAGGACGACACAACTAAGTATCATCACTATCATGATATCAACTAGCTATCAGAAAAAGGCAGAGGAGACACTGGAGCCATGGACACCTTCACAAATTCAGTGAAGAATATAATCTGAACATGTCTATGCACGACTGCAACAGCTCTTCATGTCACTTGCTAGTTGTGTGTGTCAAAGTTGGCAACAAAGATATATATCAGCAAATAAATTGGCTAAAGACGACAATATTCTACATATATAGCATCGGAGTAGTTGAAGTGTGCTGGCTCCACGGGACAAACAATAGTCTAAGATAAGGCAATTTCTAGACTGAATATTCAACAGAACAGAGCAAGCAGGCAGCTTCCCGCACACGACAGCACGACACGTGTCCAGGACGGGTGATGGGTTTGGTGGCTGACGTACCGCGCCGCGTTGCGACGCCGTGGTCGCACCAGCTAGCCGCCACCGCCGAAGCCGCCGGGTCAATAAGGTCGACCGCCATGGATTCCGGCTGCTAAAGACGCCGCCGCTCGAGGCCTCTCTATACTTGTCAATGCACTCTTTGAATCTCGTGAAGAAACTGCCAGGAATATGACCAGGACAAGGAGTTGTACTAGAACTTGCATTGACAAGTATGGGCCATGATGTGTAGGATCTATGAAATTAGCGTAAGACACTTGAATCTTCAGAAAAAATGACTTGGCGCCTTGTGGCATTCATTCAAAACAATGCAGCATGCAGGTAGTGTTATTTCTTCTATCTGTGTCCAGTCTCTAATGCCCTTGTGTTGGTGAATGGTATTAGGCCTGACAAATTATATTAGCTACAAAATTGAATTTGGGAACCAAGTATGTGAATCAACATTTCTTTTTTCTTTGCAACCGGTGTCTTTACTTATTCATAGTTTAACCTTAGCAACGACGTCATAGCCGGTAACTATTTTTTTGTGCCCGTATAGGTATATATATTTGTTCCCAATCCCAAAACGAGAGGGCTCTCGATCTTGGCTTAACTCGAGAGCTCTTCCAATTCGGAAAATACGATGAAGAAAGAAGATTTGGATGACAGAAAAGGAAAAGAAAAGAAAGTACAAAATCAAAACAAGTAAAAAAATAAAACACCTTCATCTCCGGCGGGTTATGGACAGAGTGGCCGCTGGCAGAGGCTGGTAGGGTTAAGTTAGGCTTTGGATTTCTGGGTTAGGGAGATGTTCTATGGCAGATGGGCTTAGAGGGTTGGCTATGGAGGCGGTTGGCCCGATGGAGGAGATGGGCTGGGGGAGGTGAAGGCGAGCCGGTGAGGGTGCTGGCCACCAGGGCGGTGGAGGATGGCGGTTGGGGAGGGATGAGCAATAGGGGAAACAAGAAAATGGTTAGCGGTGGCGGTGGCTCTGGCTGCGGTGTCACGCCAGAGCCAAGAGGGCTAGTGGCAGAGGCGAGGGACCTCGGATCTAAGGCGACGGAGAGAAGAAGGGGTTAGGGAAAGGGAGTGCACGACAGGAACAGGATGGGGAGTGGGAGGGGAGAGGAGGGTGGAATTTTTTTTTGGTGTCGGAGGTGACCGTCCGCCATGGGACGGCGCTGGTGGAGGTAGCGTGGGTTGAGGTGGCACAGGCAACTGGACAAAGAAAGACTGAAAAATGATCATGGGTCGATGGGAGAGGATAATTGTTGGGAGAGTGGGGTCCACATGCACGGAGGGCTCTCAGCGACGAGTTTATCAGGAGAGGGTTGCCCCTCTAGCTAGATCCATATTTGTTAACCAAATTGCCACGATAATTGTTTTCCATGATAATGCGCAACCATCACTCCATCAGGGTGCCTATCCACTGATGTAATTATATTAATGCCTAATGTGAAGCTGGTGCATAGAAGTATTCTTTAATCTTGCAGTAAGAGATTTTATTTTTGAACAAACCGGAAAAGAATAAGGCAAATCTTAAGAGTTCTTTTATGGGAGTCCATACTACTCTATACTAGTGTATAAAAAGGACTAGTATAAAAAGATCATACGGTTGAGATTAATTGTATACTACTAGAGACTTTAATTGTAGTATGGTTGTATACAATGAGTAGTATAGTAGTATATGGGTATTTTGGAAAAAAGTAAGTGGTGTAAATGAAATATATATATTTTGAAAAATTACTTTGATTCTTGATATATATTTTTACATCTGCAATCTCAAATTTCATTTTTATCCAAGTAAAATTACTAAACTACCCCTTACTCATACGGATTTATACTATATACCACTGTTGACGGCCCTTAGGCATGCCAATCGTGAACCGCAAGCGCACGGATCAGTTGTAGCTTTTCCCTTAGAGTACTCCCCAAGGTTTATCAATCCGTGGAACTAAAGATACAAGAAACAATCCAACTAGCATAGAAATCCTTTGATCTTGAAGAGGGTTTGCAAAAACGGATCTAATCTACTAAACACAAACACCTGAGGTAGCAAGAGAAAGTTAGAGATAACCAATCTAGATCGCCTAGGTCATGCATGTGTTGTAGCTCCGAGCCAAATAGAGTGAAGTAAGATAGATGTGAATCTCAATGAAAAGCATCTTTAAATCATGACCGGTCAAACTCCCGAAAGCCCCACCTTACACGGGATCACACCCTGTCACGATGCTCCCTTTCGGCGTGGGTAACTTAAGGGCACGTTCACAAGTGAACGTGTCGAACCACTTGGTAGATCCGGTATGAACCCCTAGCCACCATGGCTACAAGAACACCCCAAGCAATCTATCTCGAGAATAGATTGAAGAAGAAGCAAACCCAAGCAAGAACGAAATCATAGAAGAGGCACTTGATCGCTAAAGATTCGGAAACACATATAACTTCACCATGAATGTAAGTACATCACAAGATCACCACCGGGATCCTACCTTGATCTTGATGATTCTAGCTCCAGAACTCCGATGTGGTCTTCCTCGCAGGTTTCCCACGTCGGCTAGGGAAGAACCTTAGACAACTAGCACTTCAGCTCTCCGAAAGGTGTCCCTCTAGCTCCTCTACTCCTTGGCGGCAAATGATGAATTGATTGATGCGTGGCACGAAGGCACATGGGCTATTTATACCCTGAGGAAACCCTAGGTCGAAGGGGGGGAGGGGGCGAACCGCCACAGGAAAGGCTTGGGCCGGCCGGCCCAGGGGGGTACATGCCGGTCGGCCTAGGGCTTTCCTTGGCCATCTCGTCTCCATCTTTCTCTCCAAGTCTTCTGAAAGCTTCAGTAGTTGTTCCACCTATGCATGTGGGCCATTGGACGTCATTTGCTCGGGATATCTTTGAGATAATAATGGGAAGTGATAAACTTCCAAATTCTCCAATTGAGTTGCCTTGACCCCGAAGTCTCTTGACCTTATCTTGAAGTACTTGCCTTTCAAATACTCTTGGAGGTCGGTTCACCAAAGTTGAGCATGAACGGGGCTTGAACCACCTAGGCCGGCCGACCTAGGCCATGTGGGGCCGGCCAGCCTGCCCTTTTCTTTGGGCCTCTGGCCTTCATCTTTCACCGTGTCGTCTTTGGTCTCAAGTCTTGTCCATATGTGCTCCATTTAAGCCCAAAAACCTGCGTAAACACAATTCCTCCAAAAACACATGCATATGCGAAAACATCCCGGTTATAGAGTATGATCATTAGTTTAGATATCAAATTCATGCCATTATTGAAGATAAACAAGGGTAAAAGTGTGTCGCTAAGGAGCGTCAACAACCACTTATCGATAATATAGAGTACCGTAAAAGAGCTCAATCTGAATTAGAAGAAGTTGCTTGTTTGAGAGCCCAAAACCTATAAGCCAACACACCCACTTACAAGCGTTACCTGATCAGAAAACAATGATCCGCAAATGGCCATGGCGATGAAAACTTATAAAAGAACCACACCCTACCTGTAGGGTTTAACAATGCCACGTTGTGTCCGGGCGTGTGTGAGTCTGTGTGCATGGATGTCGAGTCGTGTTCGCACGCATGTGTGCACCAGCGAAGTCGGTATGTGGCTGCGACGCGTCCTAGGTCTGTTGGGTGCACGTGTGAGTTTGTTCCGCACCGCCGAACTGTAGGGGATAAGGATCGGAGGGGTGGTGTGCGTGCCAAGGATCCCGTGGAAGCTGCCTCCATGGCGCGACGTGAGTAGCGGCTCATGGCCAAGTGGTTGAGTGCATTCTGCGATGATCGTGGCGAATGGGCCGGCGTTGAGGGATGTTCCCCGACCCATTAGAGTCCCATGTACTTCCGATCATCAATTTGCTCGAATCAGTGCCAAGAAACTGGAGTGACTAGGCTCCGTGGTGTTCGTCGCCCAAAACACTGTTTATCTCCTTCCTCTGGCCGCCATTGAGCGAGTGCGAGCGAGCGTGAGGTCACGAGTTCCCGGGAAAAATTCTGACAAGTGGTATCAGAGCTTGAGTGATGAAGATCGAAGACTCGCCGAAGGGGGAGAACGGAGATGGGGCAAGCTCGACCGTGGCCGAACGCGTCGTGCCCAGCTCCGGCACGGTGGAGCTGCCGCTGCTGACAAAGGGCAACTACCATGAGTGGTCCTTTGTCATGCAGGTGTCGCTGGAGGCATTGGAGCTGTGGGTCGTGGTGGAAGCGGCGAGCAAGGACCGAGCGAACGATCCTCCGTGGCTTCCCGTCGAAGATGAAGGCCGGGCTTGCCGTGAAGAAGACGGCAAAGGAAGCGTGGGACTCCATGAAGAGTATGTAGGGTGGCGATGATCGCGTGAAGGCTTCCAACGTGCAGCGGCTGATGAAGGAGTTCGAGAATTTAAGCTTCCACGATGGCGAGGCGGTGGGTGACTTTGCCGTCGCGTCAATCGCCAGACCGCACGCTTGGATGATCTTGGCGAGGAGCTGATGGACTCCTGCGTGGTCAAGAATGTGCTGCACATTGTGCCATGAAAGCTGAAGCAAGTGGCAGTCGCCATTGAGATGTTGGCGAACCTCAACGCGATGACGCTGGACGACCTCATTGGTCAGCTTCAGATCGTAGAGGGGGTGGACGCCGAGGACCAGCCGGTGGCCAATGCAGGGAGCGTTGAGCAGCTGATGCTTACTGAAGCTTAGTGGGAGGCAGTGTAGCGCCAGCGTGGAGGCGGTGGGCGTCGTGCCAGTTGTGAGCACGGCGGCGGCCATGGAGGTGATCACGCCGACGACAACGATGGGAGAAGCAGTATGAGCTCCGAGCGAAGCAGGGGCCGCTACCGAGGTAAGTGCTTCGATTGTGGCATTCGTGGTCACATGGCGAGGGATTGCCTGAGGAAGAAGAATGAGCGGGCACTGCTCGCCGATGTCGAAAAAGAAGCGATGCTGCTATGAAGATCGTACTCACCGTGTCGTGTTCTGGGGGAGTTTCTTTGGGTTTAACCATGCCACGTTGTGTCTGGGCGTGTGTGAGTCTGTGTGCATGGGTGTCGAACCGCGTTCGCACAATGTTCACGCGTGTGACGTGTCGGTGTGTGGTTGTGACGCATCCTAGGTCTATTGGGTGCGCGTGTGAGTTTGTTCCGCGCTACCGAACTGTAGGGGATAAGTATCAGAGAGGTGGCATGCGTGCCGAGGATCCCGCGGAAGCTGCAGCCATGGCGCAACGCGAGCAACGGCTCATGGCCAAGTGGTTGAGTGCATTCCTCGGCGATCGTGGTGAATGGGCCGACATTGAGGGATGTTCCTCGGCCTATTAGAGTCCCCTGTACCCTCGATCATCAATTTGCTCGGATTAGTGCCAAGAAACAGGAGCAACTAGGCTCCACGACGATCGTCGCCCAAAACATTGTTTATCTTATTTCTCTGGCCGCCATTGAGCGAGTGCGAGCGAGCGTGAGGTCTTGAGTTCCCGAGCCAAATTCCAACACACCCCACTAAGCAAAAGCAAGATGCGTACCATCAGCAAACACAAATCGGAGATTCAAATGCTCGGTCACTACTGGAAAACTCGCCATCGGTATCAGGTCATAATGCGCGAAGCAAAAGCAAGATGCGCCATCCTTTATGTCGTTAGATGCGTACCATCAGCAAACACAAATCGGAGATTCAAATGCTCGGTCACTACTGGAAAACTCGCCATCGGTATCAGGTCATAATCCTCGTGCAACCGAGACTAAAGGCCTCGACTATAGGTACCGGTTATAGAGGCTCCAACACACGCGCACGTCGCAAGTCACAAGTCACACGATTTTTCACGTGAAAACACGCGCGTGCGGCGCGCGAGGTTCGAACCCACGACCTCCTGCTTTGCGCGTTGCTTCCTTACCATCTCAGCTATATACCACAGCTGACCAAGTCCCAGATGCTTTCCTTTTGAATTAACCCGTGGAGGACCCTTTGGTACGGCCGGTACCAAAGGGTACCTATTGGTACGAGTTGATCTTAGGTCCTCGGGGCCTACGAAGTTAAGACTCAGTACCAATGTGGGTGACGGATAACTCCTTTTCCGGTAGTGGGTGTTCGCCACAGCTGGCAGCGAGATATGTTAAATATATAGTCTTAGCGCTGTTGTAAATTATGCAGGGTATAAGAAGTCGCTGGTTAGTGCGGACTGAAATTGCCACAAGTTGGTCGTCATTTTTTCCACAGGGGCTATTGCCCGAATTTCATTACTTGCGCAACGAAATCACTGAAGTTCAGGTTCAAGCTCCGGATCCAAGTCTACCTAAAGAAAAGCGGCTAGCAACAAAACGCTTACAGTCTGCCAGATAAGGCACCTCAAGCACAAGGGGCATAGGAGCCAAAATGCTCTGGATATAGTAGCAAAGAAGGAAACTACAATAGACTCCTAAGAACTGCCTATCAACGCTCACACGGTTCCTGACAACGCCGGTCTGACGCCTCCAGCTCCTTCTTACTGCAGAAGAACTGTGCCTGCTCCTTCGTCTTGTGGATCTGCGGGGCGGAAATCTTTTGCCGTCTGCGACAATGCCTCAGCTGCTTCCAGCAGAATGCTCCTATTTTCATCCTTCTGTAACTCTGCCCAAAAAGAAATAAAAGATGAGGCAAGGCAGATGATCTCTGTAGAAGATCTCACCGGTTTATTTTCAAAGCAGAGCATATTTCTTTTTCGCCAGATGGCCCAACATATAGTTGCTAGGCCCACCATAATCAAATTCCCTCCCCTTGGTATGTATCTTTCTGTCTAGACCCAAAACGGACTCATGGAGCTTGGTCGACAGTTAACCCCAATCATCATTGCAATCATACTCCAGACATATTTAGCAGTAGAACAGGAAAAGAACAGATGCTCAATAGATTCTGGTTCACTACAAAAAAAAGCACTTCACACTACCTTTCCAATTTCTTTTGATCATGTTATCTTTTGTTAGAATGTCATTCTGGCTAATCAACCACATAAACACCTTAATTTTTAGAGGTAGCTTTGATTTCCAAATTCTTTTGTTTTGTTGTTCTGTCACATGGCTGCACAGATGTGAGTATACAGATTTAACTGAGAACCTTTTCTTACTTTCCCACAGCCATATAGGATAATCTGGGCTTTCAGACATAGCAAGCGAGATGAGAATATCATGAAGTTTTCTCAACTGAACTTGGTTTTTCTCATTTAACCATCTTCTCAAAGTTAGTCTCCAATTTTTCTTAGCTATCTTTGCCACGTTACTGATTTGTTCATTACAAATTTCAAACAAGCTGGAGAATTTTTCTTTCAGAGATGTGGCGCCACACAAAGTATGTGACCAAAAATCAGTTTTCTTTCCATTACCAACTCTCATGCATCTTTCTTTCAAGTATAAGTGTCTAACTACAAGTTGGTCGTCATGACAAGTCGGCAAGCTAATTATGTATCACATGTGGTGTTTTCTCGAGGTTGGTATCGCGTCAAAGCCTAAAGATACCCTCTTTTTTTTTCCCCTCCGCGCATCAAACGCGACTCGCGGCTACATTAAAGTCTCTCTTCGAATCCCTCGGAGTCTACCAAAGCACCTGCCGAGCTGAGAGTTGTTGCATTGCAGACCGACTTCCTGCCCCATACTCCCATCCTGTGCTGCCGCCATGTCCCAGCAAGCTTCGCCAGTGCCATCCTGTGCGGATGGCGCGCCTGCGGCGACGCTCTGCTCGTCGGTCCATGGCAACGGTTCCCACACCGCCGCCGCCGCTTCCGTCGCCGTCGTCGTTGGTGACCGCCCCAATGGCAGGTAATACTCCAGTAGCCGTTCATAATCTTACCAGGATGGGGCACACTTGTCTGACATCTATCTGCGCTCGTCATTCTCCGGCAACCCGGCAGCGCGCCCTCTCCGGCGCCACCGCAGGTCGACTACGTCAAGTTCCGGCGGGTGCACCGGGCGGACGGCCCAGCGTGCGTGCTCGCAGTCGGCACGGCGAACCCGGCGAACTGCATCCCGCAGGAGGAGTTCGCCGACTGGTACTTCCGGGTCACCAAGAGCGATCACCTCACCCACCTCAAGGACATCATGAAGAAAACTTGTAAGATACACTTGTCCATCCATGGCCCAGCATGTTACTATTTTTAAAGCAAGATATAACAAATGCTCAGGTGATCACAGTTTCAGCTCTCCTTTTCTCGTGCTACATACAGGCCTTGTTTAGTTCCCACCTCAAACTTTACTATTCATCAAACTTCACTATTTATCAAAGGGAATCTTACATGCATGGAGTATTAAACGTGAGTTAATAACAAAACCCATTGCATAACCCCCGGTAACTTTGTCAGACGAATCTAATGAGCCTAATTTGGCCATGATTAGACAACTTCGTGCTACAGTAAACAATCTCTAATGACGGATTAATTAGGCTTAATAGATTCGTCTCGCGATTTTCCGTCCATCCGTGTAATTAGTTTTATAATTAGATCATGTTTAGTCCTCCTAATCTTCGATTTAGAATTGCTACAGTAAAGATCGCAATCTTACCTACCCAACTAAACAGGCCCATAGTATTGTTTGCAACAACCCACTGGTTTGGTCAGAATAAGCAATAGAAAAAAAGAAAAATGGAGCCTTCTAGAATGTTGCATACTTACACCAAATAATAATGATTGCCACGTAATGTGGGCTAAGGATTGGTTAATTTCTATAATTTTTTAGATGACAAGTAATTTGGAACGGAAGAAGTAGAATTGTATGTACATCGATATCACCATGGTCTAGAAATGCGAACAAGAAAACAAACAAAAATATATTGCATAACATACTCAAAAAGTAAACAAGTTAGTAGACGTTAAAGACTACTCATGTCATCTTCCTTGCATAACATGTAAGGAAGATATTGCACACAGATGGTATTATACTTCGTCTGAGCATCTAAATATATGAAACTGGAGAGAGGTGGAAGTGTGAATATTTGGTTTGACTGATTCCAATCAACAACAATGCTTTGACCTTGACTCGAGAGAACCAGCCTCGTGACAACCCCACCTTTGCCAACCACGTGACATCAGTACTAGACTGCATAGGGAAAGTGGCCACAACAACCTTCTCTTGACTTTTCCACCTTCTCATTCCCCTTTTCCACATCAGCGTAGACGCATCCCCCTCTCCCCATTCGGGCTGCATAGGTGATTAATTATGCATATTTTTGGAAGACTAGGACAGTTCAAGCATATGCGCTGTTCCGTCATTTTCAGTGAAGTTTAATGGGCAATAAATTTAATATCACATCAGCATTTCTGATGACTTGCCAAAGTGTGAGAAAATAAGTTTCATAAATGAGAGAAGAGTTTACATTCAGCTAGCTACCATAATATTATCTAGTTTGCAGTTTTAGTAACTGTGCAATAAAAACAAAACAAAACATCCCTAAGGATTTCCCCAACCCACAGTCTCTATTGGCAGTTTCTATAGCAATAAAAACAAAACAAAACATCCCTAAGGATTTCCCCAACCCACAGTCTCTATTGGCAGTTTCTATAGCGCCAGATAAACAAAACTTCTCGCTTAGAAATCACCTTCTCAACCCATTGTTTCTTAAGATGGAGCCATAATAAATTCTATTTCTCTCGTCCCTTTTCATCTTGCTCTCCTCCAACCGGGGAAGTATGAACCTGCAGCTGCCAAGCACTAGCCACCCTCCATCCTCTCTCCATTGATCTCTCCGTGCGCTCCTTCCAAAATGTGATGAGTAGCACATTTTCCATCGAGGTAGAGCAAGCAGGTCATCAAATTGCTTTTTTCTTCCTCTGCTCTCTTCCCAACCGAAGCAACAGCTCCCTTCTCTGCTCAAAATAATCTGCTACCGTCCCGAATCCAGTCACAGGCATGCGCGGGCGGCTGAGTGCTCCATCGTAGCAGGTCACGCTCGCGGGCAAGTTGCTCCAAGTACGGCGGCGGGCGAACTCCGCGATGGTGAGCGGCTCTGTGGGGGACGGGAGGCTCGCGGCGGCGAGCAGCTCCGTGAGGAACAGGCGAGCTCCGCAGGAACGAGGGAGCTCCACGTCCGCAACAAGGTACCCGACTAGTACGACCCTGATGAGCACAGTGGCGGCTACTTGTGTTTTTTCTGGCCAACACACCGAGATATACGCTAGCTCACGTGGATCCGTAATGGATCAATCACCGGTAGCGTTTCCTGCCAAACCCGGTTAAACCGGTATGGGAACCCGGTTAGACTGGTTTCCTAGGGTTTGCTGTGCTGACCTAGAATCGTCGGCCCAGGAGGGGCCCATCAGGGCTGGCACGCCTAGGGTTATTCTGAGATCGGTAGGCCACTCAGAACGTCGTCGAACACCGTAAAGACGAAGTACGAACAGAAGAGGGGGTTGAAAAAGCTAGGGTTTGGAAGGGATAAAAAGTAAAGGTACTTGTATTTGATTGATTGGATAGATACTCAATCGGCCATGGCCCTTTATATTTATAGGGTGGGGAGGTCTTGCCCCGCAAGGAACACGTTCCACAAGTTGGATTCGTCCCAAAAGTCCTAATCTACTACGACTCGGTCAAAACCGATTAGGCCTCTATCAGACCTGGACACCCGGTTAGACCGCCCTCGATGCCAGATCAGTTACAGAATAAGGACCGGTTAGACCACCCCTGGTACCTGTTAGACCGGTCCGTCCAGCCAGAACGGCCCTGTGCCAATTTCGACTGCTAACATATGCCTCCCTGTTTTTTGGTGCAGCTTGCAAACTAGAAAACATGCAAAAGTCAAAATTACAAAACTTAAGACGATACTCAACATGAATCATCGACTTTTTTCATTGAAGACTAAAAGATATCAATCACGTGAAACTAAACTTCTTGCCGAACACTTGGGTAATATCTCTTCAAGTATCTTCCATTAAGTGCTCTAGGAAGTTTCTAACCTTATAAAGTCTCCACCATATAAGAATTACTAAAATCACTTTAATTACCTTGTAGACTCCTCGGAGACCACTTATCAAACTTGTTGCTTTTCGTTCCCATAGGCAGAATAGTCTTTCAAACCAGATCACTAACTAGAAAAGATTTCTCTCTTACCCTTTCATTATAAACTTTAGCCACTCGGATTTTGTCCATCTCAATCACCTTCAAAAACCTTCATGAGCTTCACCCATAACCACTCTAACTTAATCAGAATCCAAGCATTTTAACAATAAATCTTCAGCTGTCCGACGATACAACCTTTATTAGCCGAAGTATCAATATCAGCACCCATACCGGTCTAACCGGCCGGGTTTAACCGGTCCTCCGCAGGCAGAAATTTCAGCTTTGCAAAACAGCGGCTTTCGTTCATGAAAATTTCCTTTTTTGAACATCATAGTCAGATGCCTATTGTGCCATAGCATTCATCTTTGGATCCTTATCTAGTAATATATAACAAATTCATCAAAATGAGAAATACTTATCAAATAGCTCGATTAATTCATCTTTATAATCAGCTTTCAATTTTTTGTTTACAAACGTCGGCCTAAGTATAAAACCACCACTGATATCAACTTCCTCTAAAGGATCATCCGACGTAAAAACTTACACCAATTTGCTTATATCATCAAAATCCTCACTAGCTTCACACATATCGTTCTCAAGCCCGATTCTGTCAAACTCTTTGCTGCAATTACTCTATACCCATTATTATAAAATTTAACCGAGTCCTAATCGGTTTTATCATAGCAAAAAGTGAAACCACTCCTTGTAGATTTTATAAACTTACAATCTGAAATACCCACACCCGTCAAGCATTTCATATCACCATGCGTGTCTAAAATAGAACTATCAGCTATAGCCACATAAGCCGATGTATCACTATGCACAATCTCTATTCTATCGCCTATCCAGTGAATCAAAAATTGATGCAAACTAGAAGGCACACACTGCTTTGCATGTATCCAATCACGACCCAAAATCAAACTGAAATTACCTCGGGTTTCAGCGATGAAGAAAGCGGTAACCAATGTTTTGCTTCCAATAGTGAGATCCATATAAATAATTCCTTTAGCACTCATAGGAGCACCTCCTCCAACACCACTGAAAGTCATATTGGTCTTGATCAGCTCATCATCTAAATACCCCAATTTCTTAAACAAAACGTAAGGCATCAAGTTGACAACTGCCCCGCTATCAACCAACATTCGAGAAACTGGCCTCCCATTGACATGACCTTTCATGTATAAAGCTTTCAGATGATTCTTGCTATCATTAGGCTTCTGAAAAACAGCTTCTTGCTGCCCAAAATCAAAATAAGTCATCTCCTTTTCTGGAATAATGCGATTATCCGAAGACAAATACACCGCATTAAGATCAATGCTCATGTGCTCATGAGACAACTCATAATCAACAAGTTATTGATCGTCCATGTTCTGCAGATCCGATGACAATTTCTCATAAAAAAAAAGGCGTCACGGAAATCTCCGAAGCAAGACGAGACCATTCTGTTTCAGACGAAACCGGTTTTACCGCCCCTAGGACCAGTTTAACCGCCCCTAGGACCAGTTTAACCACCTCTGATACAGGTTTAACCGCTGCTGCGCCAAAGTCCTCATCAACCTTGATTTTTCACTCCTTGCCTTGGGGAATCATGGGCCTGTATTTGTTGAACTGTTCATCCCTCTGTTTTTCAAGCTCTTTCTCCCTCTGCTCTTGACAACGGATTCGCTGCAATTTCCTCCTTTGTGTGCGAGTTAAACCTGGAGGACACCATCTTGACAAGAAACATTTAGAATTATCAGCATTAACACTACTATTCTCACCTTTCTCAGCTATTATATTCTTCAGGACAGACGTCTTGACCTCATTGCCTATAATAATCGGTCTCTTGCCGTCGTCCTTTGGAACCACATTAATGCTGCCGATCTGTATAACATCATTGCTAGTAGTTCTCTCTTGGTCCACGTCCATCTCCTGAACAAGTTCCTCTTTATTCTTCGGACGATAAACCTGTCGGGGAGGAGAAACCGACTTTCTCTGCTGAAACCGGTTAGACCGGCCTGGAGACCCGGTTAAACCGGTTTCCTCCCGCTGATCCCAACCAAATTGACGATGAGTCGATCGGTTGTATGTGATCCGCTCCTGCACTGGCTTCCTAGTATTATCCCATCTTGGATGAAAAGAAGTATATTGCATAGGATAATATGGCATTCACATCCCATTAGACTCCCATGGATGATATGAATAATTTGATGATGACGGAGCCCAGGGCATAGCTTGATATGTATTATAAGGAGGATACAATGTAACAACATCACCTTTCTGTATTTTGGTTGCTCTAGGAAGTGAAGCACGTCTCTCATGATGCTTTTGTGAGATCGCCCTCTTTTTTGATGGCCGATCGTCTTCAATTGGCCTTTGATTGACATACTTGGATAACAGTTGATCAAAAGTTGGCTTTTTATTTGCAATCTTCCCCTGATCCTTTGCCATATTGATTTTCCAAGTACCTATCTCTGGACGCTTCGGTTTCAATATTTTTGTGTGTTCCTGCACCATAGCGATTTGACCGCCCTCCAGGACCAGTTTAATCAGTTTGCTCTGCTCAGCAGATTCAAACGGTTTTTTATACGGCCCTTCCCCCCGAGATCAAATATTCTTGATGTAATCTTGAATGTTTCTCTTCCATCAGGGTTTTCCTCAGACACTGCTTCTCTAATCACATGTTTGTCTTTCAGATTTTTAGGCTTTTCTTCACCGATGATGACATTTTCCCCTTGGTTGCTTTAGCTTGATGAGGCCGAACCAATACCTTAGATTGCTGTACATCAATAGTATTGATAGAGAGAGAAACGTTATCCTCTGGTATTTCATGATAATCCAATTGTTCTTGATTTATGGCCGATTGCACCTGCCGATGGAAAATATTGCAATCAATAGTAGTATGCAAAAAAGAATTATGAAACTTACAATATGCACGCCCTTTCAATTCTTCAAGCGGAGGTATAGTATAAGATATCTTGATGTTTCCATGTCTTAACAATTCATCAAATATACGACCACATTTAGAAACATCAAAATTAAATCATATTTTTTCTTGGTGATCCTTAGGAATCAGCTTAAGAGATGGGCATGTAAATACTTTATCCTCTAAAGGCCAAACTAATTGAGCAACATAATCACCTTTTTTCTCATCGTCTGAACTATTATGTTTCTCATGTAGATTAGACTGATGCGTTTTATAAGCATCTTTATTGATTTGTAATTCTATGCCTGCTGCCCTTACTAGGACCTGATTAACTGAACAAAGATCAAAGCCTTCAAGCTTCTTTTTAACAATAGGTCTTAAGCCATCTGAAGCAATATCAGCAAGATCTTTATCCGAAATTGACACATCATAACAATGGTTTTTTGTTTCTTTGAATCTTTTGATATAGTCAAAAACAGATTCTCCTTCTCGCTGCCTAACCGATGTTAAATTTGTCAATGTTAATTCTCGATGCATTGTAGCAGTATGCATTACCGGCTGAGTAACATGAGTGATACAATTCAAAGGAACATGTACTTTTTCAGACTGTTTAGGAGGTGCCACAAAGAGACCGGTTTGACCGGTTTCATGAACCGGTCTAACCGCTTGTGCCATAATCGGCAATTGCGGTTGTCTTGGTACTGTTTGTTGTGGAAAAAAATTATCGGCTTGCCATACTGTGAATCTTCATGAAATTCCTCTAGTACAGCCGATGAACTAATCTGATTTTTCTCATGTTGCTCAATACGAGGAATATCATAAGAAATAGAATTACTAACACAATTCCTCTTTTCTAATTGATCCAATCTTTTAGATAAATTAGATGAAAGATTCATTCTTTTCTCATGTATAGAATCAAAGGTAACTGCAAATTGATTAATTGGAGTAGATGGTGAATTGCTTACAATGGGTATTACCTCAATCGTCCGATTATCAATCTTGAATGGGGGCATTACAAATTCTTGCGTTCTTGATAACGTGCCCTGGCGATCTTTCTTGAATCCCATCAGAAATTGAGTCCTGATATACTCTTGTGCCGCCTCATACATCTGACGCTCCTCTTCGCTAAGCTCCTCCATGGAAGGCATAACGATGTTGTTCTTGTCAAAATCTGAATTAGATTCCATCTGGCTAGGGTTAGGTAGACCGATTATAGAAACCAAGATCTCTTTCCCCAGTGGAGTCGCCAAAAATATGTTGACGCTTTTTTTGGCCAACACACCGAGATATGCGCTAGCTTACACGGATCCGCAACGGATCGATCACCGGCAGCCCTCCCTGCCAAACCCGGTTAAACCTGTATGGGAACCCAGTTAGACCGGTTTCCTAGGGTTTGCTGCGCTGACCTAGAATCACCGGCCCAGGAGGGACCCCGTCAGGGCTGGCGCGCCTAGGGTTGTTCTGAGATCAGCAGGCCACTCAGAACGTCATCGAACGCCGTAGAGACGAAGTACGAACAGAAGAAGGGGTTGGAAAAGTTAGGGTTTTGAAGGGATAAAAAGTAAAGGTACTTGTATTTGATCGATTGGATAGATACTCAATCGGCCGTGGCTCTTTATATTGATAGGGTGGAGAGGTCTTGCCCCGCAAGGAATACCTTTCACAAGTCGGATTCGTCCCAAAAGTCCTATTCTACTACGACTCGGTCAAAACTGGTTAGACCTCTATCAGACCCTGTTAGACCGCCCTCGGTGCCAGATCAGCTACAGAACAAGGACCGGTTAGACCGCCCTGATACCGGTTAGACCGGTCCGTCCAGCCAGAACGGCCTTGTGCCAATTTTAACTGCTAACAACACCCACCATGGGCTTCGGCTGCTCCGTTGTGGGGAAGAAATGACGAGGTCCCCAACGCGAACTCACTCATTTCTTAGTGCATTGGTTATCGAGTCGATACGGTTTCCTACCTGAGAAACGATGTCTTGCTTTTTTTTTCCTTCTCTCCTCGTTAATTCGGTTGCCACATTAGATTTTTTATGACATGGCACTCTATTAAATGCTATGGAAACTAGAGGGTTGGGGATGCCCTAACCCCAAGACACTACCATATAGTTTTCATAGTTGACATGTTATATAGACATCACCATGGAAACTACTCTGTCAATGCATAGTTTCTTCAAAATAAATTACTATCCAACCTTTTATCTTCTCTCTCCTTTCTCACCCTATCCCCTTCCTTCATTTTTTGATTATTATGTACACATGGTTTCTTGCATGAGAAACCATTTCCTTCTCTCACATCTTTTAATTCTCTTGCCACATCATCATATTGCTTATATGGCACCCTCATTAATGCTATAGAAACCATCCTACTAGGAGGGTTGTAAATGGCCTTAGGACAATCTCAATGGGAGTTTCATCAGCATTAAATAGCATGCCACATCAGCAATTTTGCTGACATGGCAAGACATTTATGAAGAAATAGAGAGAGGGTTTCATCATATGTGAAGGAAGTTTCATCCCCATGAAACCCATCAGGCACAGTTACCTATTTTTCAGAATAGGTAACTGTGCCAAGAAACTGTGCACTGAAACTGGCCTTAGGCTAATCCCAGTGGAAGGTTTCATAGTGATATTTCCAAGGTAGCCACATAAACAACTAGAAAATGAAATAGTGTTTGAAACTACCTTCTCCAATGCACAATTTCATGGTGTGGTTTCATAGGCTCCAAATTGCATTAAATTCATGACTCATCAAGAGTTTATATGCGTGTAGAACTGGTTTCATCAAGATGAAACTGATTTCTTCTTTCTCTTATTAATTTCTTTGCCATGTCATCAAAACATCTTACGTGGTACTGTAATTAATGAGAATGAAACATGATGAAACTCTCCACAGGGAATAACCTTAAGCCCTTCTCAGTGCATGGTTTAATTGCACTGTTACTGAGACTGTAAACTAGTTAGCAATGGCTATTGGGTTTCAGCCCGTCTTAGTGCATGGTTTAATTGCACTGTTACCGAGACAGTAAACTAGTTAGCAATTAATGGCTATTGGGTTTTGTGGGGATGAAACTCCTCTCTCATATGATGAGACCCCCTTCTTCTCTCTTTGCAAAGTCCTAAAAAATGATGATGTGTCATGACATTTAATGCACATGAAACTCTCCATTATACTTCCATTGAGAATGGTCTTAGCGTGGACATTAATTGACGATTGGGGAGCCATCCGACGCTAGCGCTCGATTTGGACGTCCGAATGCTAGCAGCACTCTAGTTTGACGTATATAATAAATAAAAATAACTCTTTGTATGGAACAGAATCCCAATTGAGAAAAACCATTAACCTTGTAATTAGTATGCTTTCCTTTTTTGGCAAATGGGTACGGACGCAACACTAACCAAACTCACTGGATGCTGATAAAACTAGATGCAACAAGTGGGGCTTCGTTCTGCCTATGAGCACAAGGTCGTCCAATAGTTTGGGGCTTTGGGCTGCCCCAGGAGAAGCACTTTTTGCGGTCGATCTGCGACAGGACCAATCGGTCGATCAGCCAGCCCCATATGTGGCCTATGCACCACAGATACAGATACATGTATCAGTATCCGGCTGACACGGATACACATATATGCCAGTTTTTTTCCCAAAAATATAGTAAGGAAATTGGGTATATCGATGTATCAAATATGGACACGTGGATACGTATCAGATACCTGAAACTGGGTCATGTTGAAGTACCGGGATAACGTAGTGCGTGCCCTCTGAGTTTTCTTAAACCATAGCAAAAATTTTATTATATACAAATTTAAGCATAAAATTTTTATATAAAAAATATTTCACACAAAATTATTTAAATGCACACATTTGTTATACAAAAGATCCTAGAAAACTGAAATCATAACAAAAATCTGGGATATAAACATTTGGAGAGCAAAATTTGGTATAGTTGTTTTGAGAAAAATACAAAAGTTCAAAAAAATTCCTGAACAAAACTATGGAAGCCAAACCTAGGAATAAAAATCTTGAACAAAAATCTCGAAAAGATTATGAAGAGCAAATATTTGAACAAACATTTTGAAGAAAGAGAAATTTTGAAGAGCAAATATTTGAACAAACATTTTGAAAAAGGAGAAATTTTAAGAAAGAAAAGAATCGAAAGGTTTTAAAACAAATTTGGGAGCATCGTTGAAGAACAAAAACGTATGGAGAAAAAAATTATAGGGAAAACTCTAGGGAAAAGGTGGAAGGGATAAGGAAAGTAAAAACCTTCACCCGTGCTATCGGAGCAGGTACTATATATGATAAACAAAAGGGGGTGGGGAGCGATATTTCGTGTGCCCGCAGGCCTGCATGTGTACATATCGCCATGTAGTTTCTGCCCTAGCGGATTTCTATAAGTACATAAAAGATTCATCCTCATGTTACCTTGGCTCATGGCCTCGGATGGCTGAAATGTTCCAGGGCCCTAACAAGGATTCCAATTTCCAACTTCAACGTTTCAGGTGAGCAGGTGGGGCTCAAGAAACGCTACCTCCTAGTCACCGAGGATCTCCTTCGTACCCTCCCGGAGATCCTGGACCCTGCGCTCCCATCCATCGACGCCAGGCTACAAACCGTCGCGGAAGCCCTGCCGGAGCTCGCCGCGGCCGCCGCGGCGAAGGCCATCGCCGATTGGGGCCGCCCCGCCGCCGACATCACCCACCTCGTCGTCAGCACCAGCTCCGGCGCGCAGATGCCCGGCGTCGACGTCCGCGTGGCCTCCCTCCTGGGCCTCCGCCCCACCGTGCAGCGCACCATGATCTACTTCCAGGGCTGCACGGGCGGCGCCGGCGCGCTCCGCGTCGCCAGGGACGCCGCCGAGAACAACCGCGGCGCGCGCGTGCTCGTCGTCTGCGCCGACGTGCTCAGCGCCATGGCGTTCCACGCCCCTGACGAGGCAAGGCCCGAGGGGCACGGCGCGCACGCCATCTTTGGGGACGGCGCGGGCGCCGTCGTCGTGGGCGCCGACCCCCGGGCGCCCGGCGAGCGCCCCGTGTTCGAGATGGTGTCCGCCTCGCAGGCCACGATCCCGGGCACCGAGCGCCTCGTCACCGGCGACTTGGGCGCGGCCGGCCTCGGGTACAGCCTCGCGACGCCCGAGGTGCCGGGGCTGGTCGCCGAGAACATCGAGGGGATGCTGGCCGCCGCCGTGGCGCCGCTCGGCCTCGCCAGCGGTGGGTGGAACAGCCTCTTCTGGGTGGTGCACCCCGGCAGCCATTCGATCATGGACAGCTACGTGAAGGTGCTCCGGCTGGAGCCTGGAAAGCTAGCAGCCAGCCGCCGGGTGCTCAATGAATACGGCAACATGATAGGCCCGACGGTGATCTTCGTCCTTGATGAGGTGGTGCAGCGGCGGCGCCGGCAAGATGATGGGAAAGAAGGGCGCTGCGAGTGGGGGCTGCTGGTTGGGCTCGGGCCGGGGTTCACGGCCGAGGTGATAGTGTTGCGCGCATGCGAATAATTCTATGCCCATCGGAGGAGCTTCAGACTCTCCGTGCTTTGTGCATGACGGCAACCGTCACTGCAACAGAACTAGCTAAGCTACGTTCCTTTCTTCAGAATTTGTGAAGAAACAAGTCCAGGTCCAGGTGACGGGCATTTTGATATTTTTATAGTAACTAGTTGAGTGGCCCGGTGTTGCTATGGATTATTATTATCATAAATAAGATAACTTTGTTTTTTAATGAGAAACCGTGCTAAACACTAGCACCGAACATGCAGCCGGTAGAGAGGCTCTTCTCGGCATGCCCCCTCTGGACG
The DNA here is from genome assembly GCA_004135705.1 of Alloteropsis semialata. NCBI lineage: Eukaryota > Viridiplantae > Streptophyta > Magnoliopsida > Poales > Poaceae > Alloteropsis > Alloteropsis semialata. The sequence continues at coordinate 53,947,270 of CM014277.1, read as the reverse complement.
AAATTAGAGGCACTGATTTTAAAAAATTGAAAGTTCCAGATTTATAGGGTCGTTTGGCTAGAAAACAGTGAAATGCTCACGCCAGATGCTTTTATAGGGTTTGCAAGGAGAATGGACCTAGTGCTATGCCATTTGTGATTTTGGTGATTGTATGACTACATGATCATTGGGTCTAACAAAGTTTGTCAAGTGTACATTTGAAGGTATTTTAGGTCCCAAGGATGGAATTCAAACCACGGTATTCAAATCATGGTATCTAAGTCATGGTATAATTCTAGGACATTCAAGACACGGTATTGACAAAGCCATAAGAAGAACCCGCGAAGAAATAAAGCAAAACATGAAGAAAAAGGAGCACCGCAACAATCGGTGACCATAGGATCTCAGCGGGAAATTCAAATAGAAGCACAACAAGCTGCGGTCCAAGAAAAGCTGCAGCACCGCAACAATCGGTGCTAAGGCAGGAGTTGAAAATAGCTACTGGATTGACAGACTATTACGGTCGTCGCCAGGAATGAAGGACCGCAACATTCGATCGACTACAGCAGGCAGCAACAGCAGCACTGACTATTGCGGTGCTAGCTCGAAGACCCACCGCAACAGTCGGTGGTGGTTAGGAGAAGTGCAGTTCGGCTCTGGTTTGATGGAATATTGCGGTCGTTACCTTGGATCAAGGACCGCAACAGTCGGTGGTCGCAGTGGACCCACTATCTGTGGCGGAACCGTCCAGCTTAGACCGGCTCAAGTGCGTCAGATCGTCATTTTACTGACAATCATAGCTTACGCACTTCAGACGGTATAAACCCGGTAGTCCGTCAGATGTCCTCAGGACATCTGAATCTTCCACGAACTCAAGTACAAATCACATACACAGATTTGCATCACATAGGAGCACAACAGAAGAATTCTCAACACACTTAATATACAAGGAGTAGAATTATTACAGACTTAGAAACAAACTTAAGTACGAGTTACAGACTTAGAAACAAACTTAAGTACAAGCCAGGCTACAGAGTTCCAAGAAAAACAAAGGTAGGTCTTAACAAGGATAGTTCAGATAATAACTCTTGGTCTAAACAAGATCAAAACCAAGCTAAGAGAACATGTTGGGCTCATCAACATGCCTCTTCAACTTCTGGAGTCCTCCCCTGCCTTACTGATCATTTTCTGGCAGCTCTGCAACAGTTATAGAATCTTGAGTACAAAGGTACTCAGCAAGACTGACCCGTCTACATAAACATATAAATACAGACACACAAGGGCATGCAAGGCTTTGAGGCTGTGGATAGGTAAGACTTTTGCATAAAAGCTTACTAAGATTCATCCCAAACTTTTAAAGTTTTTAGCCGTTTAGGTGATTACCTGAAAGACTAGATTTGCAGCAGAATTTAAATCACACATGTAGTAATTAAGCAAGCTTCAGGTTTCTTAAGCATCAACAACGTTAACTTGTTACTCTAGTGTCTATCAGCGACCAAGCGGTATTCATACCGAGAAGTGCGGCGAATCCGGACCAATTTTTATCCCTGCAGGGTAAAGCCTAACCACACGCGATGTATGGACTCCGGATAGTCCACACAAAGCAACCGTTCACAACGGCCTTCCATGCCCTGAATTGCCCTCGCTCAAACCCAGGGACGCCCCCCCACACCGGCCCCACGTCTGGCAGCACCCGACATGTGAGTTTACGGCCACGTCCCCGCCACCAACCTCGACTAGCGGAGTGAACCACAATTCAAGACATGGAATAACCAGAGTTACATAGGCTTACCGGTTTCCATTATTTCCCGGCATATGGTTAGTACGTTCAAAGCTTGATCATAGGTAAACAACAACTCCTAAGACGATCGAGGCTATGTGTTGGCTTGAGACTCTTTCTCAACCTTCACCCTCGCACCCGATCTCCATTTCATCTTTAACCTCAAGTAAAGGTGATAGAGCAGTAACCTAAGCTTACTAATGCTATGATGGAACTGTGAGGAATCTAAGCATACTAAGCTTCATTAAACAAGGGTGACTTCTAGTGTTATCCTAATCAAGGAAGGATTATGCAATCAATATATCACTCAACTCCTACCACGTAATGCATACAATACCATAGTAATATATGAAGTAATACTTAAAATAGAGTTTAGATGCTCCGGTGCTTGCCTTGATCTACTGTAGTTTTAGTGTCAGCAGCCGTAGCAGCAGCAATAGCAGGCTCTGGCTCTAGCTCCAACTCCACCTCTTCTGGCTCCTGGGGTCCTTCAGGTGGAAGCTCAACAAACTCATCTCCTGAAGCTTCTCCTATTTAACGATATGATGCAAGGTTAGCACACCCAAACCTAAGAACAGAGCTAGACAGCATTGCAAAACTCTAAACAGATGATTTCCTATTTATTTCTATTTTTCTAGAATTTTTAATAATTTTCAAAAGCATTAATAAATTATTCTAAGTAAATAAAAGAATTATCCTATTTATTATTATTAATTTCTTATTATAAATCATTATTCACAATTTTATTTATACTTATCCTATTTATTTATTTAAATACCAAAAAGAAAAGGTATTTAAATAAATAAACTAATTACTACTAACCATTCTTATGTTTACTTATTTCTAATGCATAAAGGAAGACAAAAGAAACCTAACAAAACTTATTTCACTATTTTAGGACACTTCTAACTATTATTATCAATTAAACTAACTAAAACATATTTAAAACTAAAACTAAAAACCAAAAATTAAAAACCTAAACCACTTTCCAGAAAACCCCCTAGATCCCCTGCTATTCTAACCAGCAGCCCTTCCTCTCTTTCTCTCATTGACACGTGGGCCCCGCCCTCTCTCTTTCCTCTTAAATAGGCAGGCTCGGCCCCCATCTCCCTCCTCGCGCGCCCTCACGCACGCGCGGCCGAACCCGGCGGCGGCGGCGCTGAAATCGCCGGCGGTGCGGCAGCACGCGCCTAAAACACCCAGGCTAGGCGTTCCCCAGCCACGCTCACACATCCGCGGGTCCAACCCCTAACTGCGAGGTTGAACAGCGGTTAATGGAGCATGCGGCGATCAACGGCGGCGGCAAACGGTGGCGCTCGGAGAACGGCACAGCAACAGCGCAAACCTGATCACGAGCTAATCCAACAGATTCACCTCGACCTAGCCAACACGACGCACACCAAAACTAGAGCTCTAGGCGGCTGGGGCTGGGACCTCCGCGACGGCGGCCTGAGCTTGGCGGCGCTCCACGGCAACGCTCACGTTCCGTCCAGTGAAGACGTGCAGCTGATACATGGATGCCACGACAAGCTGCGCACAAGCATGGAACACAAGACTACAGGGTCGGACAGCATCTAGGACGACGGAACGAGGCTGCTCACCAAGGGGCACAAAAATGGCTGGTGGCGGACGGAGGTTGAAGACGACCTCGATTCGACAGCTGTAGTGGATGGCTTTGAGCAAGGCTAGGTTGATTGAAAAGCTCTCTATCTGGGGAAGTTTTTGGGCGGATGGAAAAGGCCAGAAAGGGAGCAACGACGATGAATCAGGACGGTGAAGCTGGCGGTGGTCGACGGCGAACAGAGAGAAAAGAAAGGGCTGGAACGGCCAGTTCTGGTTCTTATATTGGGGACTCGCCACCGCCCAAGACTTAGCCACCTCCTGCTGAACCCTCGCGCGCTGGATTTCAACCGCGGCGGCGCGTGGCACCGCCCGCCAACGGCGGCGAGCAGCTGCGTGGCAGCTGCACGAGCTGCTCTGCTCGACTGAATGCTCCTCCCTTGGAAACTCTGAAACTCATTCAAACCGGCAAATTCAAGTCTCTTTTTCTTCCAAATTCGAATACAAACTTTCCAAACTTCAAATACAAGAGTTGCAGATGGACCTTAAGGCTACAATCCCCTTATAACATCAAAGCCTAAATCTCAGTGAATCAAAAGTTACAAAGCCGGGAATTTGGACAAAAATGCTGAATTTCTGAATTATTTTCAAAGCTGTCATATTCAAGTCCCAATTTCTCCCAATTTCATATATAAACTTCAAAAAGTCCAAATACCAAACTTGTAGATGGTACATAGGGCTACACTTTTCCTTATATGCATTGGAGCTGATTCTTCCTATATTTCAAGTTATGTTGCTCTGATTTTGGGCCAAAACAAAGGGAATTCAGCAAATTCAGTTAACCATTTTCCAAAGTTGCCACATGTAGGTCAAATTTTCTTCAAAATCCAAACATAAACTTTTGAATCTCCAAATACCAAAGTTGTAGTCCTAACATAGGACTACATTTCTCTCAATTTGACCTTGGGCTAAATCCTCCTAGTTTGAGAGTTATAATCCCATGAATTTGGACCAAAACCATCGTCACATGAACTTTAACACTTAACCAAATTTGAAACTTTTAAGTTTGAATTCTTCTCAAACTTAACCATCCAAAGCATTTTGGATTATTTGCTATGTTTTGGCATCATTAACTCAAGTTTAACTTAGTCAACCTTTCCAGGGTGACAAAAATTACCAAAATGCCCCTAGGGCTAATTTGGCTCAAATAAAAGCTCTTTAGCCCATAAGCTTGGTATTTCTCCTTATTAGTGTCCTAATGATTCTCTTAGTTCTTCATTAACACCTGTGGTGTTACAACCCTCTCCCCTTAAGAAAATCTTGTCCCGAGATTTAGTTAAGGCGGGCAAAACATCCGGCTTATGCAGCGGCAAGGAAAATGTGTCATAAACTTAAGAACACAATACTTTCATTGAAAACATGGTGTAGTTGCATGATCATATATAAACAAGGTTCTGCCCAACACTTTCAAAGACTAATTTCTTACAAACTTACTACTACTACTTAAACAACTCAGGATATTTAGCTACAAGGTAATCCTCCTGCTCCCAAGTAGCCTCATCTGCAGAGTGATTACTCCATTGAACCTTGTAAAACTTGATGCTTTTCCTACGGGTACTCCGCTCCTTCTGATCCAGAATCTTGATTGGTTTCTCCTCATAGGTCAAATCTGACTCTAATTCTATCCCTGGATCTTCAATCACCTCTTCGGAAGCTCGTAGGCATTTCTTAAGTTGGGATACATGGAATGCATCATGCAAAGAAGATAACTGATCAGGTAAAGCTAATCTGTACGCAACAGGACCTTTTTGCTCCAATATCTGATAAGGACCAATATACCTTGGAGCTAACTTACCCTTAACTCCAAAGTGATGGATCCCTTTCATTGGTGATACTTTCAGATATACATAGCTGCCTACTTTAAAAGCTAGAGGTTGTCTTCTTTTATCTGCATAATTCTTCTGCCTGGACTGAGCTGTCTTGAGGTGAGCTTGAATCAATTTTACTTTCTCTTCAGCTTCATTCACAAGATCTGGTCCAAGAGCATTTCTTTCACTAGATCCTGACCAATTTAGTGGAGTTCTGCATCTTCTGCCATACAGTGCTTCAAACGGAGCCATACCAATACTAGCTTGGTAACTATTGTTATAAGAGAATTCTGCTAAGGGTAGGCATTCATCCCATTTCTTAGAAAAGGTTAGAACACATGCCCTTAGCATATCCTCAAGTATCTGATTCACTCTCTCAGTCTGTCCTCCAGTCTGTGGATGATAAGCAGAACTTCTAATCAAGGTAGTACCCATCAACTCATGCATATGCTCCCAAAATCTAGAAGTGAACTGAGAGCCTCTATCCGACACTATGATCTTGGGTACTCCATGCAAAGCCACAATTCGAGATATAAACAATTCAGCGTATGTTCGCACAGGGTAGGCAATCTTAATTGGAATTAAATGTGCAGACTTTGTCAAATGGTCCACTATTACCCAGATTGAGTTATACCCCTTGGATGTTGTGGGTAAGCCCACAATGAAATCCATGGATATATCTTCCCACTTCCAACTGGGAATAGTCAAAGGCTGTAGTAACCCTGGCGATTTCTGATGGAATGCCTTGACTCTCTGGCATGTATCACACTCTGCCACATACTTAGCGATCTCTCGTTTCATCTGAGTCCACCAAAACCTCTGCTTCAAGTCATGATACATTTTGGTACTACCTGGATGAATAGAAAATCTAGACAGATGTGCCTCATCCAGTATTTTCTTTCTTAACTTGAAGTTTTTAGGCACAACTATCCGATCCTTGAAGAACAATACACCTTGATCATCTTGAGTAAAGCACAACTTCTCACCATTGGCCATTCTTTTTCTAAGGTGTTCCATGCCTAAATCTTTCTTCTGAGCTTCTATGATCTGTTATTGAAGAGTTGACTCAACCATCAGATTAGCAACTTCACCATGCATTACCATCTGAACATTCAAGTTCTCCATCTCTTCACATAGTGTCTGTTCATACGGACGGGCTGAAATGCAAGCACATTGTGATTTCCGACTCAAAGCATCGGCAACCACATTGGCTTTTCCAGGATGATAGTGCACTTCTAAGTTATAGTCCTTAATGAGCTCTAGCCATCTCCTCTGTCTCATATTCAGGTCAGATTGAGTGAATATGTACTTAAGGCTCTTATGATCAGTATATATGTGACACAAACTTCCAAGTAAGTAATGTCTCCATATTTTGAGGGCATGCACTACGGCAGTTAGTTCTAAATCATGGGTTGGGTAATGCTCTTCATGTCGCTTGAGCTGTCTAGAGGCATAAGCAATTACCTTTCCCTCTTGCGTTAGTACACACCCCAATCCAATTCCTGATGCGTCACAATATACATCAAAAGGGTTCTCAACATTTGGCTGAGCTAAAACTGGAGCAGTGGTCAACAGGGACTTCAACTTCAGAAAAGCCTCATTACACTCAGGAGTCCATTTGAACTTGGTGTCTTTCTTCAGTAACTCTGTGATAGGTTTAGCTAGTTTGGAGAAATTTGGGATAAATCGGCGATAATATCCAGCTAATCCCAGAAAACTCCGCACTTTATGCACACTGGTCGGTGGCTTCCAATTCAGAACATCCTGAACCTTACTTGGATCAACTGCCACTCCTTCAGCTGATAAGATGTGTCCAAGAAAAGGTACCTTATTCAACCAGAAATCAATATTAACTCAACTTGGCATACAACTGATGCTCCCTGAGTCTCTCTAGAACAATACGCAGGTGTTGAGCATGTTCTTCCTCATTCTTGGAATAAATCAAAATATCATCAATGAATACCACCACAAACTTATCAAGTTCAGGCATGAATACCGAGTTCATGAGATACATAAAATATGCTGGAGCATTTGTCAATCCAAAAGACATGACCAGATATTCATATAGTCCATATCTGGTCGAGAATGCTCTTTGGGATATCTTCAGGCTTGATCTTGATTTGGTGATATCCAGACCTCAAGTCTATCTTGGAAAATACCTTGGCTCCTGCTAACTGATCAAACAACAAGTTAGTCCGAGGAAGCGGATACTTGTTCTTGATGGTCACAGCATTGAGAGGTCTGTAATCTACACAGAGCCTCAAACTCTTGTCTTTCTTTTTCATAAACAGAGCAGGACATCCCCAAGGAGATGAACTGGGCCTGATAAAACCCTTATCTAGCATCTCTTGCAACTGCTTCTTCAATTCTTCTAGTTCCTTGGGTGATATTCTGTAGGGTCTTCTGGAGATTGGTGCTGTGCCTGGTTCTAACTCAATGGCAAACTCCACAGCTCTATCTAGAGGCATTCCCGGTAGATCATCCGGAAACACGTCTGGATAGTCACACACCACTGGTATAGATTTGAGATCAACTGCCCCCACTTTGTTCACTGTAGCTTTAAGGTCAGGTTGAGAGTTCAACTGAACTTCCATAGCATTGCCTTCACTATCCAATAACTTCAAGGTTCTATTTTCCACATCAATAGAAGTCTTATGTTGCTTCATCCAATTCATTCCAAGAATCAGATCAATGCCCTGACTTTCCAGCACTATTGGATTGGTAAAGACTCTATGGTCTCCTAGGTTTATGGTAACACCCCAAGCTATGTTACTAGTGGATTGGGTAGCTCCCGGTGCATGAATTAGAAACTGTGTAGGTGAAGGACTTACTTCTATCTGATGTTTTGTCACAAAAGCTCTGCTGATAAAAGTATGCGATGCACCAGAATCAAAAAGTACAACTGCGGGGTGTTGGTTGACAGAAAACATACCAGCCATCACAGGTTCTCCCTCGGGAATCTCCTCCATGTTCATGAAATGAACGCGCCCGGTACTGGTATTCAGAAATTTCCTCGTCATGAACCTTGGCCTCACATTCTTGCCTTGAGCTGGTGCGGATGGTGCTGCTCCTGCCTTGGGAAGGCGACAATCCCTGGCAAAATGTCTCGGCCTACCACAATTGTAGCATGGCTGATTGTTGGCAGGGGCATTGCCAGTGCGGGCACTGGGGCCTTGAGTAGCATTGGAGCTCTAGGCATTGGTGGGGTTTCTAACCACCCACCGCTGTGTCTGCTGCCTCTGTGGCGCCTGGTAGTTAGGCCTTGCAGGCCCACGAAAAACCACCCTCATGCGCTGCGGGGGTGGAGCATTGCTAGAGCTTCCAGTTGGTGGGGCTTTCCTCTTCAAGGACTCATCGAGCGCCAACATCTTGCTTTCAGCGGTGATGGCAGTACTCACCGCTGCATTGTAGTCAGTAAAGGTACTGACTGACAACTTATCTTGCATACGGGGATTCAAACCCCTCAAATAGCACCGGATCTTCTTGCGATCCGTGTTCACCTGATCCTGGGCATATTGAGCCAGATGCTCAAACTCACTAGTGTACTGAAGTACACTCTTATCCTTCTGTCTCAGCTGCAGGAACTCTTCTAGCTTCATGTCCATAATGCCTTCCAAAATAAAATGGGCATGAAATGCCTCCTTAAACTCCCTCCAAGTCACTTCAGTACCAACAGGGAGCCTGGCGAGGTAACTTGCCCACCACATACCTGCAGGACCTTGTAACTGCAATCCTGCGAACTCCGCCTTTTGCACCTCTGTGCAATTTGGAACAGCCCGAAACTTCTGCTCAATGGTATTAAGCCATTCATCTGCTTCCAATGGATGATTAGGCTTGGTGAAGACCGGCGGGTGGGTCTCGGTGAAGTGGCTATACCTCACCGCAGGATCTGCCTCACGGCGCCCTCGGAGCAACGGCGCCGTATTCTCCACCAAACGCGTCAACAAGTCCATGTGCTCCTGATTAGCATTCAGAACATAGGCCAGCGCCTCAGCCACACTCATGGGGCCCTGCGGAGGTGCTGGACGGGAACCGGACTGCTCTGGGGTCTCATCTACTGGTGGCGCCATTCTACAAAATGACAAAGCTTCCGTTAGTGTCCAAATCTATCTGACGGAACTTCATCTAAACTGGTAAGTAGAATAACAATCACACAGGATTGTAAAGGCATCAAAAACCATAACAAGCAGTCTGTCAACAAGTATCCATGGGTCCATACTTCTGCATCAACCCAGCTAGCGCCATTGTCCAACTGTTCAAAAGAACGGTATGACTCTAACGTCACTCCCCAAAAGAAACCCAAAAACAACAAAACAAGCAATGTAACTAGGATGCAGACATTTGCCTACGTTCCTTACGAGACGAAGACAAACGCAAAATTTTAAAACTGGTGGCATCATACGTCACTTATCCCAATATAGGGCTAATCGTGTCTACTCGATTCGCGGTTATGTTAGCGTACCTGCAGAAGACCATTCATTACCATTCACTATAGAAATGGCACCCATGTGTTCAACGCTGCATGCACAGCGCTTCATATGTTGACACGTATTCACTTTTCCCATACTCGCCACCGTATGGTCGGCGTTTGCATGTCCCATACCATTGCCATATGGGATGCCCCTGAGTAGGCCGCTCCTCAAGGTTAAGCGACCGTGATTACTAAGATCACACGGTGGGAACTCCGCACTCCACATCAGGCGGCAGATGTCGACAAGCCTCAAAGACAAGCCCGACGGGCTAGCCAATGGACAGGTCGCCCCCGAACAATCATTGAATGGGCCACCTCACGCAAGCAAGCTTGCGCAAGTCAGAGTCATAATATTATATGAATCATAACACCAAATTACCTACTCACCTAAGCGAAGGTGCGTCGTTACTGAATCATAAGTTTAGCAGTATGAAATACCATAGTAACAATTAGTCTTATCGCCACCTTACTAAACAAGACTAAAATTTTATCAAAATAGAGCCAAGGAAAGGTCTTCTAGACAATTCCTCTGTTGTTATCCCATGTATGTGCTCTGATACCAGCTGTGGCGAAACCGTCCAGCTTAGACCGGCTCAAGTGCGTCAAATCGTCATTTTACTGACAATCACATCTTACGCACTTCAGACAGTATAAACCCGGTAGTCCGTCAGATGTCCTCAGGACATCTGAATGTTCCACGAACTCAAGTACAAATCACATACACAGATTTGCATCACATAGGAGCACAACAGAAGAATTCTCAACACACTTAATATACAAGGAGTAGAATTATTACAGACTTAGAAACAAACTTAAGTACAAGCCAGGCTACAGAGTTCCAAGAAAAACAAAGGTAGGTCTTAACAAGGATAGTTCAGATAATAACTCTTGGTCTAAACAAGATCAAAACCAAGCTAAGAGAATATGTTGGGCTCATCAACATGCCTCTTCAACTTCTGGAGTCCTCCCCTGCCTTACTGATGTGGGATATGGGTACCCCTGGGCCCACTACCGACTGGGTAGCCAGTCGGCCTGGTCCCACATCTGACAAGGATGTGGGCCGACCTCAGGCCGGCCCACGAGGATCCCCGACTTGATGGACAAGACTGGTGATGACTTAGCTTGCAAGACACGCCGACTCAGATTAGTTTCCTTGTTGTAGCCGAACAGAAATAGGAAACTGACTTGTAAACCCTAGGTTGTCAGCCTATATAAGGTGGCCTAGGTTGACCACCTTAGACATCTAAAATCATTCAATCTCACCTCCACGTATTCGATTCCTAGCTACCAGATCTCCCATTGTAACCAAGAGCTCGCCGCTGTTCCCCGGAACTCGCCGAGCAAATCAATACAAGATCCCGAGCACAGGACGTAGGGTATTATACCTCCGGGTGGCCCGAACCTGTATAATCCCTGTGTTACCTCGAGCTCCCTAGTCCAGCGATCTCCCTTTGCCTACAAATCAACCATCTGGGTACCCCCGGGTGGACTGCCGGACGATAACTCCGACAGTTGGCGCGCCAGGTAGGGGTGATCGCGGGGCAATACAGCTAGCTCAATGGCAGATTCATCCACAAGCGAAGTTTATCAGCATCGGCGTCATTGTCGTCCGATGCTGTACGGCCAGCATCCTTGCCGGGGCGCCTGATTCCGTCGGCGACTCGGCAATCCTCGTCGCATCTTGCATGTGGACCAAATCATGATTCACCGAACATGCACAGCAAACAGGGAAGTTCCGATTCGATCTGTCCTTTGTTTCCATCCTTAGCTCAGGAAAGATTATTTATCTTTATTCTAATCTATGCTTCCCATAACTGTGCATGCAAATTCCATCTGTGTTGAGCATGCCCTGGTTAATTATTTCTCCTGTCTCGTTTGTATGCATGCGCCCGCAAGTAGTAACTCATATTTCTCTATCTATTTCCTATCTTGTCTACCTGCATGAACATCGGCGGATGACCGTGTACAGAGGAGTACCTGTCCAAATACCGATGGCGGAGCAGTCCTGAACCGAAGCCTGCGCCGCACATCCACCTGGAAAATCACCGACCCCCAGACTTGGGTGTATGCAGGGAAGGATCGCCGACTTCTAAACGAGCCTGCTGCTAGTCACCGGCAACTCCGCTAAGTGCCTGACCTCTTATTTTACGGTCTCTTGGTCATCGCGAACTTATCTTTCATGCTTTCCCCCGACTTCCTCGCTGATGCTCGGGGACTGTGACCTGTTTCCCTTTTCTTCAACACGGCGCGCTGCTTCAGCATTCGGGAGAGTCCCTGCTGACTCTGACTTCCGAGTCCCTGCCCGACCCTATGTCTCTCTAGTAAATCCTGGGTTAACCCGTGTGGTTCAAGTCCCCAATTGTGAAACCTTGAGCTCTGTGCTCAACCCGCGCGCCCCCTACACCTAAGCCTCTCCGCTGAGCAGTGTAGCAGGGTAAGCCGTCCTCTCCGTGAGCAGTGGTCAGCGGGTTAAAAAAGGTGCTTAGCGACACAAGGCAAGGGCCACACGGCGTCCTACTCGGTGTTTTTGCTAGAGGGAAGGGGTTTACACATATGCACAATGCATTTACAGACATGTTTCTATTACGACCTTACGATAAGCATTGTTTACCAGTCAGATTATTGAATATTATGCTACATAATATTTGCACTGTCTTCATACAGCTTAGGCATTATTTGATGTACTTCGACCGACTCGGCCAGCCCCCAGGCGCGGGACTGGCGCGGGCCAACTACTCGGTGTACTTCGACCGGCCAGCTCCCGGACTCGGGGCTGGCGCGGTCCAACCACTCGGCGCGTCTCCTACCACCCGGCCGACCTCCCAGCTCGAGGACTGGGTGCAGGAGGTGACTCGGCGACTCGCTCGGCTCCCAGGCTCAGGGGCTGGGCGCTACAGACGATGACTCGGCGTGCTTCCCGTCGTCTAGCCGACCTCTCTGGCTTGAGGCGGGAGGCAACTTGGTGGCTCCGCCGTCCCTGACGCTCTGGGACTGGGCGCTACGACTACGGTCAACGGGTCTCCGCGACTCGGCCAGCCCCCGCGCTCGGGGACTGGGCGCTACGACTACGGATAATGGTCGTATGTGTTGTAATGCAATTAGCAACAAGTTTTAGGCTTTGATTAGTGCTAGTTTAGGCCGCTTAGCTCTTTGCTTTAGGCTTTAGTCTAGAGTTTAGTGAGGTTTGCATACCTCTTTGCTATCGGTGCTTGCACGCTCCAAGTGTTGTAAATCTGGGGCGTTGTAGTCTAGCGAGACCCTCCAACAAAGCTTTGTGGAGAGGCCGCCGGTGATTGTGCAAGGGAGGAGAGGCCCTTGGCGGTTTGCCGAAGCTCTACCATAGTGAAGACGGCGGAGGTCACCGGCGAGAGGCCAAGCAGAGACCCACTCGTGTTGTGGGTAGTCCCGTTGGCTATCACGGAGGTTCCCACCACAGGAGCATTGCCCTAAGGAAGGGACATTTCCCAAGAAGGGGCTCCAATGAGGACTAGGGGGGAGTTAGCTAACTCCCCGATTCCTCGGAAAAAATCGTCGTGTCGAGAGTTTGCCTTCTCTACCATTTACACTTTCACATTTACATTGTGCCCTTTACATTCCGCATTTACCTTTCCTAGAATTGCCTTGTGTAGTTGATAGGATTGGAACCTAGGGTGCAAAACTCTTTTACGGTAGAGATAGCAACACATAGAAAAACCTAGTGCACATCTAGACAGAAATGGGAATAGTTTTTATATGTGCTTGGAGCCTTAGTTTTTAGAACACATAATTTACCCCCTCTTAGGGTGTCACGGTCCCTCCAGGGTTTTATATTATGAGCAAACTAGCAAAAGATAACTAATATACTTATGTGACGAATAATATATGCCTAGTTTACGACCAAACTAAAGGCCGTTGATCCTCGAAAAAAGTCTATATAACACCCAACGAGTCAACACACGACTATATCGTCCTCAACTATAAAACCAGATTTTAACCCCCTCAACCTTTGCAAAACCGTTTAAATGACTCCCTAGAGCGGTTTTGTGTGGTGGTTTTGCCATGTTGGCACATTGAGGCGGACCGGCATGCCGACCAGGACCAGCTCACGCATAGACCCCACTTGTAAGTGGACAGGTCATATTTCTTTTCTTTTCCTTCTTTTTCCTCATCACAATGTTTTGGGGCTAATGCCACGGGTTTTTAGCAACAGTTGATTTTCGTTGCATTATATAGGGGCTATTGCAACAGTGGTCGATTTTGGTTGCGATAGGGGACATGTTGCCACCAATTGTGTGGTGTTACGATTTAAATTTTGTTCGTTGCAGTATATCACAACAAATATAATTACATTGTAATTAAGGCATCATTATTGCAATGCTAGTTGTAATGGGTGCAAATAGGTGTCCATGTCGCAACGAATATAGATCATTGCTATCAGTACTATCGTGTGTTGCAAAAGAGTCTATATTATTGCAGCACACTATGAGTTGTTGCGAATAGAATTTTAGATATTGCAACACAAAATTATATTGTTGCAAATGAGTCTTAGATATTGCAACGAGTCTTTCTATGTGTGAGAATAGATGAGTTTCTAGGTGCGCCTTTTTTAGGTTAAATTGTAATTAGCATTTAAGTGGCCCAAGTTGCACTCAACACATATGTAATTTGGCCCATGCGGCAGGCCTTTCTTTCTTGCCTTCTTTTTGGTAAAGGATGAAGCGGTATGAGCCTGTAGAACAGATCCTGTTCAAGTAAGGTCTTTCTTTTGTGATGGACCAAAACACTGCCTGATGATCGATCTAGCCATTGGCCATTCATTACGTCATGCCTCGCGTCGCCTCCCTTATATATTCTTCGAGCGACATCTCCTCCTCCTCCTCCTTGTCGATCTCAGGCATCAAGTGCCTGGCCGCCGCGCCTTGTTGCCCTGGTTGATTGAAGGAGCGAGAAGCAACTTTCGCAGAAGAACAATAGGAGAGATCGTCGCAAGGTACCTTCTTTCAAAATCTTTTGTTTCCTAATTTGTTATGAGGGATCAGTGCCTCAGGTATCATCAACCATGTGACTAAAACTTGATTTCATTGGTATGTATACGTTATAGATATTGGGTTGTTTTAATCCTGAAATAGGACCCTTTTCCCATGGTTCAGGAATTGTAGATTTCATGTTGTAAGGCCTGTTGTTGCTAGGTTTTTTCAATGGCATGGGTCATGTAGTCATATATCTTCAAACCCACAATCATGGACAAATTCACTCCAAAAATTTTAGTATTGTACATAAGGTGCTTTTGGAAATGAACAAAATGAGAAACAATTATGAGTTATTTGCTTAAAACACATTAATTTGAACGGTCAGTTTATTTTTGCTTTGAAAAAGACAAATTATGTGTTCTATGTTTGAAAATGTATTCTCCTATGCCTCTGTCTGATGGGACCAAACCCCTTAAGGATTTGGCCAAAAAATTAACTGGGGGAGGGGGGGAGGGTAACCGCAAAATGTTCCCTCAAAAGTTTTGCGCCTAAAGGACCCTGAAATATCTTGTCCGGCCTCACCACTTCCCCCCAAAACCCGTAATTTTTGCGTCCTTTCGTTTGGAGGGTGTAGGACACGAGGAGGCCGCAAAGGAGATGAGGGGAGGGTGGACACGCGGTTCCTTAGCTCTCCACCATGCACTACTGGAGAAGTTGCCATTGGTACCGGTTGGTAACCCCCTTCAGTACCGGTTCTGGAACCGGTACCGAGCAACCGAGACTAAAGGGGTCGGTCTTTGGTACCGGGTCCAGAACCGGTACCAAAGGGTGCCTTTGGTACCGGTTGGTAACACCAACCGGTACCAAAGGGCCCTCCCACGTATGCTTCGGGGGAGGCCCTTTGGTACCGGTTGGTGTTATCAACCGGTACCAAAGGGTGTTTTGGTTATTTTTTTTAATGTTTGTTATTTGGGTTAGTTATACGCAATTCGTCTACGTGTCTAAGCATCATATGTCGTATATCGTACACGATCTTTCACGCAATAAGATTGAAGTCGTCGCAATTGTCAATTGATTTTGACCGGACTTTGATTGCATTTTTCTCGAACATTCACATATAAACATTTGAGATCAGCCAATACAAAAGTTAGAGCAATTAAAAGTTATTTACAATTTACGGCCAAAACAGGAAGAAGGAGCGGAAAGGGAGTCATATTGAGCGATAGCGCGTCCGTCATGGTGGTACTCTCCGTTTGGATTTATAACTTGGTCCATAAGGAATCCAAATAGCTGGTCCGCAATAGCTTTTGCTTTATCTGTCATTGGGAGCTCTTCATGGTAAAACATCCTCTGCATTAATCACAAATGACAACATTCATTCATATAATAAATAAATTTTGCATATAGTCATTTCTAAACAAGTAACTAATAATCATTCATTCATATAATAAATAAATTTTGCATATAATCATAAAATTTCCTAACACATTCATTTCTAATTAAACAATAACTAATAACTATTTCTAAACAATAACTAATAATCATTTCTAAACAATAACTAATAATCATTTCTAATCAATAACTAATAATCATTTCTAAACAAGTAACAAAGTTTACATGAAATAACAAAGTATACATGAAATAATAAAGTATAATAAATATATTCATAATTTGTATAACAAAGTACATGAAATAACAAAGTATATTCATGAAATAACAAAGTATACATGAAATAACAAAGTATAATAAATATATTTATAATAAATATATTCATAATAAATATACACTAATAATCATATTTCCATATACACTAATAATCTAATTTCCATACTAATAATCATATTTCCATATACACTAATAATATAATTTCCATATACACTAATAATCTAATTTCCATATACACTAATAATCTAATTTCCATATACACTAATAATCTAATTTCCATATAGACTAATAATCTAATTTCCATATACACTAATATTTATATACACTAATAAACTAATTTCCATATACACTAATAATCTAATTTTCATATACACTAATAATCTAATTTCCATATACGTACCATGAGTTCTTCGTTAGTCGCTTTTTTGGGAGAAATAAAGCTATGGATCCACTAGCAGACGTAGTATCCGCATAGATTCGTCCCTTGTTTCTATCTGGCACACTAAAAGTGGAGAAGAATAAAGTTAGACGTAACAACTATATATTAGTGTGATTTTACGAGATATGCGGGTACACAAGCCACATACCGGAAAGTCCGTCTTGACATCCAATTTTTCTTTGAAATTTCCTTGAACATTTGCACGGAAACGTGTCCATACTTCGTCAATCAGGTCTAAAACTGCTTGGTAATCCCCTCGTGGTTTCCGCATTGAGTCCAAGACAAAAATTTGACCGGTGTTTATGATTATCACAAGGAGTATCCAGTGGAAGCTGTAGATATATATATATATATATATATATATACACACACACATGCACACGTATTGAGAACAAAGTCTTAAAGTTATACATACTTAGAGAGAAGTACTCACTTGAAATTGTATGGCAAAAGAATGTAATACTTGCTTCTTTGTCTCTCTAGGTACAAGTATATGTTGTCCACCGTGTCTAGTGGATTCCTGGATACAAGTACAGCATTTACCATGCATGGATCCATGAAGCCGACATCATCATACGATTTTTGGCGGCAGATATGGATCTATAATTAAGGAAGCAAGTGTTGTGAGAATAGATCAGTGAAACAAACTTACACAACCCAGCAGCTCATCACTGAGAGGTCTATGGCATCTTGATGGTACAACATATACAAATCCTTGAAATCCAAAATTAAGAGACTATGCCCACGGAAGTAATCACTGTCTTGTATCAAAACATTGAGCATCAGTCTCATGGATGTGTCTTATGGTTTGATGACAACCATGAGAAGCATAACTATACAATACAAGCTCAAGCTCAAGGTCATCATACGTTACCCAGCTAGAAAACTAGGTAAAATTTGATATCATCATAGGCATGCCTAGAGTTGAATTGTTTTAGTTCAAGATATTGACAACCATGAGAAGTAAAATTGAATTTAAAATCTAACTAAATAAGAATATCATTTATAATCTCAAAAAATCCTAATAACCCTAAATATCAACGTCATTTGAAGCCTCTAAAAGATGTAATTCTAAAGTTCGTAATAAGCCTAAATATTAATATCATTTATAATATCTAAAAATCATAATAAGCATAAATATAAAAATCATTTAAAGTTTCTACAAATAATCCAAAATTCTAAACAATGTCTAAAAATTTGTGCATCATCTCTACACATGCAACAACTAACTATATAGTGATTCTCTATTTCAAATTCATAATAAAAATGAAGATTAAATCTAAAATCTCTTATTTCAATCCATTCCACAAAACACAAATTACTCAAAACATAGAGCATGAAATAGACCATACTAACCGTCAAAAGAGAGAGGATGAAGTTGCTGACCTTCTAGCGGACTTGGTTTGCAAAATCTCCAAAAAGTATGAAAATTTTGGGCATGAGCTCCCCCAACCCGAGCTCAATGGAAGATGAAGAAATGAGCCATGGCTCGGGCTGGGGGAGGAAGAATGATCGTGTACATGACCTTGAGAGTAAATTGGAAGCTGAGAAGATGGGATCAGCAGGACTGCGAGCGCAGGTGGCTGATTTGCAGAAGCAACTAGAGGAACATAAAGAATCAGCAAGGAAGAATGAAGAAGAAACTGAGAAGCTGAGGCAACAAGGAAATGATATACAAGGTTTCCTTCGCTCTTTGTTTGGCAACAGGTTTGCATCACGTGATGCTCAGGAGTAAGCTCTGATAATCAAATAGGCTCTAGATCATATTTTGGTGACATGGCATGGCTACCATACTTGTGGCGGATGTTCTCGTGGGATCTTTCCTTTGGTGTCTTTTGGTGGCTATTGTGTTGCTGCTACTGTGCTTATGGTAGTTGTGCTTGTGCTGGACTGTTGGCCATACAAAACTTGTGGTTAATGTGCTGGTTGCATAGAACTTATGGTTATTGTGTTGGTTGCACAAAAAACTTTTGACTTTTGGTATGTATTGAACTGGTGGATGTGTATGGAATGCTTGATATTGGAACCAAATGTTGAATCTGATTCAAATATGTGTAATTTGTGTGAGCTGAATCTTGGAGGCTAAAAAAATTGTGTTGAATTATGTGTGCTCAAACAATTCTGCTGAATTATGTGGGCTCCATTTATAAAAATAAATGATTTTTTTTTGAAAATAATGGGCTGGGCCTGCCAGCACCAGCCCAAATAAAACTGGAAAACAATTCAAAAATTAAATAATGGGCCAGCCCACAAAATATATTTTTGGCCCATGAAAAGACTGAATGCTATGCTTGGGCTTTAGCAGGCCAAATTTCATTTTGTGACATTTTTTTCGTTCTGCCACGTCAACGCCACATGAGCTTTGATTCTACGTGGCATTTGCCCACGTGGCAAGGTAAAGAATTTTGTGACAACAAACTAATGTCATACAATTATATGACGCCAAAATCCAATGTCATAAACTTATGACATTACATATACAAACGTCATATAATAAATTTGTGACGCTAGCTTTTTGACGTTTTGATTTTCGTCAACTAGATGTCATAAATCTTAAATTATGACATAAATTCCATATATTGTGACGTAATAAAACGTCAAAAAGCCATACATTTCTTGTAGTGAGGTTGTCAATGAAAACAATTTAAGAAAAAGAATTACATGTCAACATTACACCCCCGAAAAGATCGAGGGAGAATGAGTTTGGTGATGATAGTGAGGATGATGATACTCTTGCCATTGCCGAATCTATTGATGCATACATTATTGTCGGATATCGATATCCGGGATAAACAAACTAGGAGGCCTAGACACGCAATTATCTTCTAGCCCCGAAGAGATCAAGGATCAAGAATCTAGGGGGGGGACACCTACCTCATCCAACCGAAGCTGCAGACGTGGGGCAGCATGCCCGACCACAGCCAAGAATCTCCGATTCACTCGACCCAGACCCGGGGGGGGGGAGGGGGAGGGGAGGGGTCGGGCATGCACACAACCATCGTGAAGGATCTCCGCCTCGCCTGACCCCTCCGCGGGGGCCGGGAAGCTCGCCCGGCCTTGGCCCCGGAAGTCAAACCATGGGGAAAGGGATTGCAGTTGGAGCGACCGGACGGGACGGGCATTCATTGCCCCGGACGCTCCTGGCAGTGGGCTCGACCCTACGGTTCTACCTTCCTCCATCATGGCTGGCTTCGAGGACATGGAGGTAGGGATTCCAGGCAGCACCGCCGGGGCGTGGCTACAGGGGCGCTTGGTGCGCGTGCCCTACTAGGTGTCATCTATAGGACCAGAGGGTCCCACAACCGAAGGAAGGCGTAGAGGGGTCAGGAGCTCCCCTCTTTTCTTCAGATTTCTCCCTCTCTCTCTCTCTCTCGTGTGTAACGGTCCTCCTTCCCTTGAACTATAAAAGGGGAAGGAAGCCCTGCTTCATCCCACATCCACATCTGCACGCACTAGAGACTTGGGAGCCCTGTCGCTCTCTCGCCCATTTGTACACCCTAATACAAACTCACGTGAGTAACACGAGCAGACGAGAACTGGACGTAGGGCTTCCACTTGAGCCTGTATAAACCTTGTGCCATCTTGCGAACCATCCAAGCCTAATGCGCAGTCCACGAAATTTACTAGCCGATTATTTCATACACCGACAGTTGGCGTGGCAGGTAGGGGCTTTTCCCGTTCAACATTTTGGTTCCCAGGTTTCGAATGGCCAACGATGATTCGACCTGGGCCCCCGGGGCGCTCCTGCGTTTTGGGAGCCTGGACTTCATAACCACGGCTGACGGGGAGTTGGCGCGCATCGGCACGCCGGCCCAACCCTGTACCACCACCAAGGTTGGCACCGTCACCGAGGCCCTCACTGACCTATAGCTGAGGGCTTCCGAGGCCCACCCTGTCGAGACTGGACGACTCCTAGACACTAGTCATGAGAATCTTTGACACCAGCTCGACTCCTTCTTGGGACCCCAGCCATCATGCGAAGATGCGCGTTGTGTGCTATTCACCCTAGCGAACGCCACGACCCAGCTCGCTGGTGGCGAGCTGCTCTCTCCGAAGCTCCTTAGCGGATGCGCTCCAGCGGCATTTCCGTTTGGGCTACGCAACACGGGGCACGCATGGGGGACCTCCTCACGGGCCTCATGCCCCCACCTCCCATGAAAGACGAGTTTGTGGGAATGGTGGAGTACTTATCGGATTCCGTCTTCGATCTCCTCTGTGAGAGGACATTGGGAACGTCCGACATGGAGCACAACGAAGGGAGTCACCACACCTCTCGCGAGTGCTTTATGGCGAACACGTCTGATGGACACGTGAGGGATGCCAGCGAGGCGGAAGGCGACATCCCTGCCGCCCCGGCAGCGAGGAGAGACATGACTCCCCCACCACAGCTGTGGCCCGACCAAATACGGGAGCACAGGGACAAGCTTGAGGAGGCGTGCTGTTAGCTGGAGCGAGGAACAGACACGGCTTGAGCGCGAGCTCGAGCGGGCTTCCGATGGCCGACGCACATGCGCTCAGGTGCGTGAGGTGCTTTGGGTGAGTGAGTCAAAACATCGCCGCCACGGTGGCCCTTGTTGGTATTTCTTAACATTTACATTATTCTATAAGCGCACAGAAGTACATTATAGCATTTCACCCCAGGAGTATTTCAGAGTATCGTATTTATCCTCAGGGAAAGCAGTGGTTGATGATGAGTAGCTGACCAGTGCATTCAATCATAACACTATTAATATACCAGAGTCTAACAAGGGGGTAAACAATAATACAGGGGCAGTGTGACACATAGAATATTCATACTCAGAATAAATAAGACTTAGCTAGCATGAAGATCTTAGAAGAGAACAAGGGATTCTATATACTTCTCACTCATAGGTCTCAAGCATACAAGTTTATACGCCGTACAAGCTTAGGAAAGGGATACATGTTAGAGTGCATATTGAGGTATCATGTGGTTCACTCATAAGGGATGACACATGACTTCTTATCATAAAGGCCTAACATCTGCTCAAGAACGTGGAGGATTACAATGGACGGATAAGGCTGTCACCACCTGCCGCCTACCTCTACTAATCTGTGTGGTAGCGATACCCCCAATGATATTCCATATTCCAAACACTATGTTTGCAATACGAAATAGAACTCTATCTATTGTACACATAAATAAAGCAACCATGCGGCACATTGGGCCAATTCCATAACATGCGTCAGCTGAACTAAGGTGCAAAGCGTATAACTTGTATACTAAACAAGCAAGGCAAAGCTGAGGCATATAACATAAGTGAGAAGATAATTCCATTGAAGCTCAAAGTCTTACAAATAAGATAAGAATTACAAGATTGAGCACTTAAACTTACTGAGACTTCACCGGAAACCCTTCAGAGGCCCTACTGCTAAAACTTCATCACTACTAAACTAAGACTAACACTTATACAAGAGGAGCTCTTTCTTCTGGTGTATGTTCTATAGGGGGCAAACTCATCTATTTATAGCATCATAAGGCGGCTGAGGCCGAGTGGGCCCATCCTCGGGTTGACCGATCCTTGACTTCACCCAACCCTCCGATGAACGGACTGAAGATGTGCACGGTGTAGATGTCATCCTAGAGGTGGTGCAGATGTGTTGAGTTGGGGGTGAAACAGCCGCTAGACCAGGTCAGCCGACCTGGTCCTGGTTTGCCTTGCCCTGATCTTCATCAGGGTGGCTGTCATGTGGGCCCTAGTTGCTGTGGTTGATGGGTAGGAAATATTTGCGTAAGTCTTGGTTAAGTTGTAGGCCCATAAATCCATGTCTTCTTCTCATATTTGTTTATGTCCCTTGGATGCAATCAGTGTTGAATCAACGGCCCCTACAATACTTCTTTGTGCTTCTTTTGATGGACCCAGAGAGCCCATCCTGTCTATCTTTTCCTGTAAAACTTCTGCTTACAAATAAACTCCAAGTACAGGTAGAATGGCTTTATTTGAAATCAAATACTAGAGACTATGACCCATTTATTTTATTCCTACAAAGTGTCGACACATGATATTTTGGACATAACGGTTGCCAACAGCCCTCCTACGGGGACTCCCTGACCCTGCAACGCCGGAGGCCCGACGGGCCCAACGTAGGGTCGGCGCGCTGCTTGAACGTGCGGCGGCACAACAGGCCGAGAGCTCTCTGTCTCGACGACGGGGGTCTCACATCAGCCAACATCTGATCGCTGACCGGCGAGTGAACGGTTTCAGAAACCCCAACTCTCGCGACATCTCGGTGCACCAAATGGCTTCTGACGCAGGTCGAGGGCCAAGCTACCCATTCAGGGGTGCCTAGGACCATGCCGTGATGTGCGCAACACGTTAGAGGCGCGTCGGCGCCTGCCAGCAACTGAGGAAAGGGACACCCCGCGCGGGAGCAATCCTCGCCGCGGAGGGTGTTATGATGACGATAAGGATCGGAGCCCATGTCCGGACGCGCCGGGGCCTCGGGTCTTTAGTTCTTGAATTCGGGCCACCGCGTGCCCACATCGGTTCTGGCCCCCGACAAACGTACCATAGTACGTGGGCAAGATGAATCCTAGGCTCTGGCTCGAGGATTACCGGCTCTTTTGCCCAGCTAGCAGAGCGGAAGACAAATACTTCATCATCCATCACTTGCCGCTGTGCCTAGCCGACTCTGCCACGGCGTGGCTTGAGCACCTTCCCACGGGTCAGATCTGCAGCTGGTTGGATCTCAAAGAGATCTTCATGGGAAACTTCCAGGAGATGTACGCTCGGCCCGGCAACCCGCGGGACCTCAAGAACTGCCAGTAGAAGCAAGGAGAAACTTTTCGCGAGTACATCTGACACTTTTCTCGGCAATGTAACTGCCCAACGTCGCCGACGCCGACGTCATTGCAGCCTTCCTGTCGGGGACGACCTGTGAGTCACTGGTCCATAACCTCGACCCCAAGACCCTCGCACCACCAAGGAGCTCCTTGACATCGCAACTAGCCATGCCTCCGGCGAGGAGGCGGTTGGGGCGATCTTCAATCGCACCTCTAAAGGCAAGAGCAGGCACGATGAAGGCCTCTCCGGCCGTCCGAATAAAAAGAAGAAGAAGAATAGGCAACAGCGGCAATCCGGCGAGACGTTGCTTGTCCTGGCGGTTGACCGCAAGGGCGCGAGGGCGCCAGCGGGAGACGTTCTTGACCACTTCAAGAAGTGGAACGGACCATGCCCCAACCACGAGTACCCCATAAGGCACCTTTATAGGGAGCCTTCGCTCATGAAGAAGTTCATGACCAATGAGGTCAAGAAAGGCGAGACAAGGAGAAAGAAGGCGTATGTCATCGGGCGAACCGTCGAGGCGTACGTCGATGACATAGTGGTCAAAATGAAACCGGCCGACCAGCTTGTGGCCGACATGGCACAGACCTTCGCTAAGCTCCCGGCGAACGGTATCAAGCTCAACCCTGAGAAATGTATTTTCGGGGACCCGAGAGGCTTGCTGCTTTGGGTTTATCATCTCTAAGCGTGGCATCGAGGCCAACTGGGAGAAAGTCGCCGCCATCGAGAAGATGGATTCAAAACCTGAAGGGGGTACAATCCATCACAGGATGTGTAACCTCGCTGAGTCGCTTCATCTCGTGCCTCGGCTAGTAGGTTCTCCCCCTCTACCGGCTTCTGTAGAAGTCTGATCGATTCGCATGGACACAGGAGGCCCAAGAAGCTCTCTACAAGGTCAAGGGCATCTTGATGAAACCACCAATCCTGGTCCCGCCAACGCCAGGCGAGCCCCTCTTACGCTACATCGCGGCCATTACGCAAGTGGTTAGCGTCGCCGTGGTCATGGAATGGGAACAGGAGGGAGACGCCCTCTAGGTCTAGCGTGCCTTCTACTTTGTTAGTGAGGTCTTGGCTGACACCAAAACTCGCTATCCCTAGATCCAAAAGATATTGTACGCCGTCCTAATCGCTAAGAGGAAGCTGAGCCACTATTTTGACTCACACGGCGTGACGGTGATCAGTTCCTTTCCCTTTGGCGAGGTTATTCAAAATAGCGATGGCACCGGATGGATCGCAAAATGAGCGCTCAAGCTGATGGGCCAAGGAATCACCTATGCCCCCCGGGTAGCGATCAAGTCCCAGACCCTAGCCGACTTTGTGACGGAGTGGACCGAGGTCCATATTCCGCCACCATCAGTCGACTAGGAGTACTGGGTCATGTACTTCGATGGGTCGCTAGCAAGGAAGGGCACGGGGGTCGGACTGGTCTTTGTCTCCCGCCTCGGGGTGCGCATGAAGTACAAGGTCTGGCTACATTTCCTGGCCTCCAACAATGTGACCGAGTATGATGTACACATCAATGGCTTGAAAATCACAATCGAGTTGGGGATTCAATGGCTCGAGATCTATGGTGACTCCCAGCTCATCGTTGATCAGGTGATGATGGAGTCGAGCTGCGAGAGCGAAACGATGGCGGCGTATTGCCACAAGGTTCGCAAGCTCGAAGACAAGTTCGATGGCCTCGAGCTTAGGCACATCAAAAGGCGGTTCAGCTAGGCCGTTGACCAGCTTGGCCAAGATGGCCTTGGGTCAGGAGCCAGTCCCTACCGACTTCTTTGCCTGTGACTAGCGCAAGCCCTCCATCGGGCCCAGGAGCCCAAAGGAAGTCGGCAGCGAGCCGCCTACCAGGGTTCTGAGGAACCCAGCGCCCAAGGTCCGGGGGCTAATCATGCCCTGACCCCGCCAGACCCTGCGGTCATGAAGCATGATGGTGTCCTTCCCGACCAAGCGCTGTCCGATCTCCTGGTCCTGGCACTAGATACGCTTGAACGAAGTGACCTCGCGACGGCCGATTCAGCCGATAGGCAATAGCCACACCTCGATTGTCTACTCCATGAACAACTCCCCGACGACAAGACCGAAGCTCGACGCATCGCGCATCAAGCCAAATCCTTCGTCATCATCAAGGGAGAGCTCTACAAGCAGAGCTACACCAACGTTCTGCAACGCTGCATCCCGATCAAACAAGGGAGGCAGCTACTGAATGACATCCACGATGGGGCCTGTGGCCACCACGATGCCCCAAGAGCTCTGGTCGAAAACACGTTTTGACAGGGCTTCTACTGGCCAATGGCGATGAGCGACTTCGTCAAAATTGTGCTCACCTACGAAGGGTGCCAGTTCTACGCAAGGCAGACTCACTTTCCCGCCCCAGCACTTCAGACCATCCCCATCACGTGGCTGTTGACAGTCCTTAAATGCCAAATCTGACCATCAACTATACTAATAATTAATACAATAACAAAGGCCAAACATAGTGGTAGGGATTATTACTAACTATTTCCATGAGCTTTGGTGAAATGTTATTGAAAGATAAGAACAGGTGCACAAGCGGAGAAAACGTGCTTGACACACCGGCGAACAAACCCCATACAAGCACAAGGGATAAATGACCCACATGACAGTCAAGACCTGGTCAATCAACCGCAGGCACCGAGGGAATATTTGAAGGATAAACCCACCAGATGCTGGGTGAAAGGGCGTCCAGGGAGAGGAACCAGGGGTTCGGCCAACCTTGGGAACCTCCTTTCGCGCCCGATTTCGGCAGGAAGCTCTCCCACGCTCCCCCAAGGGTGGTCCACCAGGATTCCCGCCTAAAGGAGACCGGGAACCTCCCCTTAGCACCTATATAAGGAGGAGGAGAGCCCCTCATTCCACACAACACAAGAGGATAAGAGCACCTCCACTCCAAGGCATAGTTCCACCTCTCTGGTACTTAGAAAATAGGGAGAGAGTGAGGGGTAGCCTAGGGAAGCGACGGCCTGTCGACGCCCTTCCCCAGGCTTGTACCTCGATAGATGTTTCTTTCTTAAGTAAGTGTTCATGATCGTCTATGGTGGTGAGTCTCTTGGTTAATTAAGTTATGTTCTTTACTTGCTTGTGGGTTCATCGTCTGTCCATGTGATGATCAACGCTAGAGTAGTGATCCATAGCATAGGCGTGGTGTCTAGGCTAGAGGTTACCTTTGTTTGCCTCGTGCCCCACAGTATTGTGAGGTAGGCGGCAGGTGGTGTAACCCTATCCGTCTTTTGTACTCTTCCCTGTTCGGGTACGATGTAGAGCTATTGGCTGGAGGCCCTTGGCAGACCAGGGGTAAACCAGTGCCTAAAGTAAGCAAGAGGAAGCTGAGCTTATCCATCCAGAAACTCTTAAGCCATAGCGATCCTATCTACCCTCGCCTATCATACTCTTGTTGTCCTTGGATGAACAAGCGAGAAGGCCAGTACGCACGTTCCCTGTGGATTATGATACCCTTGAATACTCATGGGTGAAAGCTACAACGGTACTCTGTACACTTGCGGATTTATTAGTGACGTAAGAAATACTAACAGTGGCCTTTCACGGTTTGGGGCTTGGATCTGGTCGGACTCTCAAGAAGGCGCCCGGGGGCTTCACATACTTGCTTATCGCCGTCGATAAGTTCACCAAGTGGATTGAACCTCGTCCGATCAAGAAAATCACGTCCAACGAGACCATCAAGTTCTTTCTTAACATCATCCACAGCTTCGAAGTACCAAATTCTATCATCACAGACAACGGTACGCAGTTCACCAGGAATAAGTTCCTCCAATTCTGCGACGATTATCACATCCGGGTTGACCAGGTGGCTATCGCTCACCCTCGCACGAACAAACTAGTTGAGCGAGTGAGCGGTATGGTTCTCCAAGGCCTCAAGCCTCGAATCTTTGACTACGTAAAGAAATTCGGCGGCCAATGGGTCGTGGAACTCCCCACAGTACTCTAGAGCATAAGGACGACTCCCAGCCGAGCGACCGGTTTCACCCCATTCTTCATGGTCTATGGGTCGAAAGCAGTCCACCCTACTGACCTCGACTATGAAGCATCACAGGTACAACCAATGACGAGAAGGCGAACCAAACATCTCTCGAAGACGCGATGGACCAACTCGACAAGTCCCACGATGTGGCACTACTACAGTCGGCCAAATACCAATAGGCGTTATGCTAGCACCGCAGCCGATGCATGTTGACGGTCATTATTGGTACACTTTTAGGGCTAATTTGGCGTTGGTTTTGGATTAATTCTTATACTAACCTGACGTTTGGCACCTGAAATAACTCCGTTTTCGAATGTGTCCTGTATTTTAGAGCATGTTGTGATTTTACAGGAAATACGACATATTTGGCGGAGTTTGACGTGGACCAAGGTACCCACATGGATAAGGATTGAGGAGGAGGGCCAGCACGCGAAAGATGGAGACGAGGCGAGACAGAAGGAGCCCAGGCCAGCCGGTCTGGGGGCTCTGGGCCGGCCGGCCTAGCCCATTCTGGGGCCTGCTCGCACTCCCCTTTCTTCAGCACGAAGTAAACAAAAACCCTAGGGGTTCCCTTCGCCGTCATTCACTAGAGACCTATATAAACACCCCCGAGGACGCCCTCAAGAGGAGCATAGAAGAGGAGAGAAGATTAGATTAAATCTAAAGCAACCATTGGAGAGAGACACAAGGAGGAGACGCCGCCGGAAGCCCTAACCGTCTTCCAGACGTCGTCTCATGTTGGAGGACAGCGAGGAGCTCGATCTTCGCCGGAGGCTTCCTCACCATGAATCGCGACGTCATGCCTAGCTTCATGGGGTAAAGTCCTTATTTGTCCATGGGGTTGTAAGGAGATCTTGATTTGTAATTGCCGAATCCTTTTATGAGATCAATCTATCATGTTCTTAGTTGATGGTGCTTCTCATCCTAATAGCCGGCCGGCATCACCATGGGTATGCATCGCTCGTAGTCTTGCATGCCTAGATCACATTAACGTTTCGTGTTCCTATGGCTCGATAGTTGAATACCCTCATGTAGTGACAGTATGCGGGAGGGAAAGTGTTGAGTTTGGTTCACATCTTTATCATTAATAGATTAGATTGGTTTTCTCTTGCTTGGCGATTACATCTCGTAGTGATCCTAGACCCTATGGGCAAACGCTTCCATACCTTGTGTACTCCTCTCTACCGCTCGTAACATTGATTAGGTTAGATTGTTCTTATTGATTACAACATCATTCAATCAAAGAACACTCTTGCTAACATCATTAGTGCTTAGTTAAGCGTAGAAATCCCTTGTTCGATGGATTGATAAACCTTGAGGGAACACTCTAAGTGAAAAGCGACAACTGATCCGTGCGCTTGCGGTTCGTAATTGGCGTGCCTAAGGGCCGTCAATAAGCTTTTCTGGCGCCGTTGCCGGGGAACAAGCTAGATTGCTACGTTTAACTTTGTATTAATTTTGTTGGTTACTAACACCTAACCTTTTCTCTAGAAAAATCTTTGTTTTTGTTCTTGTTTTTGTTGTCTAGATGACTCATGTCGTTCAACCCATGGAGGAAGGAGAAAAATCACAAAGGGATTATGCAAGCCCGCAATCGGAGGACTTCGATATGCAAAAATCAGATTCAACACTTGAAGCCACCGAGTACGAGATCAAGCCTCAAATCATCAAGATGGTGGCGACAAATCCATTTAGAGGGGTGGAGACGGACAACCCATATAGACACATCAAGTGGTTCACGATGCTATGCAATACGGTACAACAAGATGGAGTTCCTTTAGCCTGGTTTAGATGGAATCTTTTCCCATACTCACTTGCTGATGAAGCAAAAAGATGGTACGCACTTGCATCCTTTGAGGTGAAAGGAAATTGGAATGAGTTGATGAAGAAATTTTGTGGATGGTTCTTTCCGCTAACCAAAATCCAACACATTCGGAGGCAAGTGATCAACTTTATGCAAGGAGAAGACGAAGGAATAGTCATGCTTGGGATAGATTCAATGGATTGATTGAGCAAGGACCAAAGCTAGGATTCTCCGGTGATGTACTCTTGCATACTTTCTATTTTCCCTAACCCCCAAATGCATGGAATTCATACAAATGTGTGCAGGAGGGGATCTCATGGAAAAAACACTTACGGAAGCTGCCCAAATTCTACAAAAAATAAGCAAGGGGGCAGCCATGCGAAGAGATTGGGAAAATCGCCTTTCGGGAGACATAGAGCAAGAACCTCGCGTTGGGGTGCTTGCTGGAATTTTCAAAAAAGAGGCCCCGGGAGCAAAGGAAGAACAATCGAAACATGAAAAAGCCACAAGAGCAACCCATGATGAAGAAGCACCGGTCCGTGACTTGAAGAAGGATAAGCCGGAGGTGGAAATTGGGTGAAGTTTAGCGAATGCGAAGTCGCTAAAAGAATTTGAGCAAATGGATTGGATCCCAATTGACTTTAGTGAACTATTCGACAAAGGAAGACCGCATCCAAATCAAAAGAAGTTCATGAAAGCCATAGAGTCGGATTTCCCACCTGATAAACATACGGGCTACAAATTGGACAAAGTATCGGCCAGAGAAATTATTCGGAAGCTTTTTGATGAAGATGAAGAGATAGACCCCGACCATGTTGCCGAACTAAAGAAAATCATGGGAGTGAAGTCCGAGGCATCTCCATTCACGCACCTAGCCGAGGTGTATGCCATACAAGCAAATCATGATGAAGGTACTCCTTTACCTACACCTCACATAAGTTGCACGATCAATGGAGAGTTATTTTGCAAAGCTTTATGCGACATTGGAGCCTGAGTAAGTGTCATGTCTTTAAAGATTTATGATGAGCTTTATAGAAAAACTTTGAATCTTGCTCCTACATCTACTAAATTAATTTTGGGAGATGGTAGAACAACCAAACCTTTGGGCATTCTTAGAGATCTAGATGTTGCTATCTCGGGTAAAATTATTCCAACCGACTTTTTCGTGCTTGATGCTTGCCATGATGAACATGATGATATAATTCTTGGTAGGCATTTTCTTAAGTTGGTAAATGCGGTTCTTGATGCCGGAAAGGGTAAAGTCACGATTGAACTAGATGAAACCAAATACACTTATGACTTTTTGCCCGCTTCGCGTGTTGCCTTACCTCTACCTCTTGATAACGAAGAGATAGAGAGCCTTCGCTTTGTTGATTCTTTCAGGGACCCTCTCCAACGAGCAATGGAGAATGGAAGCACTTATGATGATCAAAATAGAGAACTAAAGGAAGCAACCGAAGGGCTCAAGGCACAATACAGAATCTTGGAAGAGGAGAAATATGAGGATATCTAAGATTTGCATCAAGAAGAACCGGAAGCACCTGATGTTGATTGAAACCGTTACCCAAGGGGCTAAAATATGAATTTTTGGGGGATAACAAGACATTCCCAGTGATCGTTCGTGATGAACTAAACCCGGAGGAGACGAACAAGTTGCTGAAATTATTGAGGAAGCACAAGAAGGTGATTGGGTACACTATTAATGACTTGAAAGGTATAAGTCCCGCCTTCTGTACTCATCGCATACAACTTGAAGACCAATACAAACCCGGTTGTGGAGCATCAAAGGAGGTTGAGCCATGCTATGCGTGATGTGGTTAAGAAGGATGTTATTAAATTGTTGAATGCTGAAATCATATATCTCATACCACATAGTGAATGGGTGAGCCCCGTACATTGTGTACCGAAGAAAGGAGGACTTACGGTGGTGAAAAATGAGAAGGAAGGATCAATTGATACCGCAAAGGACCGTTATGGGTTGGAGGATGTGTATAGATTATCGAAAATTCAAATAAGGCTACAAGGAAAGATCACTTTCCACTACCATTCATCGACAAGATGCTCGAAAGGTTAGCAAAGCATTCCATTCACATTTTTGTTACCTTGATGGACTCTCGGGATTATTCCAAATACCTGTTCATATGGATGATCAACACAAGACCACGTTAACTTGTCCATATGGTACTTTTGCGTATAGAAGAATGCCTATCGGATTATGCAATGCATCAGCTTCTTTTCAAAGATGCATGATGGCTATGTTCTCGAATTTTATTGAAGAAATTATAGAGGTATTCATGGATGATTTCTCGGTGCATGGTCCTAGCTTCGAAAATTGCTAATCAAATCTAGACAGGGTCCTCAAGAAATGCGGAGAAGTCGACCTTGTGCTTAATTGGGAGAAGTGTCACTTTATGGTGAAGCAAGGAATAGTCCTAGGGCATGTCATCTCTGAAAGAGGGATTGAAGTGGATAAAGCAAAGATTGAAACCGTAGAGAAGTTGCCACCACCTACGGATATCGAGTCCCTAAGAAGTTTCCTTGGTCATGCCAGATTTTTTAGAAGATTTATAAAGGATTTCTCGAAGATCACTAAACCGTTGCCACAACTTCTTCAAAAGAATGTAGAGTTCGACTTTGATGAGAATTGTTTGCATGCTTTTAGGACATTGAAGCAATCACTCATAAGTGCCCCTATCATTCAACCTCCGGATTGAAATCAACCCTTTGAAATTATGTGTGATGCAAGTGACTACGTCGTTGGAGCCGTTCTTGGACAAAGAAAAAATGGGAAGGTATATGCTATTTACTATGTAAGCAAGACCCTTGATGAAGCTCAAGTTAAATATGCAACAACGGAGAAGGAATTGCTTGCCGTGGTATTTGCTTTTGAAAAATTTAGATCTTACATAGTGAACTCAAAGATGATTGTGTACACCGACCATGCGGTGATCAAATACCTTTTGTCCAAGAAAGATGCAAAGCCATGTTTGATTCGATGGATTTTACTATTACAAGAATTTGATGTGGAGAATCGAGACCAGAAGGAGTCGGAGAATGTGGTAGCCGACCACCTATCAAGGATGCATCAAGAAGATGATGGGATGAAGCCTATTGAAGATAAAATGAGAGACGACCATCTCTATAGAATACTTGATAGGGATGGATGGATGGAAGACATAATAAGAGCGATAAGAGGGATGCCTTTAGATCATTTGGATAAAAATGCAAAGCGAAAGGTTATCTCCGACAAGAGGAAATATTATTGGGATGCACCATACTTATATAGGCATGGAGAAGACGGCGTTCTAAGGAGGTCTATTGTTGGTATTTTTAACGATCACAGATAAATCCGCAAGCGTACGGATACTGATGTAGCTTTCACCTGATAGTATTCTAGGGTATCGAATCCACAGGAAACGTGTGTGTACTAGTGACGAATTAGAACGACCAAGAACAACAGAAGTGATAAATGTGTAGAAGGTAGAGAGGGTTATTTCTAGGTATTCTGGATAATCAAAGGATAGCTCAAGTCATTTACTGTATTACTTGCTTCGGGACGCCCAACCGTCCAAGCCCGGAAAGGGATGAGAAGGGGGCAAGGCAAGCCAAGCAATGATCCTACTACTCTCTAGTGCTTCTCACGTGGTAGACTACGTAGGCCGTCAAGGCTATCACCACCTAGGGCTACTACTACAAATCCGTGGCACTAGGCACACTCCAAGGTATTCAACATGATTAGACATCCATCTATTCTATTGAATACTTGTTGGTATTTTTAACGATTACAGATGAATCCGCAAGCGTATAGATACCGTTGTAGCTTTCACCCGAGAGTATTCCAGGGTATCGAATCCACAGGGAACGTGTGTGTATTAGTTAAGAATTAAGAACGACCGAGGACAAGAGAAGGGATAATTATGTAGAAGGTAGAGAGGGTTATTTTCTATGTATTCTGGATAATTAAGGATGAGCTCAAGTTGTTTACGATTTACTTGTTTCGGGAAGCCCAACCGTCCTAGTACGGAAAGGGATGCGAAGGGGACTAAGCAAGCCAAGCAATGGTCCTACTGAACTCTAGTACTTCTCACATGGTGGACTACGTAGGCCGTCAGGGCTGTCACCACCTGGGGCTACCACTACAAATCCGTGGCACTAGGCGCACTCCAAGGTATTCAAAAGACTATACACCACGTATACTCAATTAAATACTATCTTAGCTTTATAATTACTAAGACACTTATCACAGCAAGGAGCCCACAAGTATAAAGTAAAGCTTGAACTATATTAAATAAATATTAATCCAGAAATACAATAGAAATTACCCAGATGTTACTCGAACCTGAGCCGCATCCGCCGAAGTACAAGAAGAGGGGAGGAAGCCGACAGCTCCGGCTTCTCCCCGGTTCGCACCTCAACTCTCACCTATTTCTACTAACTGGATAGAGCTTCGCTTGATCTTGTGCCTTCTCTGTGTGTTTTGGAGTGAAGGAGAGGGTCTCTATTTATAGGAGGAGCAAACTTTGGCATGTGGAAAATCCCCACTAAGAACTAGGAGGTACCCCTCCTTTCTTGGCGACATCTGGCAGCAAACCGACGTACTCAGGGTCGGTATCACCGTGGGAATAGCTCCAACCGACGTTCTGGGGTCGGTGGGGGCGAAAACCAGTCAAAACCGGCCAAAAACCGCGCAGAACCGGATCCCAGAAGACAAAGCCACGCGCTTGTACGTCGGTTGGAGCAAAAACCGGACAAAACCGAGAGAGAACCGGCATACGGAGAATAAACCCGCGTTGAACCCCGCAGAACCGCGCCGCGTCCTGTCTTCGCGCGACACCTGTCCCGGGCCTGCTCTCTCTGCGCCGAACCGGCCCGGCCTCCCGCGCCCGCACGCCTCGGCCGAAACCGGCCTGCGTCTCCACTGCCGAGCCGACACGTGCTCCAGCGGCCGGCCGCTCCCGCGCGGGCTTTCACGCGCGCGGACGCACGCCTGGCCCGCTGGGCCTTGTCTGCTC
This sequence comes from Alloteropsis semialata, assembly GCA_004135705.1. Taxonomy (NCBI): domain Eukaryota; kingdom Viridiplantae; phylum Streptophyta; class Magnoliopsida; order Poales; family Poaceae; genus Alloteropsis; species Alloteropsis semialata. The sequence continues at coordinate 53,912,943 of CM014277.1, read as the reverse complement.
CGGGTGGGCCGCCGCGCCTTCTGGGCTGCGCCCGCCTGGGCTGCTCCTGGGTCGGGCCGAGCCATGATGACGTCAGCGGCGCGGACGTCAGCAATGACGTCAGTGCTGCATAATAAAATGGGCTTTTCGCGACTTTTTCTTCCGAGCCCCAAAAAATATAAAATATATATTCATTTCGATTGTCTCGACGAGCTCTACGCAGTAGTGCAATCCATCTTGCCATTTGAGATAATTTGTAATAATGATATATTGGGATCTTTCTCAAGCCTACAGTGTGAATTCCTGCATGACAAGTTAAAACACCAAAACTTGTGGAAATAGTTAGTAATAAACCCTACCACTACGTTTGGTGATTATATTTGACATATATTTGGCAGGAATTGACGGTCAAAAGTAGCACTTAAGGACCATCAACAAGCTCCCCACACTTAGCCTTTGCTCGTCCTCGAGTAAAGCTCATGACTAAGGTAGAGAACAACATGATTCCAAAAGATATGACGCGAGCATATAAGTTATTCCATGACATACCTGCTCTTGTGACTTTATGATATGTCTATCATGTAATCTTGGATGGTTGAGAAATGGAATGGTCTTGATTCGAATCGCCCCAACTCTTTCTGTAAAGTAACTTGGGTTTTTGATAAATTTTAAAAACTTAGCCTTACTTGACTCCTCAAATGATTCTCTCAAATCGCTCGGTGTATAAATTTCCTCACCAAGGCATTAATTTGCCTCTTTTCATCCTACTGCTAAAAAGCTTATGTGGAGTTCAGGTAGGGAATGAAAATATGAGGCACACTTGTATCACATATTATTGCAAAGCCAAAGACCGGATCCAAGAAGAAACTAATCATACAATCTGATCAAGATGTGCATGTGTGTGAATGGAGAATGTATGTGGAATGATAGCTCCTTTTTATATGATCTCTCTCCTCTTTATTTTGAGAGCATGACTATATCATTTTTTTTTTCTTTCTTTTTCTTCTTTTTTTTCCATCATGCTTGAGAATAAAACTCCTCTTTAAGCATGTACTTTTTTTCCTTTTTTATTCTTTTAGTCCATGTCTCTTTTAAAGGAATATCTAGGAGAGAGACTCACAAAACACATGGAGCATTTATTTTATGGATGAATGAGGGCTGCTAACTTCCAGTGTAGAAGTTTAGCAATACGAATGTGGAGTGTACGTGATCTTGATCATGAAGGCATGAAAAGCATCTTACAAGGGTCACAACAATTTGACAAAACTCAATGCAATAACAAGCGGCATATGTGTAAGGTTTTGCAATGTAAACAACATATGGCTTTGGTAGGAATATATATCACTGAGGAGTTTGCAAGGCTAAATTTATTTCTAGTAAAACATCCCAAGCACTTATACAGAATAAGCAAGGTTCATGTCATCATACCATATCTCATTCATCAACCATTTAGATTAACATGCTTTCCTAATGATATATAAGTTCACAAGAAGCAGGTGTATGTGTTAGGAATAAAGAATATGCAAGCCAATCATGGAAAATCATGTGTATCAATGGAGCACCAGGATTCATTAAGTTTGATTTTGTGATAAACAAGAATTAAATAAACTCATGAATCAGGGAGTTTGAAAGATAGAATTGAGCAAACCATGGTTTCCCTTTGAGTATTGAAAGAGGATGTCCTTGGTGTCTCCCCCACACTATCTTCTGCTGCGATGTCTTCTCCTACAAATTCTTAGATACAATGATGAGATACAAGGATTTGGCTAGTACAAGTGTACTAGCCAAATCAAAGCGAAGCATTTATTTATTTTTTCAAAGGTTTTTATTTTATTTTATTTTATTAAGGGTGAAACATTTAATCACCAAAATCGAGGAATTCGATTTCATCAACTTCCTCCATCTTTTCAGGCTCAAAATAAACTTTTAAGCAGTGGCCATTTACCTTGAATATATTACCTGAGTTGTCCTGAAGAGTAATGGCTCCATGGGATGATGTGTCAATCACGTTGAATGGTCCTTCCCACTTGCTTCTAAGTTTACCATGGCCGAAAAGCTTCACTCTGGAGTTGAACATGAGGACTTTGTCTCCGGGTTTGAACTCTTTGTGTTTAAGCCTCTTGTCATACCACCTTTTTGTTCTATCCTTATAGATCTTGGAATTGTGGTATGCTCTCTCCCTCCATTCCTCCAGCTCGGAAATTTGCATCTTCCGGTTGTTTCCGGCAAGATGGAAGTCCATGTTCCATTTCTTGATAGCCCAGTGGGATCTGAACTCCAACTCAACTGGAAGATGGCATGTTTTACCATACACGAGCTGGTAGGGGGACATACCAATGGGTGTCTTGAATGCTGTACGGTATGCCCACAATGCTTCAGGGAGTTTGTTCTTCCAGTTCTTTCCCATCTCATTGACGGTCTTCTGCAGAATATTTTTGATTTGTTTGTTGGATGTTTCTGCTTGACCGCTCGTTTGTGGGTGATAGGGTGTTGCCACATTATGGCGGATCCCAAAGTCTGCCAAGTATTGCCTGAAAGTCTTGTCGATGAAGTGGGATCCTCCATCACTTATCACCATTCGGGGCGTACCGAATCTAGGGAAGATGGTCTCATGGAACATCTTCTTGGCATGTTTGGAGTCGACAGCCCGGCAAGGTAGTGCTTCCACCCACTTGGACACATAGTCCACAGCTACCAAGATGTACTCGCAGTCGTGAGATTTGGGGAATGGCCCCATGTAGTCGATGCCCCACACATCAAAGAGTTCAACTTGAAGGTTGTTTGTGAGGGGCATGGCATCTCTTTTGTTGATGTTGCCGTGCCGCTGACATCTATCACATCTTCTGATTAACTCTTTGGTGTCATCGTACATGGTCGGCCAGAAGAACCCACTTTGCCAAATTTTGGCATGGGTTCTGAACACTCCATAGTGTCCCCCATACTCAGATGAATAACACCTCTCTATGATCTTGGTGGCTTCAATCATTGGGACACACTTCCGTAGCAACCCATCGGCGCAGACACGATATAGGTATGGCTCATCCCACAAGTGGAAGCGGCTTTCATATTCCAACTTCTTCTTGTTTCCACCTGGGGGAACATATCCTGCCACTATATAGTTTACGATATTTGCATACCATGGGTTATCATCTGTTACCTTAAGGAGTGTGTCGTCCCTTAGGTAGTCGTTGATGGGTAGATCATGTGTCTCCTCAACCTGCAACCTGGATAGATGATCGGCTACCAAATTTTCTAGATCAAATTCTTGGAGAAGAAGGATCCATCGGATGAGCCTAGGTTTAGCATCCTTCTTAGTGAGGAGGTATTTTAGTGCAGCATGGTCTGTGTAAATGATTACCTTTGCCCCCACTAAGTAGGATCTAAACTTATCTATCGCAAAGACCACAGCCAACAACTCTTTTTCAGTGGTGGCATAGTTCAGCTGGGCCCCGGTCAAGGTTTTGCTAGCATAGGAAATGGCGTGGTGCCTCTTGTCCTTGGTTTGGCCTAGGACAGCTCCTACGGCATAATCGCTAGCGTCGCACATGATTTCAAAGGGTAGTGCCCAGTCGGGTGGTTGAATGACTAGGGCCGAGATGAGTGCCTTCTTTAGGATTTGGAAGGCTTGATGGCACTCATCAGTGAAGATGAACTCCGCTTCTTTTGCTAGAAGATTGGTTAGGGGCCGGGCAATATGAGAGAAGTCTTTGATAAAATGCCGATAAAACCCGGCATGCCCTAGAAAGCTACGGATTCCCTTCACGTTCGTGGGAGGTGGAAGCTTCTCGATAACTTCAATTTTAGCCTTGTCCACCTCTATGCCACATTCGGACACCAAGTGTCCAAGCACTATTCCTTCCCGAACCATAAAATGGCATTTCTCCCAGTTCAGGATTAAGTGCTTTTCTTCACACCGTTGTAAGACCTTGTCTAAATTCTCTAGACAATCTGTGAAGGATTTGCCATATACGGAAAAGTCATCCATGAACACCTCCATGATTTTCTCAATCATGTCAGAGAAAATAGACATCATGCACCTTTGGAATGAGGCTGGGGCATTGCAAAGACCGAAGGACATTCTACGGTAAGCATAAGTTCCATAGGGGCATGTGAAAGTGGTCTTATTTTGGTCATCCGGGTGTATGGGGATTTGGTGATATCCGGAGTATCCATCAAGGAAACAAAAGAAGGAGTGATTTGCAAGCCGTTCCAACATCTCATCGATGAAAGGCAACGGAAAATGATCCTTCTTAGTAGCCTTGTTGAGCCTCTGGTAATCGATACACATGCGCCACCCGGTGACGGTGCATTGAGGGATCAACTCATTTTTGTCTTTTTTACCACTGTCATCCCTCCTTTCTTTGGTACCACTTGCACCGGACTCACCCACTCGCTGTATGGCACGGGATAAATAATCCCTGCATGAAGCAGCTTAAGGACTTCCTTCTTAACTACTTCTCGCATCGCATTGTTCAACCTTCTTTGGGGTTCCCTCGAAGGTGTGGATTCGGGATCGGTCGGGATGCGATGAGTGCAAAGAGTAGGACTTATGCCCTTAAGATCATGGAGCAAGTAACCCAGGACTGAACGATGTTTTTCTAAGACAGCAACAAGTCTATTGGATTCTTCTTCAGTGAGCTTGTCGCTGATGATAACCGGGTTTGACGATTACCATGGAGGAAAACATATTTTAGGCCTGGCGGGAGAGGTTTTAGCTCGATTGTGGGTGGTGGTGATTGTTCCGTTATGTCCAACTCAATGGGCTTGGCAATGACCTCTTCTTCATGAGAGAAGTTTATTGCGTCGTCGTCCCAGTTTGGTTGGGCCATGTCGGACAATGACACTCCCATAAGCTCTTCGATAGGGTCAGGAGTTAGCATTGGCTCTGCCATCGAATTATTTGCACGAGCTAAAGGAACGGTGTAGGTGGATTTTCCCAGTTGAATGGCTAGACCTTCTTTAGGCATTTCTTGGAAGAGTTTCTTAATAGGCCTGCCGATAAGAATGGGTATGTCCGGACCGTCATAAACATGGAAGTCCAGAAAAACCTCGGCCTCATTAGAAACTACGGGAATCGTTCTAAGGATCCCGTAGCACCCCAAAATGTTCCCATTAGGATCTAGCAAAAGCTTTTGGGAACGGGATAAGGCCGCGTTGGGACAAAGTGTTTGGGCAAGGGATTTTGAAATGACATTTATCCCAACGGCAGGGTTGTAAAGGATGTCCATTGTGACCCCCTGTATTTGATAAGAGTGAGGGATTAAGGGGCTGATGAGTCGGACTACCTCGGGCGATGTCTCTACTTCCTTTAGCCATTCTCTACTCATAACCGCTGATAAGTATTTCAGATCTTCTATGGGAATAGGTTTATTGGATGGGTTACGATCTTGTTGGAGCAGAGATCTACATGCTCGGGGTTTAGGTTGAGTTGGTAAATTTGAGGCATTACCAAAATCTGTAAAAAGATCATCCTCAAATTCACCAATAAAGTCCATTGGATGAGTTTCCTCATCTTCTGGACTGTGGGATTTCCCCACGGGAGGCTCTTCTTTTATGGGCTCCGAAAGAGGAGTGGTCACGGGTGTAGGCTTGATAGATAGGACCTCTTGTTCTGGCTCGGGGATTTCTTCGACTTCTGGTTCGGGGAATTCATCAAAGATACCAGTGAAAGGAGTGTTCTCAAGTATTTTACCGAGGACAACTCTCCCTTCACTAGGTGTCAAATGAGTGAATGACCCACCTGAAGACGTGTCAAGATGACAGCGGATTCCTTGCTAAGTCCTCGATGGAAATGCTGTAAAAGCATAGGTTCGGGGATAGCAAGGTCGGGACCAGACATGTTTAGATTTAAGAATCGGGCCCAGGCTACTCCTAAGGTTTCTTTCTCCCTTTGCCAAAAGGTTAGGATTTCTACTCGGAGGTCTACTATTCGGGAAATCGGAAAGAAAGCTAGACAAAATTTGTCTCGCAATACTCCCCAATCTCCATTGGTACTACCTATGGTTTGAGCATACCATCGCTTGGCAATTTCCGCCAAAGAGAACGGGAAAAGCTTCCACTTTAGTGTTTCCTGCGACATGCCGGGAATGACAAGGCAGGAGCACACTTGCTCAAAACCGCGTAGGTGAATGTATGGACTTTCCTCTTCTGCTCCAGAAAAAGATTGCTCCCGTACCATGGCTATGAGGGTGGGGCGAAGTTCATAGCCAGGTGTATGGATGGGCAATGATGAAGGTGGAGGCTCCAGATATTCGCCCTTTGGAGCCGAGTACTGATTGATAGGTGTTGATTCCATGGGGTAATTGTAATGGTATGGATGGGGATACACGGATGAACTTGGTTCGAAACTAGTACAACAACCGTTCGCCAGCAACGGCGCCAGAAAGCTTGTTGGTATTTTTAACAATTACAGATGAATCTGCAAGCGTACAGATACTGTTGTAGCTTTCACCCGAGAGTATTCCAGGGTATCGAATCCACAGGGAACGTGTGTGTATTAGTTAAGAATTAAGAACGACCGAGGACAAGAGAAGGGATAATTATGTAGAAGGTAGAGAGGGTTATTTTCTATGTATTTTGGATAATTAAGGATGAGCTCAAGTTGTTTACGATTTACTTGTTTCGGGACGCCCAACCGTCCTAGTCCGGAAAGGGATGCGAAGGGGACTAAGCAAGCCAAGCAATGGTCCTACTGAACTCTAGTACTTCTCACATGGTGGACTACGTAGGCCGTCAGGGCTGTCACCACCTGGGGCTACCACTACAAATCCGTGGCACTAGGCACACTCCAAGGTATTCAAAAGACTATACACCACGTATACTCAATTAAATACTATCTTAGCTTTATAATTACTAAGACACTTATCACAGCAAGGAGCCCACAAGTATAAAGTAAAGCTTGAACTATATTAAATAAATATTAATCCAGAAATACAATAGAAATTACCCAGATGTTACTCAAACCTGAGCCGCATCCGCCGAAGTACAAGAAGAGGGGAGGAAGCCGACAGCTCCGGCTTCTCCCCGGCTCGCACCTCAACTCTCACCTATTTCTACTAACTGGATAGAGCTTCGCTTGATCTTGTGCCTTCTCTGTGTGTTTTGGAGTGAAGGAGAGGGTCTCTATTTATAGGAGGAGCAAACTTGGGCATGTGGAAAATCCCCACTAAGAACTAGGGGGTACCCCTCCTTTCTTGGCGACATCTGGCAGCAAACCGACGTACTCAGGGTCGGTATCACAGTGGGAATAGCTCCCACCGACGTTCTGGGGTCAGTGGGGGTGAAAACCAGTCAAAACTGGCAAAAAACCGCGCAGAACCGAATCCCAGAAGACAAAACCAGCGCCTATACGTCGGTTGGAGCAGAAACCGGACAAAACCGAGGGAGAACCGGCATACGGAGAATAAACCAGCGTCGAACCCTGCAGAACCGCGCCGCGTCCTGTCTTCGCGCGACACCTGTCCCGGGCCTGCTCTCTCTGCGCCGAACAGGCCCGGCCTCCCGCGCCCGCACGCCTCGGCCGAAACCGGCCTGCGTCTCCACTGCCGAGCCGACACGTGCTCCAGCGGCCGGCCGCTCCCGCGCGGGCTTTCACGCGCGCGGACGCACGCCTGGCCCGCTGGGCCTTGTCTGCTCCGGGTGGGCCGCCGCGCCTTCTGGGCTGCACCCGCCTGGGCTGCTCCTGGGTCGGGCCGAGCCATGATGACGTCGGCGGCGTTGACGTCAGCGCTGCATAAAAAATGGGCTTTTCGCGACTTTTTCTTCCGAGGTCCAAAAAATATAAAATATATATTCATTTCGATTGTCTCGATGAGCTCTATGCAGTGGTGCAATCCATCTTGCCATTTGAGATAATTTGTAATAATGATATATTGGGATCTTTCTCAAGCCTACAGTGTGAATTCCTGCATGACAAGTTAAAACACCAAAACTTGTGGAAATAGTTAGTAATAAACCCTACCACTACGTTTGGTGATTATATTTGACATATATTTGGCAGGAATTGACGGTCAAAAGTAGCACTTAAGGACCGTCAACAATACTATCTTAGCTTTGCAAGTACTAAGACACCTATCACAGCGAGGAGCCCACAAGCAAATAAAGTAAAGCTTGAACTTAATTAAATATTAATCTAGAAATACAGAGAAAATACTCGGATGATACTCGAACCTGAGCCGCACCGGTAGAGGTACAAGAAGAAGAGAGGAACCGACATCCCCGGCTTCTCCCGGACTCTCACCTCACCTCTCACCTATTCTAACACTACATTGGATCTAACCTTGGAGCTTTGCTTCACTTCTTGTGTGTTGAATGAGGGAGAGGGACCCTCTATTTATAGTAAAAGAGATGCCTTGGGAGAGTGGAGATGCTTCAAAGGTTCCAAGAAATATTCCTTCTCCAAACTTTCCCTCTCTTCCACCTGTCCCTCAGAACCGACTAGGGACGTCGGTTGTGCCGAAGAATCGCGCCCCCAGCCTCTCCACCGACGTCCAGAGGCTGTGGGCCAAAGAACTGGAGGAAAACTGCCCAGAACCGAGGTGGACCGAGAGAGAATCGCACCCTGTAGTGTTCTATGCGAGGCGGTGGCAAAACCCGGAGCAAAACCGGCCCTGACCGGCCGCAAAACCGGCCTGAACTGTGCCTGACCGGTGCGCCACCATTCCCGTGAGGCCACCTGTCCCAGCCCTGCCGGTTCCCGCTGTCCCGCGCGGATGGCGTCGGGGCCAACCTGCACCGGCCACGTGGCCCGGGCAGACCGCCTCCCGCACAGGAGCGTGCGTGCGCGAGATCCCGCGTCGGCCTGTGGCCGGTCGCCACGTGGGCCAGTACAGGCGGTTCCCGCTCCCGCGCGCTGCCGCGGCCGCCACGCGGCGGAGCAGGGATGGCTGGCCCGTGCTGGGCCCCTACTGGGCCCCTGCCTGGCCCACCTGGGCCACCTGCTGGCGTCAGTAACATCAGTGCTGACATCAGCATGACGTCAGCACTGCTGATTAATTTTTTGATTTCCATATTTATTTATTCAGAGCTCCAAAATATATAAATAATATATTTGTTTTGATCGTCTCAACGAGCTCTTCGCAATGGTGAACTCCAATTGGGCAGTTGAGATAATTTATGATAATGATATATTTGGATTCCTCTCAAACCCTTAGTGTTAATTCGGTCATTTCCTGCAAGACAAGTCAAAACACCAACATTCGTGGAATTCATTAGTATTAAACCCTATACCTATGTTTAGTGCTTATACTTGATATATTTTCTGTAGGAATTGATGGTCAAAAGTTGCACTTAAGGACCGTCAACAAGCTCCCCACACTTAGCCTTTACTCGTCCTCAAATAAAGTTTAATGACTAAGGTGGAACAACATGAATCCTTTTGATGTGATTCTAGCATATAAGTTATTCCAAGACATACCTGTACTTGTTAATTTTGCAGTGTCTATCATGTCATCTTGGATGGTTGAAAAATGGAACAGCCTTGATTCAATTCATCTCCACTCTTCTGGTAAGTAACTTGGGTTTTTGATAAATTTTCAAAACAAAACCTTTCCTAGCTCCTCGAATGATTCTCTCAGGTCGCTCAATGTGTATGATTCCTCACCAAGGCATTAACTTCCTACCTTTCACCCTACTTCTAAAAAGGCTTATGTGGAGCTCATGATAGGGGTAAAGATAAAGCATACTTGTATCACATTTATTGCAAAATCAAAGAGTGGATCCAAGAAAAAAACTATTCATACAATCTGATCAAGATGTGCACGTGTGTGAGAAAATAGAAGGTGTATGAGAACTCCTTTTTTGTACGATCTCTCTCCTTTGAATTTATTTTGAGAACATGGCTATCTCTCTCTTTTTTCTTTTTTTAAAGCTCAATGCTTTTATGAGCATGTATATATATATTTTTTCTTTCTTCTTTTTTTCTTTGGACCTTCATGTGTCCAAAATGTTTTTCTATAGTCCATGTCTCTTTTGGAAAGGATATTTGGAGAGAGATTCATAACACATATGGAGCATTTATTTGGTGGATGAATGGATATTGCTAACTTCCAGTGTAGAAGTTTAGCATGTGTATGTGGAGTGTACGTGATCTTGATCAAGAAAGCATGAAGAGCATCTTTATTGATGGCCCTTAGGCATGCCAATCACAAACCGCAAGCGCACGGACCGGTTGTAGTTTTTTCCTTAGAGTATTCCCCCAAGGTTTATCAATCCACGGAACAAGGGATTTCTACGCTTAACCTAGCACTAATAATGTTGGCAAGAATGTTCTTTTGCTTGAATAGCGATGTATGAATTCAAGAACAATCTAACCTAATCAATGTCACGAGCGGTAGAGAGGAGTACACAAGGTATGGAAACATTTGCCCATAGGGTCTAGGATCACTTTGAGATGTAATCACCAAGCAAGATAAAACCAATCTAATCTATCAATAAAGATGTGAACCAAACTCAACACTTTCCCTCCCGCATACTGTCACTACACGAGGGTACTCACCTATCGAGCTATAGGAACATGAAACGTTGATGCGATCTAGGCATGCGAGTCAACGAGCGATGCATACCCATAGTGATGCCGGCCGGCTATTAGGATGAAAAGCACCATCAACTAAGAACATGATAGATTGATCTCATAAAAGGATTCGGCAATTACAAATCAAGATCTCCTTACAACCCCATGGACAAACGAGGACTTTACCCCATGAAGCTAAGCATGACGTCGCGATTCATGATGTGGAAGCCTCCAGCGAAGATGAGCTCCTCGCTGTCCTCCAACTTGAGATGGCGCCAGACGATGGCTAGGACCTCCGGCGGCGCCTCCTCCTTGTGTTTCTCTCCAATGATGACTTTAGATCTAATCTCCTCAATGATGGATCTTTGATGATTGACTTGACGGCGTCCTTGGGGGTGTTTATATAGGTCTCTGGTGAATGACGGCGGAGGGAACCCTTAGGGTTTGCGTCTACTTTGTGCTGAAGAAAGGGAAGCGTGAGCGGGCCCCAGAATGGGCTAGGCCGGCCGGCTCAAAGGCTCTAGGCCAGTTGGCCTGGGCCTGTTCTGGCTCCTCTCGTCTTCATCTTTCATGACCTGGCACTCCTCCTCAATCCTTATACATGTGGGTGCTTTGGTCCACGTCAAACTCTGCCAAATATGTCGTATTTCTGTAAAATCACAACATGCTCCAAAATACAAGACATATTTGAAAACGGGGTTATTTCAGGTGCCAAGTGGTGAGTTAGTATAAGAATTAGTCCAAAATCAATGCCAAATTAGCCCCAAAAGTGTACCAATAACGACCATCAACAATCCTCCATGCTTAGCTTTTGCTCGTCTTTGTGCAAATCAAGCTATCAAAATCTTCCAACGGGGTTGCACAAAAGCTCTTGCTCTGCAAAACATACTTAAGCAAACAAGTCTAACCAAATATCTTCAAGTAAATGTCAGCGGAGCAATAAAGAAAATCGAAGTATGGGCGTTCAAAGATTTATCCAAAACATTACTCCACAACCGCTTACCCTTAGCTAGCAATCTTGAGAATCAACAACACTTACTTTCTTGCCTTCCTTGGAGGTTTTTCTTAGATTTTGAAAACAATCTCCCTACAACAAGAGTTAGACCAAAGTTCTTGCACAAGTCCTTTCAAATCTCTCAATATAAGTGGATATCCTATTGGTTTTGCAAGCTCTCAACTCACCACATAAGTCTCTCAAGTATGGAGTTGTAGGTAGGGCTAGCAAAGTAAATGCACTTTTTGTTAAATTAAGAAAACTCTCTAATAGTTGCATACCTTCCGAGCCAATGATCATGAGAATGTTACCATAATGTGAGGGGTTTCAAGGATAAGAAGATTTAGAATGGTGGACATGTGCAAGGGCATATCAAAATTGACTTCAAGGCACAAGCGACGTCCTCGTTGTCGGATTGCACATGGTTGAAAAAAGAAGATTTGTTCTCAACAACAAGGCGGTCTTCCTTTGCACTTCTCCTATTCCTCCAACTATAGAACTCTCCCTCTTTTATTGCATTTTTCTCCTTTCTTCCTTTTTCTTTCCTTTTCATATTTATATATATATATATTTTTCTTTTCTTCTTTCTTTCTTTCTTTTTCTTTCTTTCCTGAATTTTCCTTCTCTTCTTTGAACTTCCCTTGAACAATTCCTCGTGCAAATAGACAAATAAGACACCGAGGCAACTCCACAATTTTTCGGAGCTCGAACCGCGACTGGGGAAGGCTGGGCTGGCTGGCTTAAGGAGTCCAGACCGACTGGCCTGGGGTCCTCGCTGCTCGGTTCCGGTTCATTCTTTTCATACTCCTTCCTTGCTCTCTTCTCAAATTATATTTTATTCAAACTTTGCCAAGAAAGAGAACAAATCTTCCAGTAGTGGGTTGTGTTCAAGGAAAAGATAATAAAAATAAGATATATTTTGGTTCGGGTTTTGGAATCTCATAGATCATATGAGTTGTTTCGATAAAGAACTCTCATTACCAAATATTAACGAGGCTAGCAATTAAGAGATAAAATAATCAAGGACATGATCATTGCTCAAAATTAAAACTTCCGAGAGAAAGAAATCCTAACTCAACTCATTGCACCTCCAATGCTTATGGTGGAACGATTATAAGGTGGCTTTGGTGGGTATAGGATATAATCTCTCAACTTGACAAGAACTAGATCGACCTTGCATTTGCGGGGGTTTTTAAAAGAGTGATAAAATAAATTTCCTCTAATTCTACCCTTACTAGCAAGTATTATCAAAACCAAGCACAAGTTCAAGATCGGGTATGGGTATTTGTAAGGACAAACCAAATACTAAGCTCCACAACTAAGATTAAATTCCAAGACAATGCTCATGAACAAGTACTTAAAGAAATAAGGTAAAAACTGAATGCATAAGTAAATTTGCTCAATCCAACAATTAATCAAAAGTAATGACTCTTTTTATTGATTTTCTTGACTCAATGCTAAATTAAGACTCTCACACACGCTAATTTAAGACTCTCACACAAAGACTCACACTAACATTAAGACTCAAAATCACACCAACTAGCTCTCAACGAAAAACGGCTAAAGAAATTTAAAAACACGACGCGTCACACCTCTCCCCCATGCTTAGATTTTACAACGTCCTCGTCGTAAGAAAATAGATCACATGGGTGAGACGCTCGCAAACACCTTCAATGGCACCTCAGGCAATTGCACTTGGTATGGTTGCTACTCCCTTCTCCTTGCTTCTTCAAGTTCCCATGCATGCTAAAGAGAATCCTCACGTTGCGGTTGAGGAACTTGAAGTCGCCGTCCGATTGCCGCTTAAGATCTTCCACCTTTTGATTAAGCAACTCCAAAGATTGGAGGCACTCATCTAGGGCTTCGAAAAGTGAATGAATATTCTCATGGCAAGGATGGCAACATCCATTGTGATGCTCGAGGGAGTTTGGATCATCGCCACCCTTGGGTTTGTCTTTCTTAGGCTCATCACGGCAATTCTCCTCCGGCTTGTCCACCTCCTTTGGCTCATCTTCTCATATGTACCCATCGTCGTCATCGCGTCCAGCGGCACCCCACGAAGCGGCACTCCGATCATCTTCCCAGTCGCTATCCCCTCCAAAGTCCTTGGGCTCGGGAGTCTTCTCGATGCAGCTCTTCCTCTTCACGCCAAGGAGGCATTTAGAGCGCCTTGGGAGGACGATGACGGAGCGCGTCTCGATGCTAGCTTCGTCGTCGCTCAAGATGATGACGGGTTGGCGTTCAGTGATCTTCTTGCTAGGTACCTTCCCTCCAGTACGCATACGAGCTTGAGTAGGGAATTTCTTCACGCAGGGGAGCTTGAGGTCGTAGCTTTTAGCCTCCAGGCGAAGGAGCTCGCCAGTAGCCATAGGGATGGCCTGGGTCAGCCGGCCTGGTGAGGGTGTGCCATGCCGGCCGGCACACCCCCCTCCTTCGCTGCCATTGCTTCAATTTTGACACCCATGCTCATGGATGATGCCCTAGCTGTCTTGGTTCACGAGGTGGTGGTTGTTGATTGGGAAAAAGATGTGAAATTGGATCTCAATGGTGTCTCTATTTATATCCCAGAAGTCTTGAACGAGAAGTCCAATCTTTTCAAGTTTAAATTGCGCAAACTCCTGGACATCGATTTAAACTTTCCTAATCTATAACATACCAAAAGGTGATGCGAAACTGACCCCGAAAAGGGGAAGGCCGGCCGACCTGGGGGTCTATGGGCCGGCCGGCCTGGGGGATTTTTCGTCCCCCCGGCCACCAGATTTTTATGGGGTGCTTCTTGTTTAATTATTAACCCTTTTGTCTACCGAGAACCAGAAAAACCCAAAGAAAAATAGAGAGAAAATAAAGATTAGAAAGGAATATTTACAAAGTTACCTCATTTAGTGTCGTTAGGCTTGACGCTCTGGTTCTTCCATCATGGTGTAGATGTCGATGTAGTGAAGAGGCACAACGTCGGGCTCCAAGAATACCTTAAGTTGCTGCCGATTCACCACATATTGGTCTCCTTTGACGTCCATGATTGTTACCGCTCCCGTTGGTGAGATTGAGTGAACAATGTATGGTCCATCCCATTTGCTTTGCAACTTTCCTTTCCCGAAGAGTTTGAATCTTGAATTATATAATAGAACTTTGTCTCCTTCGTTGAACTCTTTTCTTTGTAACCTTTTGTCATACCATCTCTTTACTCTTTCTTTGTAGATGCTTGCACTATTGTATGTGACGAGGGTCTAGACCAGGGTTGACCAACCCTCCCCCAAATCAACGACACGGCATCAAACGACCCTTCAAAAACAAGAGCTGATACCCCAAATCAAACAGACCCGCCTCGTCCGGGCGGCTCTGGGCCTGCCCGAGAAGACCCGCTCGCCTGACCACTTTCCGCCTCGCCCGACCACTCTCCGCCTCGCCCGACTGGTTCACTCCTTCGCGGCTAAGCAACCTCCGAGAGGACTCGCTCGCCCGACGAGTTTCCGTCTCGCCCGACGAGTCTTTGCCTCGCCCGACCAGTCTCCGCCTTGCCCGACTGGTTCGCTTGGCGCCGCCACCCGCTTTTGCCCATGCCGGGCCGTACCCGCCTGTTGCCTGCCATGTCAGGATAGGATGGGCGCCTGTCCATCGCCACGGCAGCCACAGGGACGCCCGTCTCCTCCGAACAGGGACGCTACAGTCCCGGGGGAAGGACACCCACCGGCCCAAGCAATGACACCTGAAGTCCAAGGAGGCACAGTGCGAGTCAACCACGACCCGAGAACCACTCGGGGACACACCCGGGAGGCCGCTACACCAACCACTCGGACGTCGCCGGCTCCGGGTCAAATGGAACGCCTATGCCGTCAACACCAACTACAACAGTGAACAACTATTCGCCGTGTACGGCCCGGGACGCAAGACGACGGCAACAAACCCTGGCGCTGTAACTCACTTTGTAATTCCTTCTTTTTACCGCTCCCTTTCTTTGTTCCCCTTGCGGCTATAAAAGGGGACCGAGGGAAGATCGATGGGGAGATCGAGAGAACACTCGTGCACATACACTCACGAAACACCTTTTACACAGGGACTTGGGACCGTTTTCCCTCTCCCGACTAGTTTGTAACCCCTACTATAGACTTGGGCTCGAGAACACCGGTTCACACTGGACGTAGGGTATTACTCTCTGTAGGCCCGAACCAGTATAATTTCCTGTGTCTTTTGAGCCACCATCCAGTGCCCTGACACGCGATCGTAGAAATATTACTCGCCGGCGGTAGAGAACCCCGACAGTATGCCTTCAATCTCAACTCCTCCAATTCACTTACTTGGATTCTTCTTTTAACTCTAGAGGCATCCTCATCGAAATTCATCTCTTTCATCGCCCAATATGCCTTGTGTTCTAACTCCACCGGTAAATGACATGTTTTTCGATAAACGAATTGATAGGGGGTCATACCTATTGGCGTCTTATGCGCTGTCCGATAAGCCCATAGTGCATCATCTAGCTTCTTCGACCAATCTTTTCCTTCTTTGGTCACGGTCTTCTTTAGAATATCCTTTAATTGCTTGTTCGAAGTTTCCGCTTGCCCATTTGTTTGAGGGTGGTATGCCGTAGGCACCCTATGTTCGATCCCTAACTTGGCCAAGCATTTGCGGAAATCCTTGCTCGTGAAATGCGTTCCTCCGTCACTTATCAAAATTCTCGGGACACCATACCGAGGGAATATCACCGACTTAATCATATGTATGGATTCTTCGGTCGATGCCTTGCGACATGGAATCGCTTCATGGTCCCATGTGAGTTCAAGAATGGTCCCATGAAGTTGATTCCCCATACATCAAATAAATCAAGTTGCAAATTGTAGTTCAATGGCATGGCATTCCTTTGCGATATATTTCCTGTTCTTTGACATTCCGAGCAAGTTGCAACAAATCTTTTTGCGTCTTCATGCATCTCCGGCCAATAAAATCCACATGACCATACCTTTGCATGAGTTCTATAATGTCTATAGTGTCCTCCATATTCCGATGAGTGACACTTCCTTAAGATTTCTTCTCTTTCTTCTCTTGAAATACACCTTCTTAGAACTCCGTCTTCTCCATGTCTATATAAGTATGGTGCATCCCAATAATATTTCCTCTTTTCGGAGATAACCTTTCGCCTTGCATTTCTATCCAAATGATCCAAAGGCATCCCCCTTATTGCTCTTATTATGTCTTCCATCCATCCATCTCTATCAAGTATCCTATAGAGATGGTCATCTCTCATTTTATCTTCAATAGGCTTCATCCCATCATCTTCTTGGTGCATCCTTGATAGGTGGTCGGCTACCACATTTTCTGACCCTTTCTTGTCTCGAATCGCCACGTCGAATTCTTGTAATAATAAAATCCATCGAATCAAACGTGGCTCCGCATCTTTCTTGGACAAAAGATATTTGATCGCCGCATGGTCGGTGTACACAATCACCTTTGAATTTACTATGTAAGATCTGAATTTTTCAAAAGCGAATACCACGGCAAGCTATTCCTTCTCCATTGTTGCATAACTAACTTGAGCTTCATCAAGAGTCTTGCTTGCATAGTAAATAGCATATACCTTCCCTTCTTTTCTTTGTCCAAGAATGGCTCTAACGGCGTAGTCACTCGCATCACACATAATTTCAAAAGGTTGACTCCAATCCGGAGGTTGAATGATAGGGGCATTTAGGAGTGATTGCTTCAATGTTCTAAAGGCATGCAAACATTTTACATCAAAGTCGAACCCCACATCCTTTTGAAGAAGTTGTGTCAACGGTTTAGTGATCTTCAAGAAGTCCTTTATAAATCTTCTATAAATTCCAGCATGACCAAGGAAACTTCTTAGGGACTTGATATCCATAGGTGGTGGCAATTTTTCCACGGTTTCAATCTTCTCTTTATCCACTTCAATCCCCCTTTCGGAAATGACATGCCCAAGAACTATTCCTTGCCTCACCATAAAGTGACACTTCTCCAAATTAAGCACAAGGTCGACTTCTCCGCATTTCTTCAGAACTTTATCTAAATTAGATAAGCAATTTTTGAAGCTAGTACCATGCAACGAGAAGTCATCCATGAATACTTCCATAATTTCTTCAATAAAATTCGAGAATATAGCCATCATGCATTTTTGAAAAGAAGCCAGTGCATTGCATAATCCGAAAGGCATCCTTCTATACGCAAAAGTACCATATGGACAAGTGAACGTGGTCTTGTGTTGATCCTCCGGATGAATAGGTATTTGGAAGAATCCTGAGAATCCATCAAGATAACAAAAATGTGGATGCTTTGCTAACCTCTCGAGCTTCTCGTCAATGAATGGTAGTGGAAAATGATCCTTCCTTGTAGCCTTATTCAATTTCTAATAATCTATGCACATCCTCCAACCCGTAACGGTCCTTTGCGGTATCAATTGATCCTTCTCATTTTTCACCACCGTAAGTCCTCCTTTCTTCGGTACACAATGTACGGGGCTTACCCATTCACTATGTGGTACGGGATATATAATTCCGGCATACAACAATTTGATTACTTCCTTCTTAACCACATCACGCATAGCATGGCTCAACCTCCTTTGATGCTCCACAACGGGTTTATATTGGTCTTCAAGTTGTATGCGATGAGTACAAAAGGTGGGACTTATGCCTTTCAAGTCACCAATAGTGTATCCGATCACCTTCTTGTGCTTCCTCAATAATTCCAGCAACTTGTCCGTCTCCTCCGGGTTTAACTCATCACTAACGATCACCGGGAATGTCTTGTTGTTCCCCAAAAATTCATATTTCAGCCCCTTGGGTAATGGTTTCAATTCAACATCGGGTGCTTCCGGTTCCTCTTGATGCAAATCTCCAATATCTTCATATTTTTCTTCTTCCAAGTTTTCGTGTTGTGCCTCAAGCCCTTCGGTTGCTTCCTTTAGTTCTCCATCTAGATCATCACGAATGCTTCCATTCTCCATTGCTCATTGGAGAGGGTCCCTAAAAGATTCAACAAAGCGAGGGCTCTCTACCTCTCTGTTATCGAGAAGTAGAGGTAAGGCAATACGCGAAGCGGGCAAAAAGTCATAAGTGTATTTGGTTTCATCTAGTTCAATCGTGACATTACCCCTTCCGGCATCAAGAACCGCATTAACCAACTTAAGAAAGGGCCTACCAAGAATTATGTCATCATGTTTATCATGGCAAGCGTTAAGCACCAAGAACTCGGTTGGAATGATTTTACCCGAGATAGCAACATTTAGATCTTTAAGAATGCCCAAAGGTTTAGTTATTCTACCATCTCCCATGATTAATTTAGTAGATGTTGGAGCAAGGTTCAAAGCTTTACTATAAAGCTCATCATAAATTTTTGAAGACATGACACTTACTCAGGCTCCAATGTCACATAAAGCTTTGCAAAATAATTCTCCATTGATCGTGCAACTTATGTGAGGTGTAGGTGGTGGCGTACCTTCGTCATGATTTGCTTGTATGGCATATACCTCGGCTAGGTGCACGAATGGAGATGCTTCTGGTTTCACTCCCATGAGTTTCTTCACTTCGGCGACATGGTCGGGGTCTATCTCTTCATCTTCATCAAAAAGCTTCCAAATAATTTCTCCGGCCGATCCCTTGTCCAATATGTAGCCCGTATGTTTATCCTGTGGGAAATCTGACTCTATGGCTTTCATGGACTTCTTTTGATTTGGCTGTGATCTTCCTTTGTCGAAGAGTTTACCAAAGTCGATCGAGATCCAATCCATTTGCTCAAATTCTTTTAGCGACTTTGCATTCGCTAAACTTCTCCCAATTTCCACCTCCGGCTTATTCTTCTTCATGTCTCGGACCAGTGCTTCTTCATCATGGGTTGCTCTTGTAGCTTTTTGACGATTTGGTTGTTCTTCCTTTGCCTTCGGGGTCTCTTTTCTGAAAATTCCAGCAAGCACCCCAACACGAGATTCTTGCTCAACGTCTCCCGAAAGGCGATTTTCCCAATCTCTTCGCATGGCTGCCCCCTTGCTTATTTTTTGTAGAATTTGGGCAGCTTCCGTGAGTGTTTTCTCCATGAGATCCCCTCCTGCGCACATTTGTACGAATTCCATGCATTTCGGGTTTATGGAAAAATAGAAAGTATGCAAGAGTACATCACAGGAGAATCCTAGCTTCGGTCCTTGTTCAATCAATCCATTGAATCTATCCCATGGTTGATCTATTCCTTCATCTTCTCCTTGCATAAAGTTGATGACTTGCCTTCTAACGTGTTGGATTTTGGATATCGGAAAGAACCGTCCACAAAATTTCTTCATTAAATCAATCCAATTTCCTTTCACTTCGAAGGATGCAAGCGCGTACCATCTTTTTGCTTCGTCTGCAAGTGAGTATGGGAAAAGATTCCATCTAAACCAAGCTAAAGAAACTCCATCTTGTTGTACCGTATTGCATAGCATCGTGAACCACTTGATGTGTCTATATGGGTTGTCCGTCTCCACCCCTCTAAATGGATTTGCAGCCACCATTGAGGCTTGATCTCGGACTCAGTGGCCTCAAGTGTCGAATCTGATTTTTGCATGTCGAAGTCCTCCGATTGCGGGCTTGCATAATCCCTTAGTGATTTTTCTCCTTCCTCCATGGGTTGAACGACAAGAGCCATCTAGACAACAAAAACAAAAACAAAAACAAAGATTTTTCTAGAGAAAAGGTTAGGTGTTAGTAACCAACAAAATTAATACAAAGTTAAACGTAGCAAACTAGCTTGTTCCCCGGCAACGGCGCCAGAAAAGCTTGTTGACAGCCCTTAGGCACGCCAATCACGAACCGCAAGCACACAGATCGGTTGTAGCTTTTCTCTTAGAGTATTCCCCAAAGGTTTATCAATCCACGGAACAAGGGATTTCTACGCTTAACCTAGCACTAATAATGTTGGCAAGAATGTTCTTTTGCTTGAATAGCGATGTATGAATTCAAGAACAATCTAACCTAATCAATGTCACGAGCGGTAGAGAGGAGTACACAAGGTATGGAAACATTTGCCCATAGGGTCTAGGATCACTTTGAGATGTAATCACCAAGCAAGATAAAACCAATCTAATCTATCAATAAAGATGTGAACCAAACTCAACACTTTCCCTCCCGCATACTGTCACTACACGAGGGTACTCACCTATCGAGCTATAGGAACATGAAACGTTGATGCGATCTAGGCATGCGAGTCAACGAGCGATGCATACCCATAGTGATGCCGGCCGGCTATTAGGATGAAAAGCACCATCAACTAAGAACATGATAGATTGATCTCATAAAAGGATTCGACAATTACAAATCAAGATCTCCTTACAACCCCATGGACAAACGAGGACTTTACCCCATGAAGCTAAGCATGACGTCGCGATTCATGGTGTGGAAGCCTCCGGCGAAGATGAGCTCCTTGCTGTCCTCCAACTTGAGACGGTGCCCGGACGACGGCTAGGACCTCCGGCGGCGCCTCCTCCTTGTGTTTCTCTCTAATGGTGACTTTAGATCTAATCTCCTCAATGATGGATCTTTGATGATTGACTTGATGGCGTCCTCGGGGGTGTTTATATAGGTCTCTGGTGAATGACGGCGGAGGGAACCCTTAGGGAGCGCGAGCAGGCCCCAGACTGGGCTAGGCCGGCCGGCTCAAAGGCGCCGGCCTGGGCCTGTTCTGGCTCCTCTCATCTTCGTCTTTCGCGAGCTAGCCCTCCTCCTCAATCCTTATCCATGTGGGTGATTTGGACCACGTCAAACTGCGCCAAATATGTCGTATTTCCTATAAAATCACAACATGCTCCAAAATACAAGACATATTCGAAAACGGGGTTATTTTAGGTGCCAAGTGGCAGGTTAGTATAAGAATTAGTCCAAAACCAATGCCAAATCAGCCCTAAAAGTGTACCAATAACGACCGTCAACAATCTTACAGGGGTCACAACAATTTGACAAAGCTCAATGCAACAACAAGTAGCATATGTATAAGGTTTTCAATATGAGCAACATATGGCTTTGGTAGGAATGGAATATCATTGAGGAGCTTTGCAAGGCTAAAAGTTTTAAAATTTTGCAAGAAAAACATCCCAAGCACTTTATACAGAAAAAGCAAGATTCAACTCATCATACCATATCTCATTTGTCCACCATTTAGATAGCATGCTTTCCTAAAGATATATTTCCACAAGCAACAGATATAAAGCAAGGAATAAAGATTATGCAAGCCAATCAAGGATGAGCATATAAACCAGAGGAGCTACAAATTCATTTGAGTTTAATTTTAATGATCATCTCAAGATTATGTTAAACTCATAAATGAGAGGGAGTGAGGGATTAGTATGCAAACCATCGCATTGGACGAAGTGGAGGACAACGTGTGCCAGAGGACCTTCAGTTGATGAAGAATTTGTTCGAGCCCCTCTGGTGCCCGATCGTCGTGATCTTTTTGATGTTGGTCCATGAGATGCTGTGAGGCGTAGTTGTTGGTGGTCTCGAATGTGTGAATGTGAGAAGCCTGAGAGACCCCCATACTTGATCTTGTACCTGCGTTTATTCAAAACAAGGTGGAAACGAAACAACGGCTCTACTGGCCTTACAAACCAGGGAGCCTGATCTTTATTCGAATTCAAATGTTTTTGGTGTTTTTATGTTATACAATTTTTTATTCATTTTTCTTTTATTAATTTTTTTTAGGGAAAACAACTCTTGTAAGATAACTTAGCAAGGAGATAAAAGGAAAATAAATGCACAATGTGTTCTGGATACTTCCTTGGTGAAATTCCCCCAAGCTTTGATCTTGCAAGTGGATGCAAGATTTGAGCTTGAGAGTGCCAACAGATTTCTCCACTGTTCATCTTGATTCATCGTACAAATTTCTTCCATGTGACTAAAGGTGTTGAATGTTGAAGTTATGCTCACCACCCTTTAGTCACCACTTTATCCCTGCAAAAAGTTAGTAGACAACAAATACCCGAAGGACCATTTGAATAGATATCATTATTGCCATAGGGTTAGTTGTTCCACACTTAAAACAGATTAGTCTTTCACATGTTAAGCGTAGATCCTGTTTGCCATTATTATTATTTTTTTGATATTAATTTTCAAATGTTCTCTTTTTTTCAAATTTTATTTTCACCACATAACTCAAACAAGGCTGAATTTAAATTGCATCAACATGATCACAAGGGGGTTTTGCAAATTACTCACAGTGAACCTTCGAAAGATGATGTACCTCCTTGTATGTTGTGCAACATTGTTGCAGTGCATCTAATGCCTTGGTTTATCTCCAGCTCGAATCAAGCTTGACGACTTACCTGTTCGAATTTGAAATTTTTCCTGCAGGGGTTAGTCCATACATACAACCAATATCTATAAAAGCATTACTCCAAGGTTCATTAATCAAACTCGACACCATGTCAAATTTAATTAAAGCAGGCTATTTAACCTAAGCACCACGCTTAATTTAAAAAGTCTATGAGTGTATTCCGCGGATACATTCAAGCCAGAGCATACAAGGATAGATAAAGGAAGCATGAGAACATGATCAAGCATTTTTCAAATGGAGATGAACATGAGTATATAAATGGTGAACTTCGGGTTACCTCCCAGAAGGACTTTGTTTTAAGTCAAAAGCAAGACATTCCACTTACCTTAGCATACTTACCACTGGCGTTGGATGATGAGTTTAGAATTGCCATCGCGGTAGTTCCTTAGATCTTGATGATGTCATTAACGGTGACGTGGTTGCGCATGGAAAACATGTGTGCGCTAAATGTTGGGATGCCCCAACAAGTAACCGGCACAAGTGCAAAACATGAGCACGCAACAAACACCTTTTCCCATGAAAGCACGCACAAGAACCAAGGACGCAAGGCAAGGCGGAGCCAGGAGGCATATGGGGACTACCGAGGTGCAACGGCTCTGTGGCTTGCACACCCAGTTGTCTTAATCCCACTGAGACTCGCCGGCTATTTTTTTAGTGCATTCATGGTTGGAAAACAAATATGCAAACTAACTTAAAGATGCATGATCAAAACAAATATGCTGGGTGATTGGAAATTCAAATGAGGGAAAATCAAAACATGATATGCAATTTGTAAGAAACTCGAGGCCTGGCATTTCTCAAAGCACAAACTGATCAACCCTTTGATCTAAATGACGTGGTGGGATTCAGTTTCATTTAACCCTATTGATCGGTCTACCAACCACATTCTGGCAATTAACCGACCCTGTAGGGGCTGCATGAGTTGGACTAGGAACCCGAATAGATAGGTGATGAAAGATTTCGCCACCCACCTAGACTAGGCACAGTGCCCGAATACAGTTCAAAGCCGAGGAGCCACCCATTCAAAAAGAAGGCACAAGAGTTTGCTTGCAAATGATGTGCAACATAAATGCTTCGAAACAAATATGATGTGCAACATGAATGTTTCAAAATGCAAGGGATAATGCCTGGTTACCTCCAGGTAGGCATTTGAGATTATTTTTTAAAAAAAAATTTAATAGTAAGAAAGGATACATGAACTAGCATCATCTGTAAACCAAAGATAAAAATTTGGCATTAATGGAACTTGTCATGAGATAAGTACAAACCTCCCCCACACTTGGATTTTCGTGTCGCGGGACAACAAAATCAAGTGTACGTCGGACTCCTTCAAAATTGTTCCATCACCAAAACTTACCAAGGTGTTGTAAATGATGTGGCTCTCATGTTCTTAAGCATCGTAGATCCGTCGTTCTTTTCAGTATCAACCTGTAATGGTTAGCGACCAAAAATACCCGAGGGAAAACTTAACCGAAGAACATGCTCTTGCACTACTAGATTTTCGGTCCGTTGCAAAGGGAAAAATACGTGGCTATATATACCTATTGCAACAAAATTGTTGCAATAAATACCAACTGCCATGAAATCATTCCGTAGGATGTCGTGGCAAATAGTCGCGTGGTATAAACTTTGTGCCACATTTTTTTGTTTTGTTGCAATAGTTATAATTGCAACCCACGTGATGCGTTGCATTAGATCAGAGTTGCAATGACCCATATCGTGGCAATAGTGGGTATTGCCTCGCAATTAGGCATTGCATTAGTCATCATTTGCAACAAACGAGACTGTGGCAATAGACTTTTTTGCCATGACGCCACATATTTAGGCATTGCATTAGAAAATACTTGCAACGGATGAAACCGTGGCAATAGACTCAATTGCAACGACCATTCTCTCTTTATTGCCACCACATATTTGGTGGCAACTCTATCTTTTGCCTCACTAATAATTCGTGGCAACTCTCTTTTGCCTCGCTAATATTTTGTGGCAACTGGCTCTTTTACCTTTCTAATATTTCGTGGCAAATGGCTCTTTTGCATCGCTAATATTTCATGGCAACTAAATATTTTGCCTCGCTAATATTTCGTGGCAATCAGCTCTTTTGCCTCGCTAACATTTCGTGGCAATGGTCTCTATTGCCTTGCATACATTTCGTGGCATGTGACTCTTTTGCCTCAAACATATCATTGCCTATAAAATATTTGATACTTATTTATATACATCACTTTGCATACAATTGTGTAAAAAATATTTATGGAGCTCGCATAACTATGAAAGCAAATCATTAGCCATCTGAGCTTATGAAATATAAAAGTGACAATCCATACAAATAGTTTGTAGAATAAGTTCATAAAAAGTGTTTATGAAGTATTAAAATAGAAAATGGAATAGTGTTTCTGTGACAGTTTGTTCTTGTCTTGTTGACCTCGCAAGCTTCAACTCTGAGCGCTCCACACAACTTCTATTTAGCTTCGTGCTGATCATGATGAGAAAATTGCAGTAGCATGATGAGAAACTACCAGCGAGCCCACGTCAACCCGGCCGCATGCAAAGGGCAGGCAGCGTGCGCCCGCCTATTCGCCAGCTGACCGCCAGATATTATGCGGGCATGACAAGGTTTATTTGGCATCGACCATGCTTTCAATCCAAACAAGCCTCTCTTCTCTAGTGGTAGCATGAAGAGTTTCGTGGTGATAGGTTCCAGATTCAAACCATGACTCTCTCAATTTTTTCTTTGAAAATATGCAATTATTAGCTGCTAGTGAAATTAATATTTGCCATGAAATGTTTTGGTTGCAATATGGCACTATTTTTTGCAACAGAAACACAAGATTACTACAACGCCACACAAACGTGGCAAAATTGTCAACAAATTGCAACATTTAGTTCTTGTTGCAATATAGACCAACCTTTTGCAACCAAAAGACAATATTATTACAACGACACAAACGTGGCAAAATTATCAACAAATTGCGACCATATATTATTCGTTGCAATATTGACCAACCTTTTGCAACCAAATGAGAAAATTAGGACAACACAATAATTTCATGGCAATATTGTCAACCAATTGCAACTAATAACTTTTTTGTTGCAATATGGATCAACCTGTTGCAACTAAAGAGATTATTATGACAACGCAAGAAATTTGTGGCAACACTATTCACTAATCGCAACCTTTTCCAAACTTGTGGCAATAAAGCATATCTCTTGCAACAAAATACAATATTATCACAACTCAAACAACTCGTGGCAATATTTTCATCTTGTCGCAACCATTTTGACAACGGTGGCAATAACATTGACCTATTGCAACGACTTATGGAAATTGTTGCAATAGCACTTAGGTATT
Organism: Alloteropsis semialata; assembly: GCA_004135705.1. Classification (NCBI taxonomy): domain Eukaryota; kingdom Viridiplantae; phylum Streptophyta; class Magnoliopsida; order Poales; family Poaceae; genus Alloteropsis; species Alloteropsis semialata. The sequence goes on along the minus strand of CM014277.1, from coordinate 53,886,810 downwards.
GCAACAAATTTGGTATGGTTGCAATGCATTCCGTGGCATTAGAACAAAAACCTTGTAGTGTTGCTAGTTTTTTTTTAAGTGAAAGATGGATGGTTAGTGATGAAAATGAATGGTAAAAATAAATGAAACGATGTGATGGTATGGATGGGGATACATGGGTGAACTCGGTTCGACACTAGCACAGCAACCGTTCCCCGGCAACGGCGCCAGAGAGCTTGTTGGTATTTTTAACGATCACAGATAAATCCGCAATCGCACGGATACCGATATAGCTTTCACCCGAGAGTATTCTAGGGTATCGAATCCATAGGAAACGTGTGTGTACTGGTGATGAATTAAGAACGACCAAGGACAACAGAAGTGATAAATGTGTAGAAGGTAGAGAGGGTTATTTCTAGGTATTCTGGATAATCAAAGGATAGCTCAAGTTATTTACAGTATTACTTGCTTCGGGACGCCCAACCATCCAAGCCTGGAAAGGGATGAGAAAGGGGCAAGGCAAGCCAAGCAATGGTCCTACTATTCTCTAGTGCTTCTCACGTGATGGACTACGTAGGCCGTCAGGGCTGTCACCACCTAGGGCTACCACTATAAATCCGTGGCACTAGGCGCACTCCAAGGTATTCAACATGATTAGACATCCATCTATTCTATTGAATACTATCTTAGCTTTGCAAGTACTAAGACACCTATCACAGCGAGGAGCCCACAAGCAAATAAAGTAAAGCTTGAACCTAATTAAATATTAATCCAAAAATATAGAGAAAATACCTGAATGATACTCAAACCTGAGCCGCACCCGCAGAGGTACAAGAAGAAGAGAGGAACCGACATCCCCGGCTTCTCTCGGACTCTCGCCTCACCTCTCACCTATTCTAACACTACATTGGATCTAATCTTGGAGCTTTGCTTCACTTCTTGTGTGTTGAATGAGGGAGAAGGACCCTCTATTTACAGTAGAAGAGATGCCTTGGGAGAGTGGAGATGCTTCAAAGGTTCCAAAGAATATTCCTCCTCCAAACTCTCCCTCTCTTCTACCTGTCCCTCAGAACCGACTAGGGACATCGGTTGTGCTGAAGAATCGCGCCCCCAGCCTCTCCACCGACATCTAGAGGCGGTGGGCCAAAGAACTAGAGGAAAACCGCCCAGAACCAAGGTGAACCGAAAGAGAATCGCACCCTGTAGTGTTCTGCGCGAGGCGGTGGCAAAACCTGGAGCAAAACCGGCCCTTACCGGCCGCAAAACCGGCCTGAACCGCGCCTGACCGGCGCGCCACCATTCCCGTGAGGCCACCTGTCCCAGCCCTGCCGGTTCCCGCTGTCCCGCGCGGATGGCGTCGGGGCCAACCTGCACCGGCCACGTGGCCCGGGCAGACCGCCTCCCGCACAGGAGCGTGCGTGCGCGAGATCCCGCGTCGGCCTTTGGCCGGTCGCCATGTGGGCCAGTACGGGCGCTTCCCGCTCCCACGCGCGGGTGAGCGCGTGCGCTGCCGCGGCCGCCATGCGGCGGAGCAGGGATGGCCGGTCCGTGCTGGGCCCCTGCTGGCCCCCCCGCCTGGGCCACCTACTGGCGTCAGTAACAGCAGTGCTGACGTCAGCATGACGTCAGCACTGCTGATTAATTTTCTGATTTCCATATTTATTTATTTAGAGCTCCAAAATATATAAATAATATATCCATTTCGATCGTCTCGACGAGCTCTTCGCAATGGTGAACTCCAACTAGGCAGTTGAGATAATTTTAGATAATGATATATTTGGATTCCTCTCAAACCCTTAGTGTTAATTCGGTCATTTCCTGCATGACAAGTCAAAACACCAACACTCGTGGAATTCATTAGTATTAAACCCTATAACTATGTTTAGTGCTTATACTTGATATATTTTCTGCAGGAATTGATGGTTAAAAGTTGCACTTAAGGACCGTCAACATCTATTCCAAGGGAAGAAAGAGAAGAAATCTTAAGGAAGTGTCACTCATCGGAATATGGAGGACACTATGGACACTTTAGAACTCATGCTAAGGTATGGTCATGTGGATTTTATTGGCCGGAGATGCATGAAGATGCAAAAAGATTTGCTGCAACTTGCTTGGATTGTCAAAGGATGGGAAACATCTCACAAAGGAATGCCATGCCATTGAACTACAATTTGCGAATTGATCTATTTGATGTATGGGGAATCGACTTCATGGGACCATTCTTGAACTCACATGGGAAATGAGCACATATTGGTTATGGTTGACTACGTATCAAAGTGGGTTGAAGCGATTCTATGTCGCAAGGCATCGACCGAAGAATCCATGCATATGATTAGGTCGGTGATATTCTCTCGGTATGGTGTCCCAAGAATTTTGATAAGTGATGGAGGAACACATTTCACGGGCAAGGACTTCCGCAAATGCTTGGCAAAGTTGGGGATCGAACATAGGGTATCTACGACATATCATCCTCAAACAAATGGTCAAGCGGAAACTTCGAACAAGCAGCTAAATGATATTCTAAAGAAGACCGTGACCAAAGCAGGAAAAGATTGGTCGAAGAAGTTAGGTGATGCGCTATGGGCTTATCGGACCGCACATAAGACGCCAATAGGTATGACTCCCTACAAATTCGTTTATGGAAAATATGTCATTTGCCGATAGAACTAGAACACAAGGCATATTGGGTGATGAAAGAGATGAATTTCGATGAGGATGCCGCTAGAGTTAAAAGAAGAATCCAAATAAGCGAGTTGGAGGAGTTGAGATTGAAAGCGTACAATAGTGCAAGCATCTACAAAGAAAGAGTAAAAAGATGGTATGACAAGAGGTTACAAAGAAAAGAATTCAAAGAGGGAGATAAAGTGCTACTATACAATTCAAGATTCAAACTCTTCGGGAAAGAAAAGTTGCAGAGCAAATGGGATGGACCGTACATCGTTCACTCAATCTCACCTACGGGAGCGGTAACAATCATGGACGTCAAAGGAGACCAATATGTGGTGAATGGGCAGCACTCAAGGTATTCTTGGAGCCCGACGTTGTGCCTCTTCACTACATTGACATGTACACCATGATGGAGGAACTGGAGCGTCGAACCTAACGACGTTAAACAAGGTACGCCTGTAAATATTCCTTTTTAGTTTTTGTTTTCTCTCTATTTTTCTTTGAGTTTTTCTGGTTCTCAGTAGACAAAGCGGCTAGCAATTAAACAATGAGCACCCCGTAAAAATCTGGAGGCCGGGGGGGAGGGCGAAAAACCCCCAGGCCAGCCGACCCATTGACACCCAAGCCGGCCGACCCACCCCTTTCTGGGGTCGGTTTCGCGTCAATTTTTGGTACGTTGGAGATAAGGAAAGTTTGAATCGGTGTCCAGGAAATTGCGCAGTTTAAACTTGGAAAGATTGGGCTTCTCATCCAAGACTTTCGAGACATAAATAGAGGCACTATTGAGATCCAAACCTTCATCTTTTTCCAACCTAAACCCACCACCTTGTGAAAACAAGAAAGCTAGGGCATCTTCCAGGAGCATGGGCGTCAAAATTGAGGTGTTGGAGGCGAAGGAGGGGGGTGTGCCGTCCGGCACACTCTCCCTAGGCCGGCCGGCCCAGGCCCTCCCTGTGGCGGCTAGTGACCTCCTTCGCCTGGAAGCTAAGAGCTGCGACCTCAAGCTCCCCTGCATGAAGAAATTCCCTACTCAAGCTCAGATGCGCGTTAGAGGGAAGGTGCCTAGCAAGAAGATCGCCGAACGCTAACCGGTCATCATCTTGAGCGACGACGAAGCTAGCATCGAGACGCGCTCTGTCATCGTCCTCCCGAGGTGCTCTAAACATCTTCTTGGCGTGAAGAGGAAGAGCTACATCGAGAAAACCCCCGTGCCCAAGGACTTCGGAGGAATAGCGATTGGGAAGACAACCGGAGTGCCGCTTCGTGGGCCGCCGTCGGACGTGATGACGATGACGGGTACATATGGGAAGATGAACCAAAGGAGGTTGACAAACCGGAGGAGAATCGCCGTGATGAGCATAAGGAAGAAGAACCCAAAGGCGGCGATGATCCAAACTCCCCCGAGCATCACAATGGGTGTTGCCGTCCTTGCCGTGTATAATTCTGTGGCCCATGGACTAAAGGCCCACAGACTAAACGTGGCCTGGTGCACGCACCCACATTTCACGATGAGTCATGCGAGCGTAGCTATATCTAAGACCAATTCGCAACATCTGCTATTTTCGTCGCTATATCAAGACGTACTTGCAACGGTTTCTTGTTAGCATTGCAATATCTAAGACACATTTGCAACACCATAGCTTTCCGTTGCAATATCCAACATCTCATTCGCAACGCACACGTTTACGTTGCTATATCTATGACTCTATTGCAACAGACGAAAGCACTAATACCAACGGGATATAATCGTTGCAATATGGCCACCTATTGCAACCGTGACAAAATATCGTTGCAATAACGACAGCGAAATTGCAACAAAACATTATGCATTGCGATATATCCTATTTATCGCAACGCACGACTGTTTATTCGCAACACTACACATTTCATTGCAGTAATCCATTCTAACGCAACGAAAAGCAGAAACTGTTGCAATAACCCTATGTAATGCAATGAAAACAGGCCATTGCATCAAGACATCCATGGCAATAGGGCCAAAACGTTGTAGTGTGAGTGCCTTCAATCGTTGGAGTTGCTTAATCAGAAGGTTGAAGATCTTAAGCGGCAATTGGACGGTGACTTCATGTTCCTCAACTGCAACATGAGAATTCTTTTTAGTATGTATGGGAACTGAAGAAGCAAGGAGAAGGGAGTAGCAACTACCCTAAGTGCAATTGTTTGAGGTGTCATTGAAGGGCTCTACGAGCGTCTCACCCGTGTGATCTATTTTCTTACGACGAGGACATCGAAAAATCTAAGCATGGAGGGGGGGGGGAAGGTGTGACATGTCGTAGTTTTAAAATTTCCTTAGCCATTTTTCGCCGAGAGTTAAACGGTTTGATTTTGAGAGTCTTAATGTTAGTGTGAGTCTTTGTGTGAGAGTCTTAATTTAGCGTTGAGTCAAGAAAATCAATAAAAAGAGTCTTTATTTTTGATTAATTGTTGGATCGAGCAAATTTACTTATGCATTCAGTTTTACCTTATTTCTTTAAGTACTTGTTCGTGAGCATTGTCTTGGAATTGAATCTTAGTTGTGGAGCTTATTATTTGGTTTGTCCTTACAAATACCCATGCCCGATCTTGAACTAGTGCTTGGTTTTTTATAATACTTGCTAGTAAGGCTTGAATTGGAGAAAATTTATTTTATCACTCTTTTTTGCTAGCCTTGTCAATATTTGGTAATGAGAGTTCTTCATTGGAACAACTCATATGATCTACCGGATTCTAAAACCTGAACCCAAATACATCTTGTTTTATTATCTTTCCTTGAACACAACCCACTACTAGAAGATTTGTTCTCTTTCTGGGCAAAATTTGAATAAAATATAATTTATGGGGAGAGCAAGGAAGGAGTACAAAAAAAATGAACCAAAACCGAGCTAGGAGAACCCCAGGCTGGCCGGCTTGGACTCTATGTGCCGGCCGGCCTAGCCCCTCCTAGTTGCGGCCCGAGCTCCGAAAAATTGTAGAGCTTCCTCGGTGTTTTATTTGCCTATTTTCATGACGAATTGTTCAAGAGAGGTTCGGAGAAGAGAAGGAAAATTTAGGAAAGAAAAGAAAAAGAAAAAGAAAGAAAGAAAAAAGGGAGAAAAGAAGAAAAAAATATATAAAGAAGGAAAGATAGAAAAAAGGAAGAAAGGAGAAAAATGTAGTTAAAGAGGGAGAATTCTATAGTTAGAAGAATAAGAGAAGTGCAAAGGAAGATTGCCTTGTTGTTGAGAACAAATCTTCTTTTCCAACCATGTGCAATCCGACAACGAGAACGTCTCTTGTGCCTTGAAGTCAATTTTTGTATGCCCTTGCACATGTCCACCATTCTAAATCTTCGTATCCTTGAAACCCCTCACATTATGGAAATATTCTCATGATCATTGGCTCGGAAGGTAAGCAACTGTTAGAGAGTTTTCTTAATTTGATAATATGTGTATTTACTTTGCTAGCCCTACCTACAACTCCACTTATTCTTGAGAGACTTATGTGGTGAGTTGAGAGCTTGCAAAACCAATAGGATAGCCACTTATACTTGAGTTGTGATTTGAGAGCTTGCAAAGCTAATAGGATAGCCACTTATATTGAGAGACTTGAAAGGACTTGTGCAAGAACTTTGGTATAACTCTTGTTGTAAGGAGATTGCTTTCATAACTAAAGAAAAACCTCCAAGGAAGGCAAGAAAGTAAGTGTTGTTGATTTTCAAGATTTCGAGCTAAAGGTAAGAGGCTGTGGAGTAATGTTTTGGATATATTTTTGAACGCCCATACTGTCACACTCGGATTTATGAAGGAAATACGAATGCTACTATATGTGTAACCAGGAAGTCTTTACACACATATAGCTCCAGAAATGATTATCAAAAGGAAGAAAACAGTGCTCGATACATAAACAAGAATAAAGTCATTACATCACAGGCATTACATTATTATCGAGTTTATCAAAGCAGCGGAAGCCTGATACAAACTAACTCCAACACATCTCCACAGGGACTCTGACTGGGGGAATGCACTGCCTAGAAGTCCGGGAACTCCTCGGGGAAGACAAAAGCATCCACAGGCGGCTCATCTGAGTACCCATCCGGGATTTTGTTGATATGAAGCAAGTGTAAGTAATCCATCTTACTTAGCAAGCATAACATGATTAAATGAGGCTCAAAAGGCTAGACAAGGTTTAAACTACGGTTAGCATTTTTAGCTGATTAATTTTAGAATTAACCTGAATTACTACAATTACATGACAACCCCGGTTGTAATCCACATTGTGAAAGCATGTGAAATATTATGAACGAACAACATCATATTTAACCATTTATTCAGAAAACAAGGAACCGCTCAAAAAGGATCCAGGCCGCTCTTGACCATGAGCACGGCTGTTATAACAGTTTTACACTCTGCAGAGGTTGTACACTTTCACCACCGGTCGCGACACCCCTTTGCCATAGGCAATGCACTCCCAAAACGAGTACAGGGCATCACTACGAAACCTTTCAACCGACACCCTAACAAGTTAGTGGCCGCTATGGTTTCGTGATCGGCGCATGGAGCCCTCCTCCCGGGATCGGCGACCACTCAGGGCACAACGTGAGTGTCCCGATGGCGCTCAGGGCGCAACGTGAGACATACCGATGACACTCAGGGCGCCGCGTGAGTTCATCCCCAGGTAGGCGAGACCCATACTGATAACCCCACACCCCCACTTGCGCCTTTCGGTAACCACTAGACAAGCTAGAGCTGTACAGTTTACTTAGTCAAGACCAGAGCCATGTGATTCCTGTGGTTGTACGGTTTTCCTGGGTGGCCGCTTTAAGAATCGAAACCTTAAGGAGAGACGCTTAGAGCAATCCAAACACATGCTCAAGCTCCCTAAACCAAGTTGCTAAAAAGCATATTTTATTAAGGTTCCAAGTATATCATTAGTCAAGATTAACATTTATCATTAGCGGTTGCAAGCAAGCTAAGCACAACTAACTTATCTACCCACATGCATATACCCAAGTTAAACAAGGTATATAGGATAAACAAGTCTAGTCATTCCTAGGGTTTAACAAATTTAGACACATGCATGAATGAATATCATGATTAAAAGGTGAATAGGTATCAAGGATGAATCATGTTACACTTGCCTTCCTCAAAGTACTGTTGCTGAACCGGGTCTTCAAACTCTTGCTCAAATCCGGCTTCGTACGGCTCACCGTCTACACATGCATTCCATCACCACACATACATCCATTACGAGCCAGTACATGCATACAAAAGTATTTCTATTAGAACAGTACACCATTCAATAAAAAACAGAAGCAAAAAGGTTATAAAACTAATCTACGCATTTCTACGAACACAACAACGCGAAAATCACTCTAATCGGATGTACGGTGATTAAACTACACTAAAAACAAGGCGTAGGGGCTAAGCAGCGATGAACTGAGGACCTAAACGTGATTAACTATAGATCTCGAGGGGTAGCAAGAAAGTTTTGCAACACAGAGGCAGGGACGGCGGGTTTAAATCTGATTTTTCTCAGGGGCTCTTTAGAATAAAGGCCGAAGGGGTATTATCAATCTAATCTGGACCGCTGGATGAACAACGGGCGGTGGATGGGTGATCTGGGTGTTCTACTTGGCCACAGGGGAAAAGGGCGACGCCGGCCTCGCCGTTTTTCACGAACAGAATGGCGACGGCGCCATTACCAGCGGTAGAAGCTCGCCCGGGTTAGGGGCCCCAAGCCTACGGTGCTCAGAAACAGGTGATGTTTGGCCCTAGAGAGAGAGGACATCGCCGCGAATCCGTTTTGGTTCTCACCTAGGGCAGACGAGCAGTAGGGACGGCGTGCTTCGAAGGGGGGCGGACTGGTTGGACGACGGGCGTGGAGAAGGGTTGCGCAGCCTCCGTTTCACTATTCTTGGCGCCGGGGTCAGGTTCTCGTGTCCCTGTAGATGAGATGGAGAGTTTAGGGGTGAGGAAGGCAATGGCCACACAGAAGCAATCATGGCAGCTTAACAAGGAGAGTTCGGTCGGGCTCTGACGGCGGCGAAGAGCTGCTTGGACGGAGGAATTGGAGTGCAGGGCCGGTAAAGGAGGTCAGGGAGGAGCTTGCTCGGGTTTTATAGGGGGAGGAAGGGCGCTGGTGGCCACGAATTGGAATGGGAGGGGGCGACGGTGACCTTCTGCTTCTCCACTCATCCATGGCTTGAATGCCACTCAGTTGACAGGGGGTTTCGAATGGGGAGAGGAAGGGAAGGGGTGCTGCGTTTCTGCAGAGATGGGGCGAGCAGAGTCGTGAGAGGGCGCGGCTCTTCGCCTGTTCATGTGGAGAAGGATGGGGCGACGGGGATGGGCGTTCCTACGGCGTTTCTGGTCCTCGCGAAGAAGAATGAAGGGAGAAGAGGAGGGGGGCGACGCAGAGAGAGAGAGGGGCGGCGTTCTGTGCGTGGGTGGGGCTGGTTTGGGCCGTTCTTGATTATGGGCCACGATAAAAAGGAAGGGAGGCCAGGCTTGGAGTTGACTTGGGCCTCGAGGGAAAAAGGAAAAGGAAAAAGAAAAAGAAAGGCAAAAGAAATGGGTCGGACCGGGTTAGATTTGGATCGGGTTCCGGATAGGGTAGGGTTTTTGGACTCTGGTTTAGGACTAACACACAAAAGCACACAAAACACTCATCCAAGAAAACGATGCATCGGCATGAAATGCACGCAAACAAGTTTCTAACTCTAGTTGATTTTAATTTCTGAAAAGGTTTTTATTTTCCTAAATTTTGAGTATGCACACACAAGAGCTAGCAAATTAATTACTATATTGAAAAGGGAATTTTTAGGGTGTTACAAACCTACCCCCTTAAAATGAATCTCGTCCTCGAGATTCGGTTGAGCCTTCAAACAACTGCGGATATTCTGCCTTTAAATCTTCTTCTCTTTCCCAAGTTGCCTCATCCACTGAGTGTCGGCTCCACTGCACCTTACACATCTGTATCACCTTACTCCTTGTGACTCTTTCTGCCACTTCTAGTATCTTGACAGGATACTCTTTATAAGTGAGATCCTCTTGTACATCAAGTTCCTCCAGAGGTAGCTGTTCTTCTGGCACTCGCAAACATTTCTTCAGTTGTGATACGTGGAATACATCATGTACACTGGACAGTCTGGTTGGTAGTTCCAATTGATAAGCTACTTCTCCCTTTCTGTCCAACACTTTGAATGGTCCAATGTACCTCGGTGCTAGTTTGCCCTTGACGTTAAATCTGCGAACTCCTCTCATGGGTGACACCTTGAGATATACATAGTCACCAATTTCAAAACTAAGGTCTCGACGTCTGACATCCGCATAACTCTTCTGTCTGGATTGTGCCACTTTCAAATTCTGCCTAATTGTTTGCACCTGTCTTTCGGCCTCTTTAAAAATTTCAGGTCCAAACACTTGGCTTTCTCCCGTTTGATTCCAGAACAAGGGTGTCCTGCATTTTCTGCCATATAATGCCTCAAACGGTGCCATTTGTAGACTCTTCTGGAAACTGTTGTTATAAGAGAATTCTGCATATGGCAAACTCTTATCCCAACTTGTCCCGTACTGTAAAGCACAAGCCCTCAACATATCTTCCAATATTTGATTCGTCCTTTCAGTTTGTCCATCAGTCGGTGGATGATAAGCTGAACTGAAGTTCAGTTTTGTATCCATTGACTCATGAAGTTTATGCTAGAACTGTGATGTGAACTGTGATCCCCGGTCTGACACTATCTTCTTTGGAACACCATGCAAGCATACTATTCGTTCCATATATAGCTCTGCTAACTTTGCACCTGAGTAGGTGGTCTTTACTAGAACGAAATGAGCCACTTTGGATAGTCGATCCACAATTATCCATATAGAGTCAAAACCTCTTTGTGTACGGGGCAAACCGACTATAAAGTCCATTCCGAATTCTTCCCATTTCCATTCTGGTATTTTCAAGGGTTGGAGTAAACCGGCAGGTCTCTGATGTTCCGCTTTAACTCTTTGACATGTGTCACATAAAGCGACATACGTTGCAACATCTCTCTTGAGTCCATACCACCAGTATCTCTCTTTAATATCCAAATACATTTTTGTACTTCCCGGGTGTATGGAGTAAGCGGAATCATGTGCTTCCCTTAGTATAGCATCTCTTATATGCTTCAGTTTAGGCACACATATTCTTTTACCAAACCACACAGTTCCTTGCTCATCCGTGGTAAATCCGGGTGCTTTTCCCATAATAATCAAAGCTATGATCTCTTGAATCTTCCAATCTTCTTGCTGTCCTTCTTTGATCTCCCTTTCTAGTGTTGGTTCAACTTCCATTTCCACCGCGCTAGCTGCAAATCCCAGATTTAATCGTTCAAATTCTTTACCGAGTTCTGTTGGTAACTGGGTAATTCTATTTGCATGACTTTTTCTGCTTAGAGCATCTGCTACCACATTTGCCTTTCCTGTATGATAGTGAATTTCCAGGTCATAATCTTTGATTAACTCCAACCAACGGCGTTGCCTCAAATTCAAGTCCGACTGTGTGAACACATACTTTAGACTCTTGTGGTCAATGTAGATATCACACTTATGGCCAATCAAATAGTGTCTCTAGATTTTTAGTGCATGCACCACTGCTGCAAGTTCAAGGTCATGTGTCGGATAATTTAGCTCATGCTTCCTTAACTGTCTAGAGGCATATGCTACCACTTTTCCTTCTTGCATAAGTACACATCCCAAACCTTGACGAGATGCGTCACAATATATAGAGAAACTCTTGGTTATGTCTGGCAATACTAATATCGGGGCAGTGGTTAACCTTTTCTTGAGCTCCTCAAAACTGGCTCGACATTTTTCTGACCATACGAACTTCACATTCTTCTCTAGCAAGGACGTCATAGGTTTAGCAATTTTGGAGAACCCTTCAATGAACCGTCGATAATATCCGGCCATTCCAAGGAAGCTCCGTGGATTCCAACTCAACACATCCTTGACTTTCTTTGGGTCGACTGCCACTCCTCCGTTGGATACGACATGTCCAAGAAATGCTACTTCCCTCAGCCAAAATTCACATTTACTGAACTTGGCATATAATCGTTGATCCCTGAGTCTCTGTAATACTAACCGTAGATGCTCCTCATGCTCTTCTTCATTCTTGGAGAAAATCAAAATGTCGTCAATGAATACCACCACGAACTTGTCCAAATAATCCATGAAGATTTTGTTCATTAGATACATGAAGTATGCAGGAGCATTAGTTAACCCGAATGACATAACTGTGAACTCATATAATCCATATCGGGTAACGAACGCTGTCTTGGGAATATCAGAAGCACGAATTCTCATCTGGTGATATCCTGATCGAAGATCAATCTTTGAGAATACACATGCTCCCTTCAGTTGATCGAAGAGATCATCGATTCTCGGCAGTGGGTACTTGTTCTTTATAGTTACATCATTGAGCACGCGGTAATCGATGCACATTCTCTGTGATCCATCTTTCTTCTCAACAAATAATACCGTGCTCCCCAAGGTGAAGAGCTAGGTCGAATATAACCCTTCTCAAGTAGCTCATCTAGTTGCTTCTTAAGTTCTTCTAATTCTTTCACACCCATTCTATATGGTCGCTTAGCTATAGGTGCAGTGCCAGGTTTAAGATCAATAAGAAATTCATACTTCGCGTTCTGGTGGCATACCTGGCAACTCCGCAGGAAATACATCGGGGAATTCCTTCACCACATTAATGTCTTCCATGGCCATCTCCTTCACTTGATTGGCCTGGCACACCTCTGAAGCTGTCATTGTTGCTTGATATTCCACTTTTTCTCCAGATTTTGCTGTCAGTTGCACTGCTCTTTTGGCACACTGAATTACTCCATCATGCTTTGCTAGCCATGTCATTCCCAAGATGACATCAATTCCCGTGGAATTCAGGACTATAGGATGGGCTAGAAAGTCTACCCCCCTTATATTAATTTTAACCTCGGTGCATCTTAGGGTGGCCTTTAATTCCCCTCCTGGTGAACTAACTATCATGGTGTTTTTCAATGGTTGTATGATCATCATATGCTTTTTCACAAACTGAGCAGATATAAATGCATGCGAAGCTCCAGAATCAAATAGTACTGATGCAGGTTGTGAGTTCACTGGGAACGTACCGATCACCACATCTGTTGAGTCCTGAGCAGCTTCCACGTTCACGTGGTTGACCTTCCCGCGAGTGTAGTTTTGTTGGCCTCCATTCCTCGGGGCCTGCTGCTGATTTCCATTGCGGTGCTGCAACTGGGAATTCTGTCCACCCATCTTCTTAGGACAGTTATTTGCATAATGTCCTGGCTCACCACAATGAAAGCTCTCCCAGATTGAGCTACAGGTGTTTTATTAGCCTGTGTGAGAGGTGGAGCTTGGATTCTCATCTGTGGATTCTGAGACTTGTACTGCTGCTGCTGTTGCTGCTGGTTCTGGGGACGCTGCTAGTTCTGAAAGCGCTGTTGATATTGAGGGCGGCCCATTTGCTGTGAAGAACCTTGGAAGCGAAGCTGATTCCCCATTGGCTGATTACAGCGAGGACGTGAGTTGCTTCCAGATTGTTGGCCCATGAACTTCCTCTTCTTTTCCTCCATTTCTTTACGCTTATGTTCAAGCATAAGAGCCTTGTCTACCAGCTCTTGGAAGTTCCCAAATGTATGGGACATAAGCTGATATTGAATGTCGTCATTTAGCCCTATTAAAAACAGCCTCTGTTTCTTTCTATCAGTGGCCACCTCTTCTGGAGCATATCTTGATAGTTCAATAAACTTGTCACGGTAAGCCGTGACAGTCATGGATTCTTGCTTTAGTGATTGAAACTCCTGACGCTTGAGAATCATCATACCTTCTGGCACGTGATGGTCACGGAAGCTTTCACTGAATTCCTGCCAGGTGATCTGGTTAGGATTGGGATGAGCATATTGGTATGCATCCCACCAATCAAGAGCTGCCCCTTGAAGCTGTCCAGAACCATAGAGAACTTTTTCTCTGTCATCACATTGGGCTATGTCTAGCTGCCTGCCCATAGCTTTCAGCCAATCCACTGCTTGCAATGGATTGCTAGCATGAGAGAAGGTGGGTGGGCGGCCCTTCAAGAATTCTCCACGCTTGTCCCTTGGTGGAGCAGGATGTGGTTGATGAGGTGGTTGGTTCTGCTGGTTTTGTTGCATCATTGCCATGGTTTGAGCCAATTGTTGCATGATCTGATTCTGCTGGGCCAGGAGTTGCTCCACAGTGGGTTGGTTACTTCTTCTGCCACTGGCCATCTGTTGAAGACATTAGTATTACTGTTATTCAACCATCCAAGATAACAATAATCTGATTCTTGACAAAGGTATAGAAATGATAGATGTGCAGAACAAAAACCCACCCAACTATTTACACACTTAACTTAAACCTATAACTAGATGTTTGTGAGTATAGAACCCACAATCATCACAATCATTACAAAAAGCCAACTCATGCATTAATCATAATCACAATTTATTCAATCACCCAAGAGCACTGGTTCACACATGAGAACTAAAAACAAACTCAAAACGCATCTATGTCGTTTATTACAACTCATGGGACAAATCTAAAGATCCTTTCCTAGGGTGGTACGAGCCTATCTCATAAAAGAAAACAAAAGAGAGAGCCAAATTTTGCAAAAGATAAGGGTAGAAGTATAAGCAAAGATTTTTAATAAAATAATGACAAGAAAAACAAGGATAGATTAAATAAATAAAATAAGGTATGTATAATCAATAAATAAAATAAGCAAGGTTAAATCAAGATGAACTAAAACAAGGAGCATAAACTCTAAACGGCCATTCTACACTAGGCTGTGCATCCTACAGTCAGCACTGCTTTGATACCACTCTGTCACACCCGGATTTACGAAGGAAATCCGAATGCTACTATATGTGTACCCAGGAAGTCTTTACACACATATAGCTCCAGAAATGATTATCAAAAGTAAGAAAACAGTGCTCGATACATAAACAAGAATAAAGTCATTACATCACAAGCATTACATTATTATCGAGTTTATCAAAGTAGCAGAAGCCTAATACAAACTAACTCCAACACATCTCCCTAGGGACTCTGACTAGGGGAATGCACTGCCTAGAAGTCCAGGAACTCCTCGGGGAAGACAAAAGCATCCACAGGCGGCTCATCTGAGTACCCATCCGGGATTTTGTTGATATGAAGCAAGTGTAAGTAATCCATCTTACTTAGCAAGCATAACATGATTAAATGAGGCTCAAAAGGCTAGACAAGGTTTAAACTGCGGTTAGCATTTTTAGTTGATTAATTTTAGAATTAACCTGAATTACTACAATTACATGACAACTCCGGTTGTAACCCACATTATGAAAGCATGTGAAATGTTATGAATGAACAACATCATATTTAACCATTTATTTAGAAAACAAGGAACCGCTCAAAAAGGATCCAGGCCGCTCTTGACCATGAGCACGGCTGTTATAATAGTTTTACACTCTGCAGAGGTTGTACACTTTCACCACCGGTCGCGACACCCCTTTGCCATAGGCAATGCACTCCCAAAACGAGTACAGGGCATCACTACAAAACCTTTCAACCGACACCCTAACAAGTTAGTGGCCGCTATGGTTTCGTGATCGGCGCATGGAGCCCTCCTCCCGGGATCGGCGACCACTCAGGGCGCAACGTGAGTGTCCCGATGGCGCTCAGGGCGCAACGTGAGACATACCGATGACACTCAGGGCGCAGCGTGAGTTCATCCCCAGGTAGGCGAGACCCATACTGATAACCCCACACCCCCACTTGCGCCTTTCGGTAACCACTAGACAAGCTAGAGCCATACAGTTTACTTAGTCAAGACCAGAGCCATGTGATTCCTGTGGTTGTACGGTTTTTCTGGGTGGCCGCTTTAAGAATCGAAACCTTAAGGAGAGACGCTTAGAGCAATCCAAACACATGCTCAAGCTCCCTAAACCAAGTTGCTAAAAAGCATATTTTATTAAGGTTCCAAGTATATCATTAGTCAAGATTAACATTTATCATTAGCGGTTGCAAGCAAGCTAAGCACAACTAACTTATCTACCCACATGCATAAACCCAAGTTAAACAAGGTATATAGGATAAACAAGTCTAGTCATTCCTAGGGTTTAACAAATTTAGACACATGCATGAATGAATATCATGATTAAAAGGTGAATAGGTATCAAGAATGAATTATGTTACACTTGCCTTCCTCAAAGTACTGTTGCTGAACCGGGTCTTCAAACTCTTGCTCAAATCCGGCTTCGTACGGCTCACCGTCTACACATGCATTCCATCACCACACATACATCCATTACAAGCCAGTACATGCATACAAAAGTATTTCTATTAGAACAGTACACCATTCAATAAAAACAGAAGCAAAAAGGTTATAAAACTAATCTACACATTTCTACGAACACAACAACGCGAAAATCACTCTAATCGGATGTACGGTGATTAAACTACACTAAAAACAAGGCATAGGGGCTAAGCTGCGATGAACTGAGGACCTAAACGTGATTAACTATAGATCTCAAGGGGTAGCAAGAAAGTTTTGCAACACAGAGGCAGGGACGGCGGGTTTAAATCTGATTTTTCTTAGGGGCTCTTTAGAATAAAGGCCGAAGGGGTATTATCAATCTAATCTGGACCGCTGGATGAACAACGGGCGGTGGATGGGTGATCTGGGTGTTCTACTCGGCCACAGGGGAAAAGGGCGACGCCGGCCTCGCCATTTTTCATGAACAGAACGGCGACGGTGCCATTACGCCGGCCTCGCCATTTCTCAGAAGCTCGCCGGGGTTAGGGGCCCCAAGCCTACGGTGCTCAGAAACAGGTGATGTTTGGCCCTAGAGGGAGAGGACATCGCCGCGAATCCGTTTTGGTTCTCACCTAGGGCAGACGAGCAGTAGGGACGGCGTGCTTCAGAGGGGGGCGGACTGGTTGGACGGTGGGCGTGAAGAAGGGTTGCGCAGCCTCTGTTTCACTATTCTTGGCGCCGGGGTCGGGTTCTCGTGTCCCTGTAGATGAGATGGAGAGTTTAGGGGTGAGGAAAAGGCTCGGCAATGGCCACACAGAAGCAACCATGGCAGCTTAACAAGGAGAGTTCGGTCGGGCTCTGACGGCAGCGAAGAGCTGCTTGGACGGAGGAATTGGAGTGCAGGGCAGGTAAAGGAGGTCAGGGAGGAGCTTGCTCGGGTTTTATAGGGGGAGGAAGGGCGCTGGTGGCCACGAATTGGAATGGGAGGGGGCGACGGTGACCTTCTGCTTCTCCACTCATCCATGGCTTGAATGCCACTCAGTTGACAGGGGGTTTCGAATGGGGAGAGGAAGGGAAGGGGTGCTGCGTTTCTGCAGAGATGGGGCGAGCAGAGTCGTGAGAGGGCGCGGCTCTTCGCCTGTTCGCGTGGAGAAGGATGGGGCGACGGGGATGGGCGTTCCTGCGGCGTTTCTGGTCCTCGCGAAGAAGAACGAAGGGAGAAGGGGAGGGGGGCGACGCAGAGAGAGAGAGGGGCGGCGTTCTGTGCGTGGGTGGGGCTGGTTTGGGCCGTTCTTGATTGTGGGCCACGATAAAAAGGAAGGGAGGCCAGGCTTGGAGTTGACTTGGGCCTTGAGGGAAAAAGGAAAAGGAAAAAGAAAAAGAAAGGCAAAAGTAATGGGTCGGACCGGGTTAGATTTGGATCGGGTTCCGGATAGGGTAGGGTTTTTGGACTCTGGTTTAGGACTAACACACAAAAGCACACAAAACACTCATACAAGAAAACGATGCATCGGCATGAAATGCACGCAAACAAGTTTCTAACTCTAGTTGATTTTAATTTCCGAAAAGGTTTTTATTTTCCTAAATTTTGAGTATGCACACACAAGAGCTAGCAAATTAATTACTATATTGAAAAGGGAATTTTTAGGGTGTTACACATACTTTGATTATCCTTGCCGCTCCGCTGACATTGACTTGAAGATCTTTGGTTAGAATTGTTTGCTTGAGTATGTTTTGCAGACCAAGAGCTTTTGTGCGACCTCGTTGGAAGATTTTGATAGTTTGATTTGCTCGAGGACGAGCAAAAGCTAAGCATGGGGGGATCATTGACGGTCGTTATTGGTACACTTTTAGGGCTGATTTGGCATTGGTTTTGGACTAATTCTTATACTAACCCACCACTTGGCACCTGAAATAACTCCATTTTCGAATGTGTCTTGTATTTTGGAGCATGTTGTGATTTTATAGGAAATACGACATATTTGGCAGAGTTTGACGTGGACCAAGGTACCCACATGGATAAGGATTGAGGAGGAGGGCCAGCACGCGAAAGATGGAGACGAGGCGAGCCAGAAGGAGCCCAGGCCGGCCGGCCTGGGGGATCTGGGCCGGCCGGCCTAGCCCATTCTGGGTCTCGCTCACGCTCCCCTTTCTTCAGCATGAAGTAAACGCAAACCCTAGGGGTTCCCTCCGCCGTCATTCACCAGAGACCTATATAAACACCCCCGAGGACGCCCTCAAGAGGAGCATAGAAGAGGAGAGAAGATTAGATTAGATCTAAAGCCACCATTGGAGAGAGACACAAGGAGGAGACGCCGCCGGAAGCCCTAACCGTCATCCGGACGTCGTCTCATGTTGGAGGACAACGAGGAGCTCGATCTTCGTCGGAGGCTTCCTCACCATGAATCGCGACGTCATGCCTAGCTTCATGGGGTAAAGTCCTTGTTTGTCCATGGGGTTGTAAGGAGATCTTGATTTGTAATTGCCGAATCCTTTTATGAGATAAATCTATCATGTTCTTAGTTGATGGTGCTTTTCATCCTAATAGCCGACCAGCATCACATGGGTATGCATCGCTCGTAGTCTTGCATGCCTAGATCACATCAACATTTCGTGTTCCTGTGGCTCGATAGTTGAATACCCTCGTGTAGTGGCAGTATGCGGGAGGGAAAATGTTGAGTTTGGTCACATCTTTGTCATTGATAGATTAGATTGGTTTTCTCTTGCTTGACGATTATATCTCATAGTGATCATAGACCCTATGGGCAAACCCTTCCATACCTTGTGTACTCCTCTCTACCGCTCATAACATTGATTAGGTTAGATTGTTCTTATTGCTTACAACATCATTCAATCAAAGAACACTCCTGTTAACATCATTAGTGCTTAGTTAAGCGTAGAAATCCCTTGTTCCGTGGATTGATAAACCTTGGGGGAACACTCTAAGGGAAAAGCTACAACCGATCCGTGCGCTTGTGGTTCGTAATTGGCATGCCTAAGGGCCGTCAACAGCGCATAAGGGAAAAGGCGTTCAATGTCGGTGACCTCGTTCTTCGCCTGATTCAGGGCTGCAAAGGATGCCACAAGATCTCCTCACCATGGTAAGGGCCCTACATCGTCTCCCAGGTCCTCCGTCCCGGCACGTACAAGCTTCAAACTGTTGACGGCGAGGAGTTCACCAACGCCTAGAACATCAAACAACTACATCATTTTATCCCTAACCATTCCTATGACGTCATGCACACTTGTATAATAACACTATAGCCATAATTTTGCTTTTCAAAGTAACCCCCGATCCTCACTACTCAGGGTCAGGCCTCACTCGGGGGCTGGCCAAGGTACCCCTGTGTAGATAAATTAATCGGTATCCAACCCTTTTTTAGCGTTAAAAGGCTAGGGGAACAAATTGCAGCCAAAAATTCACCTCATGTCAATAATGTAGTCTCCCTGGCTGCTAACACAAAAAGAGGCCGAACGTCGCCACATCCAGTTCAAGCGGGAAAGCCAAAACAATATCCTAGTTTACACAAGTTTGTGGGCACCACGGCCCTGCACGATACAATTGAAACTTACAATCGGTCAAGGACCGCCGCCGTCTTCCACCTTCGTAGACAGGACTGGTCCGAAGGGTGCCACCTCCTCCTCGATTGCGGTCAGCTCATCGTCGGTGTAGCCGGGTGCAAAGCTTTGGCTAAGATATTCCAGTCTGATGCTCTTGTAATGCGAGCGCGCGATGGCAAAAGCGCAATGCACGCCAAGGTGCAACGCATCCGTAGACAAGCCATGCACGCAAGCCGGGATACGAAGAACCCGAGTCGGCAACGAGCTGGACCTTTGCTCTGAGCGCATCCCAAGATCACCGAGCACTGTGTTGATGGCCACGCACAACACATCATGATTGTCTCTCTCCCCCTGGTAGATGGCTTGCAGCTCGTGCAGTTGTCCTTCGAGCTCAGCGACCCTCGCCAGACCCTGGCTCACCTCAACAGCCAGGGTCCCGGACACAACTTTGACAGTTTCCTTCTCCGTCCACTCAAACATCAAAGCGGAACGGATGGCCTCTACCTCCCTGGCCTTCTCCACGGACTGAACGAGGGCCCCATCGCGTTCGGCCTACACCGTGCTGAGCTCCAGGCGCAGCTGGTGCATGGAGTTGGCAAATTTGTCCCGCTCCACCCACAGCTGGCCCCGTTCCGCCCGTAGCAGGTGTCACTCCTCTTCCCACACGTCTGTGTCGCACTTCCACTAAGCAAGAACGTTGACCCTCATTGCCTCGATGTGCTCTGCATCCTCGCGTGTGGTCTTCTCCCGATCGTGAGTGCCGATCGCCTCTTGGCGCACTATAGCCAGTTGCCCCACAATCTCAGTGCGTGCGCGCCCGCCAGGAGGTCCCAAACGTCCTTCTCGTGACGAAGAAAAATGGACTTGTCCTGGCTGCGCTGCATAAGAGCCTGCAGGGAAACGACCAGCATCATGACTCCAACCTCGGGAAGATTGGGACACGAGACGATGAACAAAACTTACCGTGCCAGCAGGGACAACCGTGTCGCGAAGCGTCCCAAAAGCGGTGGTCAACGCCTCGACCCCTGACCCGACCCTGGCCTGGACCCGCGAGCCCTCAACCTCTTTCGCGTCGTCCTCGAGGGCGAACACCGTGGCATCAAGGTTCTGCCTCTCGACCCACCAGACCCGAGGACCGATAAAGGCGAATGGGTCCCTGCCCAGACGAACTACTTCCTGTTCACCCACGATCTCCACCTCTGGCGACTTGTTATCGGCCGACGATGGTGCCAGGTGGTCGGGCGACGCGCCTAGAAGCACCATCGGCCCCTCGAGCACCGGGGCCGCAACGATAGCGCACTGGCTTTCCTCCACGATGGCAGCAGCTAACGGCTCAACCTCAGGCACCCCACGCGAGTTGCTGATGGGTACCACTTCCACGTCATCAAGGGAGCCGACGGGTGTCTCCTCTACTCCCCTAGTTGGCGGAACACGGCCACCGGCATGCTCCACATCGACCCCACCAACGGGAGGTGCCGACACAAACAAGGCTGCCTTGGGCTCCGCAGTCGGAGGTGGCATTCCATGCCCGGCTGACGGCGGTGTCATGGTCATCGACGGAGCTGCAGGAGGGCTCTCCTCTCCCATGTTGTCGCCCCTCATCTCCGCGGCCGACGCGGGGCGCAGCCCGGGCACCACTCCCGTGGGCGGCGCCATGTTTCAACCGTCCGCTTCTGGCGCAACTCCAACAAGAGCATCATGTGCCTGCTAACGGGTGAGCACCTTCCGGGGCACCAGGATCAATGGCTTCTCATGCCCTCCGACCCTATGTAAGATACAAAATAAGAGCGCCAAGGAAAACCCGACCTGGTCAAAAAGAAAGGATTGGCGTACTAGTACCTCGACACCATCGAGCAATGCCTCTTCAAGGAAGGCACACCCCGTTCTGACAGTTTCTCGGAGGAGCACAATCGCTTTGCGCGCTTTGACTATTTCAAGGGATCGAATCGAACAGGTGCGACTGCTGCGGCGGAGTGCGAGGGCTCGGCAGTCAACCCCGGGGATGAGAGATCACCGACACCCGCGACAGGGCCGAGAACGTCTGACCCGGCCCATGGACCGGTCAGGTCCTTACCTTCCCGCATCAGCTCTTCCCGGTGGAGAGGGGATCGGGAGCAAGTGTCCTCCCGGGTATCTTCCTCGTCGGCCCCGCCAGAGCTCTTGCCAGCCCTCGCCCTGGCATCACCACCGACGTCATCCCCGACGCTCACTGCAATGACGTTGTCATCATCGTCCTCGTTGTCGTCAGCCGAGCGACACTAGGCAAACTCTCCAAGGCTATGCCGAGTGTTGCGGGAGAGCCTCCTGTCTTCCTCGGCTTGCCATTTCGCCTTCCGCCTTGCTGACTCTATGTCTTTCTTCCTCTTTTGCGCCTCAGCGAGCGCGTGGTTCCTCTTCCTCCATGACAAGTCTTCCGGAAGCGGATGGTGGGAGACCCTGTAGCTGAGCGCACCTTGATTGTTAGAGGCATGAAGCTAATAATAGCAATCCGGTATGGGAAACAGGACGGTCGGTCGGACAGACTCACCACGGTTATGCAGCCATTGTCGGGCCGCATCGGAGGCTGGCGCGGCATCGGATACACAAGCGTCCTCACGAGCCACGTCCTCCCAAAGGTGCTTGTGGATCTCCGCGTCGCTGAGCGTGTTACAGGACATCACCATCCTGTTCAGGTCCACCTCCGCTGTCATGCCTCCCAGCATGAGCATCCGCACATGGTACGCAGCTATCACGCCAGCCTCCGTCAGCCCAAACTTTTTCAGAGTGCGGATGGCCCTCAGAAGGTTGGGGAGCATTTTTTTTTCCTTCTCTACAGGGCCCCATCCCTACACGTCCGGTTGCGTGGGGAAGGTGTGGCCGGTGAAGCTCGGGGAAGAATGTGTTGGGATTGTTCCTCAGGTAGAACCACAAGGGGTGCCACCCCTTTTTGATGATGAAAACCACAATGGCATGTACCCTTGGGAACGTGAGCTGTAGAGATGAATGCTGCCACAGCCGATCAGCATCGTCTGCTTTTCTTTCGTATGAAGGTGATGGAGAAGAAATACTTCCACAAATCAAAATGTGGCTCGATCCCAATGCATCCCTCGCACAAAGATACTAATGCGGTGATGTGCTGGATCCATTGGGATTAAGATGTTGGAGCTCCACTCTGTAGTGCTGCAGCAGTTCCCGAAGAAATATGCAAGGAGGAATGCCAAGCCCACGCTTGTGGAAGGGGACGAAGGAGATGAAGTACCCTACGGGAAGAAGCGGCCAGTCCTCGCCCGATGAAACAAGACACTCATTCGCCTTTGTCTTCGGTTAGAGGAGACCGCGCGACACAAGCTTCTGTAGGTGAGCCTCGGTGACCTCAGACCGCATCCAGAACCCCATCGTAGGAAACGCTGATGACACAATGTGACCTCCTCGATGGCGGAGCGCGGTGGGGAGGAAGGCAGGGCTGGAACGCTCGGAGCGGAGAACAAGGGGTGCGAGACGGTAGGCGGCCGGAGCGCGGGATACGAAACAACCAAGAGCGAGCACGGAAGCTTATGGGAGAAGCAAGAGACGCAACATGCCCCGCTTTTTTGGTGATCGTGTGTGGGCAGGCACGAACAGTCTGCCTCGACTAACGTGCCCGTTTCCTCTCCGCCCCCTCGATTTTCGGGCTCCAAGGCTCACCCCTCTCAATCTTCCCGTTGCCGAACGGGCTTATTCAACGGAAAGGAGCCTATATCCCTACAAAAGGGGATAAAGGGCTGGGGCACCCCAACAGCCCAACAAATTGCTGAGGAGTTCTAAGGCCGGCCCATCGGCGTGTCCGACGGCCGCTCCCAGGCACAGTCAGAGTGAGGGGCGGAGAAGGATGGGCCCGCTAGCAGCCACGACCCTGGTGTCCAAGCATTCGGAGCGTGCCGACCCACGTTTGAGCTTCACCATCCGCCGACCCCTGGATTTTTATCACAAAAAGGCGATAAGCCCTCGAGACCCGTCAAACGGTCGTGAGCACCTCAGTGGACGGCTGCCAAAGATTTTCGAGGTCATCACTTTCTGATCCATCGGTTCCCCCGTGATAGGGCACCGGGACCTCGCCGAGAGCCAAGTTTCGGCCTACAAGGCAAAACATGGTACGTCTCGACCCCTTCGCCCTTCGAAAAGGTGCGCTCGAGGAAAGCAGTTTGAAGCCGGGTCACCGCCGTGCGCGAGAACCTGGGGGTCGGAATCACAGGAGAGCCGGACACCCCCGACAAACGGCGAGTGAGTATAAGGGAAACAAGTACAAAGCATGGTCGGCACGAGGCCGTTACAAGATACAAAGGGTAGTTGCCACATCTAAGTGGCAACATAAGAGGTCCTAAGAAGGAGGGCCTCCTAAACCAGACGAAAGGCCGAGCATGCTCGCATCGTGGGCCTTCTTCTGACGTCGGCTCCCTCAAGGACGCCTTGGAGGGAGAAGACGAAGGGGCTCAGTTGCCAGAGTCGAGCAAAGGAGCCATGAGGCGTTGCCACCCCCGTAGTTCACAGTCCCCCCTCCTCTCTCCTCCCCCCGTGGAAAGATCCCAGCCAATGGGCCTTCCATGGGGTAACAAACAACGACGGGCAGGACGCGCTCGCAGCACATGCGACACCGAGGACTTTGCGCACCCTGCGCCTCGGCTCCTGCCGTTCGTGGGATTCTTCAAGCATCAGAAGGTTTCACTTCGGGCACACAAGGGCGGAAGGGATCTCCATCTTATTGTGGGTGGGACAAGCCGCTAGAGCAACTCGCTAGATGATTCAGCAACAAGGGTGCAGTCCCCTATTTATAGCAAGGAAACCCCTATGGGTATAGCGAGTGGGGACCCGCTAGAGCATCGCCACATGGCAAGAGAAGGGCGGCCTCGAATGACTCAAAGCCTTTCATGGGGAAAACAGTTGCACTGAGCCATAACATAGGTTGACGAGATGGCTCGGGGCAGGTCTGGCAACACTTCAAAGATGCCAAAGCTGCGAATCGGACGAAGGAGAACTTGATGCAGCGGTAAGGGCGCTCTTTGCCAGCAAGAGGTCTCAAAGAGAGCGCCCATCACCAGTGGAAAGGTGACGGCTTAGGCAGGCGAATCTTACCCTCTGGGCGAGTTTTATTACTCGCTCAGAGGCTCGGGGGCTACAACCACCAGGTGCGCTCATGCACCCCCAGTGAGAGTGGCGTTCCCACATAGCAACACTAATCCCCTAGGCAAGATTCTTCACTCCCCCAGAGACTCATGGGCTACACCCGGTGGGTGCGCTTGCGCGCACCCAATAGCTGACCACAGTAGTAACCATGGCTTGTAGAACCTCTAGGAGAGTTCACAACTCAGCTAGAAGCTCGAGGGCCATTGTCTGATGTCGATATCTAGGATAAACAAACTAGGAGGGCTAGACGCACAATAATCTTCGAGCCCCGAGGAGATCAAGGACCAAGACCCTAGGGGGCACACCGGCTTTATCCGATCGAAACTACAGACGTGGGGCGGCACGCCCGACCCCAGCCAAGAATCTCCAATTCGCCTGAACCAGACCATAGGAGTCAGGCACACACACAAACCTCGGGAAGGATCTTCGACCGCGGGGGTCAGGAACCTCGCCCGGCCTTGGCCCTGAAAGTCAAACCTCATGGGAAACAATTGCAATTGGAGCGACTGGACGGGACGAGCATTCATTGCCTCGGACGCGCCAGGCAGCGGGCACGACCCTATGGTTCTACCTTCCTCCGTTAAAGCTGGCCTCAAGGACGTGGAGATAGGGATGTCAGGCAGCGCCGCGGGGGCATGGCTATAGTGGCGCTACGTGCGAGCGCCCTCCCAGGCATCATCTACAGGACCAGAGGGTCCCACAGCCGACGGCAAGCGTAGAGGGGTTGAGAAATCCCCTCCTTTCTTCAGATCTCTCTCTCTCTCTCTCTCTCCTCGTGTAATGGTCCTCCTCCCCTTGAACTATAAAAGGGGAAGGAAGCTGCCCGTGCTTGGGGTTAAAGCCTCGCTTAATCCCACATGCACATCTGCACGTACCAGAGACTTGGGAGCTCTCTCCCTCTCTCGCCCGTTTGTACCCCCTACTACAAACTCATGCAAGTAACATAAGCAGCCGAGAACTGGACGTTGGGCTTCCGCCTGAACCAGTATAAACCTTGTGTCATCTTGTGAACCATCCGAGCCTAACGCACAATCTACGAAATTTACTAGTCGGTGATTTCATACATCGACAATTAGCGTTTGTCTTGCCATGCCACTCCCAGGCCCTTGCCCACAAGGCCTCGTCCTCATGGGAACCTCCCATGACCTCTTCGATGCATTGGTGTAGGAAGTTGTGCATGAGCAAAGCGGGATCTTGACCCGACTCCACACACATCCACCAGGAACGCGGCATTGGTGCGCTGATCAGACCACACAGGGTATGCCATGATGGACCAACCCGCTAGGAGCCCCTCTTTGCTCAAATTCCACCCAGAGTGCGTCACAAAATACCCTTGTATAGACTAATACGGGGAGGGCGTGAATTAAGAGATCAAAATATCTTAACCTATTCCATCCTCTATTTTGCACAAAATATAAGCTTGATCAAGCTATTTAGGTGTGCCTCTATGGTTTATCAAGTATTTGCACCCACTCAAAAAGGATTTTGCCTAGAGCCAATCCTAGCAACATACTACTCTAGAAAAGAGAGATAGACAAGTTGCAAGTATGGAATGCGGGAATGTAAAAGAGTGGGTCAGAAAGAATGCAAACTTGGCACGAAGATTTATCGATGGTATTGGTAGGCAAATGCCACAGCTAGTCCACTTTGGATGTAAACTAATAATATATCTCTCGTCACCATATCTCTCGCGGACAAGACAAGGGTCGAAGACTTGCCGACAAGCCACCCAAAGATCCAAGGGGCCCAAACACAAAAAGACTCACTGCTAGAACTAAGCTCAAGGCAACTACACCTTGCAATCTCACTATCAGGGCCTATTCTAGCACTAACCAGTCTCTCTAAACTTATGCTAATCGCCTTTGGTGATCAACTTAGTACTTTTGTGGCTTGTAGGTATTGTTGATGTGTCTTGGCTTCACTTGAACTCGTGTAGCATCCGGCAACTTCAAATGGGCGAGG
>CM014277.1:53745571-53852447 GCA_004135705.1 Alloteropsis semialata | reverse complement strand
GGGAAAAAATAGTATTACTGAACTAATAAAAAAGGCATCATGCTACTCATCTAAGCAATTACTAAAATTAGATGCAGAAGCAGCAGTTTACTAAGGCATATGTACTACTCGACTAGCCTATTACTGAAACTAGTTACTCACATATGTTACTTAACTAATTATTTTCTTAAACATTGACTAGGCACTTTAGTAGATACTGAAAACTATTACTGATGAATGATTACTGAGGAACCAATGAATTTCTGAAATGGTGAACCAAAGTCAACAAATTACTGAAGAAAAACAAATAGTAAAAATGGTTGTTTTCCTCAGCCAAGGGATCATCTGAGCTAGCTATTTTTCTGCCTGTGGAAAGGACAAAATCTGACATATGTTACTGAAACTAAAATCACACATATATCACTG
This sequence comes from Alloteropsis semialata, assembly GCA_004135705.1. Lineage (NCBI taxonomy): Eukaryota > Viridiplantae > Streptophyta > Magnoliopsida > Poales > Poaceae > Alloteropsis > Alloteropsis semialata. Next base: position 53,852,042 of record CM014277.1, on the reverse strand, counting down.
AACCAAATACGAAATATGTTACTGAAACTATGAAGAACAAGTTACTGAAACTAAAATCCCACATACATTACTGAACAATATAATACATAAAGGAGCTCATGTTCTGTAATAGACACAAGCTAATATCTCTATTCAGAAATCCTATATCCTGTAATTTTTGTTAACTCACTCTTCGGTAATCCAACAACCAATCAATGAATCATGCATCAATGGGACGCCGAAAAGGGGGGGGTGTGTGTGCTGCATAGGGGCTGAGAAGCTCACCAGAGTAGTGCGTGCAGGTTAACGGGATGTGCTCGATGAGATGCCGATGTGTGCACAACGAAATGCTGAGGAAGCGCGCCGCCGCGACAACGCTAGGAGGGAGGACGCCGAGGGAGCGCCGACGCCGCCCCTTGCTCAGCTTCCTACAGCCGACGCTGCTCGCTTGCAGAAGAGGCCGCTCAGGGGGAGGACGCCAGGGAACGCGGAGGGGGAATGCCACCAAGGGAGTGCACCGGTGGAAAGGAGCCGACCCCTACTGCCGCCGCTCGCCGGAGCGCGTACCACAGCCGGTCGAGAACCGCGCGCCGCGCCACCGCTAGGGATTCAGTTTGGGGATTTGGGGGAAATCCGAACAGAAATTATAGTGGTTAACCGAGGAAGCGCGTCGCGCGGGGTGGATGTGGTGGCAGGGTGGATGCGGCGGGAGAAGCCGGGCCTGCCGCCGCCGCTCGCCGGAGCACGGACCACGCCCGGTCGGGAACCGCACGCCGCCGCCGCTCGCATCTCGCGCTTTGTCGGGGAAACACGATTCAATTTCGGGAGAACGGACGTGGGGAGCGGGTCAGCGGGGGTTTACGGGTGTGGTTAACGGGCGCGGTGGGTCGGGTGGGTCAGGTGCGCCGGTTGGGTTTGGTCGAGTCCTAGGTGTAGAATTCTATTCTACACCCTAGGTGTAGTTTAGCACATATATATATATATATATATATATGTGTGTGTGTGTGTGTGTGTGTGTGTGTGTGTGTGTGTGTGTGTGTGTGTGTGTGTGTGTGTGTGTGATATGTGTGTGTGTGTGTATTTATGTGTGTATATATATCTGTGTATATATATGTGTGTATATATCTGTGTATATATATGTGTGTATATATATATGTATATATATATGTATATATATATATGTCTATATGTATATATGTATATATATATGTATCTATATATGTCTATATGTATATGCATATATATATGTATATATGTATATATGTATATGCATATATATATGTGTATATGTATATATATATATGTATATATATGTATATATGTGTATATATATATGTGTATATGTATATATGTGTATATATGTATATGTGTGTATATATATATGTATCTATGTATATATGTGTATATATGTATATGTGTATATATATATGTGTGTATATATATGTGTATATATATATGTGTATATATATGTGTGTGTGTATATATGTATATATGTGTATATACATATATATGTATATATACATATATACATGTATATGTATATATACACATATACATGTATATGTATATATACACATATACATGTATACACATATACATGTATATACATATATACACATATACATGTATGTACATATATATATGTATATGTACATATATATATATATATGTATACATATATACATATATATATATGTATACATATATATATATATGTATATATATATACGTACATATATTATATATCTTACAGTCATATTTGGGCATCCCGATGCCCCCTTTGAACCAATTTATCCATTCAACCCCTGCTGCACATTTGTTCGATAACCTGCCAGATCATCCGATAACCTTTTCTCTTCTTCATCCACATCAACATGCTCTCTATACCATCTCCCAAAGCAAAGTTCAATGCCTCATTTTCCATCTTGTCGTATCATCCGTTGCCTTCTTTATGTTCACTTCAAATCCCTACTACATTTGTCCGATCCATGCAAAATATGCCACTTTAGCTGAATCGCCAAAATTCATCCTACCCTTCCCGCGGTCCATCAATTGATGGGGCCACTTAGGATTTGATTCACTTGACTTGCAACGTCTCTGAGCGTTCATCTGACGTTTGAACCTCTGGACCATCGGATAATCTATCGATCATCACTTTTCTAGATATTCTTTTCTCATCATTTGGTTGCCACAGAATTTTTCTAGGTCTCCAAAATAGCCATGATTTTAGTTTTAGATGACATGATTTGAATCAACCATTCATACACAATTTGTACACCCAACCAAATGCATCTCAAATAAATTATGCAGGGTATAGGAGTAAGAAGTTACTCCTATACCCTGCATAAATCATAATCAACCTCCAGGATGGCCACACATGTCTGACATCATTCTGCGCTCGTATTTCTCCGGCGACCCGCAGCGCGAGCGCTGCGGCGCCATCCCAGGTCGACGGCCCAGCGTGCGTGCTCGCCGTGGGCACGGCGAACCCGGCGAACTGCATCCCGCAGGAGGAGTTCACCGACTGGTACTTTCGGGTCACCAAGAGCGATCACCTCACCCACCTCAAGAGCATCATGAAAAAAACTTGTAAGATACACTTGTCCATCCATGGCCGTGTTTAGTATTTTTAGAGGATATAACAAATGCTCAAGTTATCAAAGTTTCAGTTCCTATAAAATTTGTTTCATCTCTCTTTTTATTAATATGGCGTCACATCATCAAAAACGCTGACATGACAATCTATTTAATGCATATGAAACTCCCACTGAGAATGGGCCATTTCCAGTGAGGTGTTTCATTTCTCCATTTTCAGGAGTGCCATGTCATCTAACTAGTGTTGAATTGATAAACATGGTCTCCTAATGTATGGATTCATTATGTGGTTCCATAGCCTAAATGTGACATTTAATTATGATGCATATGATTGGACACAACCAAATGAAATGGAACTCTCTGGCCCCCAATGGAAGTTTTAACAGATTTTATAGTCTTGGAAACAGTGTAGACATTGTTTCATCTTGATAAAACTCCTTTCATCTCTCTTTTCATAACTATCATGCCACGTCATCGTGTGTGCTGATATCTCATCCTATTTAATGTGCATAAACCTCTATAAAACTCCACTGAGATTGGCCTTAGGCTAATCCCGATGGCAAATTTCATTTTGATGTTTCCAAGAGTGCCATGTCAATAAACAAAAAATAATTGATGGATGAAACATTCGCCTACAATGCATAGTTTAAATTTGGTGTTTCATATGCATTTCATTCTAAGATACATGTGTCTTGAAAACAATGTGTATGGGGTTTCATCTAGATGAAACTTTTTCCATCTCTCTTTTAAACTTTGTCATGTCATCCAAGATGATTACGTGGCACCACATTTAAGGAGAATGAAACTCTCATTGAGAGTAGCTTTAGAATATTCATAGCACCTTCCTTACACATAATGTGTATTTATATTGCACACAGGTGGTATCTAATTATACTTCGTCCGAACATCTAAGATGAAACCTGGAGAAAAGTGAAAGTGTAATTATTTGGTTTTACCGATTCCAAACAACCACAAACAGGCTTCGACCCTTGACTCGAGAGAAACAGCCTCTAGAGACCCACATGGCCACCTTTACCAACCATGTGTCCATGTCACATCAGTCGTTGAAGTGGCCACAATAATCTTCTGTTGACTTTTTCACCTTCTCACTGCCCGGGTCACTAACCCATTCCTAAACCCTTTTCTGCAATGGGGAGAGATGACCCATCCTTCCATGTGGTTCCGTCCTCCCATGGCTGGTTGCGGAAGTCCATCTGCTTGAGTAGCTAGATGTCATCCCATTTCCCATTTTTATATAGTAAAATTAAAAAACAACTCCTTGTATAAAACAGAACACCAATTGAAAAACTCACTAACCTACTAAGCAGTAAACTTTCCTTTTTTTTGGCAATGGGTACCGAAACAAAGCAACACTAGACTCGTTGCATGCACATGCCCTCGTCGGCTGATAATACTTTTTTTTAAGTAACAGGGACCAATAGTTTGGGTCACCCCAGGAGAATCACTTTTTGCGGTCGATCAGCCACATGTGCGGCCCTCTAAGTTTTTTAAACCAATACAAATTTTATATGAAATTCTTTCACACAAAATTATTTAAATGCACATATTTGTAACACGAAAGATTGTAGAAAATTGAAATCATAACAAAAGACTGGGAGAAAAGCTTTTTGAGACCAAACATTTGGGACAATAGTTTTGAGAAAAATAAAAAGGTTCAAAAATTGCTTGAACAAAACATTGGAAACAAAATTTTGGAAGCGAAATCTAGGAATAAGATTATGAACCAAAAACACTAGAATATTTTTGAAGAGCAAATATTTGAAAAAAAAAGTTTGGAAAAGGGGAATGTTATCAAAAACAAAAGAATAGAACAAAAAATTAAAAACAAATTTGGGAGAAAAATTTGCGGACAAACCTATGGAGAACAAAAGTTGTCGAAAAAACTTCGGTGTAAAGCGGAAGGGATTAGGGAAGAAAAAAGACCTCACTCCTGCCATCAATAGCCGCTGCTCCCATGGGGAGTTCCGGTCCAATGCACATCCGACCCTCCCAACAAAATGCTCCCCCACTCACCGTTGCCGCTCCTTGTGGGTTGCTCACCCCTCTAGACCTTGCACCATCAATGTGGTCCCGTGTTTGGCGGAGCCCAAGCCGTTAACCTTAACCGGCAGTGACTCCCGGCATTGGAGTGCGGGATGAGTCCGCCAATGATTGGCCGAGAGCTGAGAGCAAAGAGCGAGTATAATAAAGGGTTGTAACCGGGTTGAATACTGATGTGGAGGACAGAGAAGATGAGAGAAAAGAGAAGCAGACGGTAAGTTTACAGCCCGCTCAGGCACAAAAATCAAGAAAATCTGTGAGAGTGACAAGTGGACGATGTATTAATAGTGAAGACTTAACCACTATATGGGTAGGCTGAAAGATGGGCTGTAAACATCCATACAGCCAGCGGCAGGCTGTATTATTAGCCTTGCTCTAAGACTGAGAGACGGAGAGAGGAGGAGGAAAGACAAAAACCAACAGAATCTTCTGGCAAGATCTAGGTACACAAATGGTGTGGGAAGCGATATTACTTGTGCCCGCAGGTTTGCACATGTACATGTCGACTGGTAGTTTCTTCACCAGCGGTTGACCTTGAGATGATAACTGACTGGATATGAGTGGGTATGTGCGGATATTGATATAAATAGTTATGTTTACTGATAGAGATATATAGTATTAGATCTGCATATACAATGAATAAAGATACATATCTTATATTCATATTACATTTCCAACTTTGAATAACAAAATACGGTATGTATATTGAAATTTCGGATTCGAACATGGACGAACGGATGCTATCCGTACCATCAATTTCATCCTGATGAGCTCGAGCACCCATTTGGCTCACATAGGAGCAGCTAATAAACTTGTCATTTCCGTAAATTGAGGTGTATTTCTATATATGTACACAAAAAATATTGAATAAATTCCCTATTTGACACTAAGGGGTGTTTAAATCCGGTGAATTGGTGAAAAGTGGTGAAAAGTTTATGCATTGGACCACGTGCACAGAGAGAAGAAAATGAACTGACACGGTTCTCAAGGTAAAAACTTTTTGCAAAGTTTGTGAATTTAAAGGCCTAAAACCAAATCGCTATGCGATAATCAAAACTTTGATATTCTTTATTTGACACCGTATCTAAATTTTGGTGACTTTTTTCACACTGTCATGGTTTCTGTTATGTGGGTTTTTGCTTTTTAGGGCTTGTTTAGTTCGCGTGAATTCGATCGAATTGACTATAGCAGATTCTCTTGGGAATTGAAAAAGTAGAGAGAGGGCACGTAGTTCAATGTGTTGCTTTTGGTCGAATTGGTGCTCTTTCGAGCGAACTAAACAAGGCCTTAGGTTTAGAGTTATTGTTTAGTGTTTAGCGTCTAGTATTAATGTTTAGGGTTTGGTGTGAAGGGACCGTGACACCCTAAGAGGGGGGTGAATTAGGTGTCCTAAAAAAACTAAGGCTCCAAGCACATATAAAAACCTATTCCAATTTCTATCTAGATGTGCACTATGTTTTTCTATGCGTTGCTACCTCTACCGTAAAAGAGTTTTGCACCCTATATTCCAATCCTATCAACTACACAAGGCAATTTTAGCAAAGGTAAACACGAAATCTAAAAGTCACAATGTAATTGCGGAAGTGTAATGGTAGAGAATGCAAACTCTCGGCATGGTGATTTTTCCCCAGGTATCAGGAAGTTAGCTAACTTTCCCTTAGTCCTTGTTGGAGCCCCTTCTTGGGAAATGCCCCTTCCTTTTAGCAATGCTCCAATGGTGGGAAACTCCGTGATAGCCAATGCGACTACCCACAACACGAGTGGGCCTCCGCTTGGCCTCTCGCCGGTGACCTCCATCGTCTTCACTATGGTAGAGCTTCGAAAAACCGCCAAGGGCCTCTCCTACCTTGCACAACCACCGGTGGCCTCTACACAAAGCTTTGTCAGATGGTCTCGCAAGACTACAATGCCCTGGATTTACAACACTTGGTGCGTGCAAGCATCGATAGCAAAGAGGTGTGCAAACCTCACTAAACTCTAGACTAAAGCCTAAAGTGAAGCGCTAAGCGGCCTAACTAGCACTAATCAAAGCCTATGGCTTGTTGCTAATTGACTAATCTTCTTTTAAATACTTTGATGGATAGAGCACATGAAATGGTGAACTTCAACACTCAATAAATTTCCCAAGCTCTAACACCTCTCAAATAGCCAGGTGCAGGGGTATTTATAGCCCCAACCAAAGGAACCAGCCGTTGGTGATTTTCTATGTAGGATCGACTATTGCGGTGCCTATGGGTGCACCATCGCTTCTTCCTGTCCTCCATACACATAGCCGTTGAGCGTCTAACAATAGGGCCAACGCGACCACCGACTGTTGCGGTCCTTTATCCAAGGTGACGACCGCAATAGTCCGTCAAACCAAAGTTGAACTCCATCTGTCTTGACCCTTACCGACTATTGCGCTGGGTCTTTGAGTACAACACCGCAATAGTCGGTGCTACTGCTGCTGCTGTCTGCCCAAGTCTTGCACCTGCAGTAATCGACTGACTATTGCGGTGCTTCACCAACACTTGCACCACAAGTGTCGGTGGCCTTCTCATCTTCCCGCTGTTGACCGACTATTGCAGTGCTCTTGCACTAAATGTTGCAGTCCTCTTCTTTCTTGGTTGTTTACTTCACTTCTTCATGGGTTCTTTTTAGCTGTAACTTGGATTCCACGACTTAGATTATATGATTTGAATACCATGGTTTGAATTCCATCCTTGGGACCTAGAATACTTTCAATTGTACACTCGACAAACATTGTTAGTCTCAATGGTTATATTGTCATACAATCACCAAAATCATAAATGGCCTATCACTAGTTCCATTTTCCTTACAATGTGTTTAGAGTTTAGTGTTTAGTGTTAGGGTTTAGTGTTTGGGATTAAGGTTAGCATTTAGTATTAGGGATTAGGGTTAGTATTTAGTGTTTAGGGATTATGGTTATATGATGTTGATTAGGGTTTTTAGGGTTTAGAGTTACGATTTAGCATTTAAAGTTTAGGTGTCATGGCAGTGTCCTAAAAGATAGGATTTGTTACCAAAAATTAGATTTAATGTCAAATAAGGAAGATCAAAATTTTAAGTGTCACGCAGAGAATTCACTTGTCTTTTGATATCAAATAGGGAATTCTCTCAAAGATATTCATCCTGTCGTTGCCTATGGCCTCGGACGGCTGAATGTTCGTGTGCCATAACAAGGATTTCCAACTTCAATGTTCAGGTGAGCAGGTCGGAGTCAAGAAGCGCTACTTCCAAGTCACCGAGGATCTACTTCGTGCCCACCCGGAACTCCTGGACCCAGCGGTTCCATCCATTGACGCCAGACTACAAGCCGTCGCGGGCGCCCTCCCCGAGCTCGCAGCGGCCGCCGCAGCAAAGGCCATCGCCGATTGGGGCCGCCCGGCCAGCGACATCACCCACCTCGTCGTCAGCACCAGCTCCGGGGCGCAGATGCCCGGCGTCGACGTCCGCGTGGCCTCCCCCACACCGTGCAGCGCACCATGATCTACTTCCAGGGCTGCACGGGCGGCGCCGGCGCGCTCCGCGTCGCCCGAGACGCCGCTGAGAACAACCTCGGCGCGCGCGTGCTCGTCGTCTGCGCCGACGTGCTCAGCGCCATGGCCTTCCACTGCCCCGACGAGGTGCGCCCCAAGGGCGAGGGGCACGGCGCGCACGCATACTTCGGGGATGGCGCGGGCGCCGTCGTCGTGGGCGCCGACCCCTGGGCGCCCGGCGAGCCGCGAGCGCCCCGTGTTCGAGATGGTGTCCGCCTCGCAGGCCACGATCCCGGGCACCGAGCGCCTCCTCACTGGCGACTTGAGCGCGGCCGGCCTCGGGTACAGCCTGGCGATGCCCCAGGTGGCGGGGCTGGTCGCCGAGAACATCGAAGGGATCCTGGCCGCCGCCGTGGCGCCGCTCGGCCTCGCCAGCGGTGGGTGGAACAGCCTTTTTTGGGTGGTGCACCCTGGCAGCCATCCGATTATGGACAGTTACGTCAAGATGCTCCGGCTGGATCCCGGAAAGCTAGCGGCCAGCCGCCGGGTGCTCAATGAATACGGGAACATGACAGGCCCGACGGTGATCTTCGTCCTTGATGAGGTAGTGCGGCGGCGCCGCCGGCAAGATGATGGGGAAGAAGGGGACTGCGAGTGGGGCCTGCTAGTGGGGCTCGGGCCGGGGTTCACGGCAGAGGTGATCGTGTTGCGCGCATGCGAATAAATCTATGCCCACGAGAGGGGCTTCAGACTCCGTGCTTTGTGCATGAAGGGAACCATCACTGCAAGAGAACTAGATACGTTTCTTGTTTGTTTCAACAGAATTTGTGAAGCAACAAGTCCAGGTGACGGGCTTTTGATATTTTTATAGCAATTTGTTAAATGCCCTTTGTTGCTATGGATTATTATATATATATCTTATATCTTATACTATAAAGAACGAAAATAACTGAAAACGTTTCTCACCTATTTTAGGCCCACCTTACCACTCACGTCGGACCCACTTGTCGAAGCCAAGGGAGGTGGAAAGTACTTAGACCAATAAAAACCGCGAGTTAGAAAATGATTCTGCCAAAAATCAATTATTTTTTTCACCATATGCTGTTCTACCCACCGCCCGGTCCCTTTTTCACGAGAAAAAAAAAATCTGCTACGGCAATTCCGGTCCGATCCCCACCCCATGTTGCGCGCCTCTTTCCTTTTTTTTTTTAGAAATCCTTCTCTCGTACACCTCGTAGCAGGCCCGGCGATCAGCTCATTAAGATGCTGATTGTTTCAGCTCGACGTGATCTGGAGCCTCCTGACCGGACGCCTCCGCGCCTCGTGCAGAGAGGGATGGCAGCAATCGACTAGCAGAGAGAGAAGGTAGCAAGCGACGAGCTGTGCTGTACCGATCGATCGAGCATGGACGACGGCGCGGCGAGCCCGGCCGTGGTGTTCCTGCACGGCTTCCTGGAGCTCTCTGGTACTCGATCGTGGCGCCACCAGATGCAGCACCTGGCCACGCGGGGTTACCGCTGCGTCGCGCCCGACCTCCACGGCTACGGCACCACCTCCGCGCCGGCCGATCGACGTCGCCTCCTACTCTGCCTTCCACGTCGTCGGCGACGTCGTCACTCTCCTCGACCACCAGCGATCGCTTCCTTTAATTTTTTATATATAGTAGTAGAGCAATTAGCAGCTACCACGTCCATCTCAACCTCTGGTTTTTCTTCGTGCTTGGCCTCGGCCAGTTGCAGCTAGACCTGAGCATTCGCGGCATCGGCTCGTCTTCCATGGTGCGACCCACTTTGCCCTCCGTGCTACCGCGCTAGGTCTGTGCGAGGCCGTGGCACGATGCGCGTAATTAATCACAGCCATAACCACCATCCCCAAAGTTCAAATCGGCAATCAGGAAAGCAGGTAATGTATAGCCGGATGTATGTGCACATGTCTACATGATGATTGATCTTGCGTGTTCCATTGATAATTGATTTGCTGTTTGGCATTGTTAGAGATAGATAATATTGTGATCTGCTAATTATTCGATGATAGGAATGATTTCTTGAGTTGATTTACACAATCGCTAATTATATTGAATTTTCAATATGTTTGCCATGCATTTGGCAGTGAGAAAAGGAGGGATAAAATGTCATGTGTTTAGCAAATCATGGAGAGAATTCATTTAATTTTTAGAGTAATATGCTCAACACAAATTTACATGAGTTGGCTGAGAGTAAAAAAAAAATGCTATTAATCTAGAAGACTAGACCCTACAGAAGAAGATAACGTTGACATCAATATAGAGAAGATATTTGTGGGATGAGACTGACATCATGCCATTATAAATATCTTCGCATCTATAATAATCTGTAGAAAATTTTATGATATATATACATGAAGTTTTTATACTGAGTATTATTTTTGAATACCATGTGAATGTCTATATCAACGAAGGTACCCACCTGTTCAGGTCCGCTATGGCAGGAACTTGCACTTGCGCCTATCTCAACCATGCAACAAGTCCAGATCACGGTAACAGTTTAACATAGCATTATTATTAATCTTATCTAATGGCTGGTAGAACCAAAAAGGACTTGAAATGGATCGTGAAGAGAACTTGGCCAAGGAGCAGAGGAAGGACTTGTTGCAATCGATTCACCACGCTATAGGCCTGGGTGCGACAGATAAGCTCTTTGCAGTGGCGAATCTAGAGCTAGAAGAGGGGGGGGGGTCATTTTTCCCTTCTTTCTCCTCTCTTCTCTATTTCTCTTCTTCTTCCTCCTCCCCTTCTTCCTTATCTTCCCATGGCTAAAATTTCTTAGGGGGGTGTCAATGGACTCCATTGGAGTAGAGGGGCTGGAGCACCCCCAGCTCCCTATCGACCTTCTTGCAATAGGGTCATAGCAAGCCTGGGGAGCCCAGCAGCGCATCGCTCATAAGATCGTACAGCTAGTGAACAATGAACACAAACAAGTTAGGGAACACAAAGGAGCATGATGTTTCGTTTCTTTATATTTCCATGTGTTTTCTACTCTAATGCTTGTGGCACTAGAGTCAAAATTTTGAAAAAAAAATTCTTTTAACATTTTCGAAAGCAAATTCAATATTGTTTTTGTAAAATGTTGAAATTGATATGAATGTTGAACTAGTACATTGAAATATCTTCATCCTAAAAATATACTCATATTGGATCATATTTTGTTGTATTATTTCCAACGAAAATTATGGAACAAATAGTTTTAATCTCAATTGATGTTTGGAATCTGTTTAGCTTGTTGCGTGACACGTGTCCTTGCTCACCTTCTCCTCGTCTTCTCATGCTCAGATGCAACCTCAGCCATTATTCACTATTTGTCCAAATTTCAAACAGTAGAAGATATGCAGGCTCAAACCTAATTGAACGAAGATATACAGTAGATAGGATTTCAGATCATCTATTCCGTTGTCACAATTGCACTCCCGTTAATAAATCAGATAGCACCCATCATTGGGCCGGCTTTGTTTCCTTCCTGGGCGGGCTGACCTCCACCACTCCACCATTGGGCCCAGCCTACACCCACTGGGCCTTTTCTTTCCTTGGTGCTGCTAGCCTGCTACCGACTTCGCTCGGTTCTCCCCACTGCCACGGGCAGGTTTCGCCGCCGTCGTCCCCGGCGGCTCCCCGCGTGCGCTGCCACCGACGGCCGGTGCACTACGGCGGCGACCGCCGCCTTGGCACGGTATTCCCCGAATTCCTCCCGATGTTTTGAGGCCTCTGCTTCGTTTGCTTTGCTTCTGAGTGCTTACATATACAAGTTATAATCGCGGTTTGGTTTTTGCCGTGGCACGTGGCGCCGCTCGCCGTTGTGGGCAGCTCTGCTGCCGGTGCCGCCGTGTATTGCGCCGCCGGTTCCGACGATCGGGTTGAGACTCTCTTTTGGGTGCTATCTGGGGGGCCAATGCTGTGGCAGCGGTGCTTAATTGCCATCCTCTGCCGTGTTGGTCCAAGAAGTTTGGGCACATGGCAGAAACGAAACCAGCACTGCATACTGAATATGAGAGCTTTGTAGATCTGTACTCCAAGTGTACATCTCTCCAGCGTAAGTACGAGTCAGATGCAACAATTCACAAGCCTTCCAGTCTAACATGCACACAGTGACACAACTACTATTATCTTGCACACTTAGAACTGCAGAAATTAATATATATCCAGCTGAGCAGCTCAAGAACAACTCCATAGCTCATTCTTGCAGTTTTGATCTGTCCAACACAAAGTTTTCAGGTCAAAGGATCCTCCCTCCATCTTCCTCGATCAGCCACCTGAACATATGTGCCATCTGCAGATGCTGCAGGGAGAAAAATAAATCGCAAGGCATCGTCAGGAGGAGGCAGTTGGAATCGCGGCATGCATCAGGCTGACTTGTTTTTCTAGATTGCAGCGAAATTTATCCCAGATGCTGCTGCTGCTGCTGCTGCTGCTGCATCCAATCGCCGTCGACAGCTCCCCGAGGCTAGAGATTGGTCGGCAGGGAGAGCCGGCTATGTGATGTAGCAGCATGATCATGCAGGATTGGCAGCAGATCGATCAAATGATCCATGTGCAGTGCTCATGTGCGGCTTCTTGGAGGGAGGATTCAGGAGCCTAGTTTAGTGGCCACCCTTGGGGTAGGAAAAAAAAAAGTGGGGGCTTTTGTTTATGGGCATTGCGCCATGTGAGGCTTAGGCTCATCGTAGGAGGGCATCACTTGGGCTCATGTGGCCTGTCTCCTGCGGTGATCTTGTAGGGCTTCACAGAGCACAAGTTGCCCTGCCCTTGATCGTTTCTTTTTCAGAGGTTTCTTCTCTTCTCTGCATTCTTTCTGTTAGTTTTAGGACCACCCATTCCTTGGATCTGGTGCACTCGGTCGCTGTGCCCATCCTGTCAAAATGATTAGTTTCAGAGACAACCAGCAGTTGTGTTCAGGCAGAACTGGACTAGTGACCGTGTAGTCTGTGTGTGTACCAGTTTCAGACAAGATAGCCTGCAATCTGCATACTGGCTGTGCTCAACAAGAATGGGTTCTTCAAATTGATAATTTCAGGAATGTGTTAAAATTGAGTCTCACATGCGAATTTTCATTTTTAATTCCCTTTTATTAGAATTCTGGGTTTGTAAACCCTTCAACCTCTGTAACAAATCGTGAACTTTGATGGATATAGCATTTGAGCAAGTGACGAGATGTTCTTTGCTGATTGGTCACAAACACTGGAAAGATCATCACAGATGTTGATCTTAAATTCGGCCTACCTACTATCCCACTAGTCACCTATTGAAGAGGCTTATAGGACATCCATACATGATGTGCAATGCAAGGCTTTGATCCAAAAAGTCACATGTACTTTGCAATCTTTCTCTTACTCATTGGACTTTGAGTATACCAAACACCAATGCAAATGCATCCCAGTGGGAGGCAAGGAGATGGTTATGAGCTCATCAGTGCCTTGTGGTCCTCAGGACAAGATTTTGCGGTTGTACTTCACATAATATTATCCCTTTAAACTAGGAGATGGGTTAGTGGTGGTCCTGTGGTCTATCTATCTATGCATCATTGGAGGGTGTTAACATTATTATCATTGGTCAAGGATCATCACATATAACTACCGCAAAAGTGCCAAGTGGTTTCCTAAGAGTTATTATTCTAGTGTCATATGTCAATAGAGTACAATGAGGTGATCAGAAGAAGCTCTATGGACCATCGTAAGGGCGATTTGTTTCTTTGCTTGATATATTACTTTGATCCCCTTGAGTGGTTGTTTGACCGCGCAAAATGATGATTCAATTCTTACGATTTATGAGGTTGATCAATTATCATATATCGCGGTTCTCAAAGTTGACAACTTCAAATCACAGAACAGATTTGCGAAACCGGTGGATGATCGTTTCTATGTTTCTCTGTTTACCGGTGAAAAGTTTGTGTTCCGTTCCTATTGGAATCAATTGACTGGATCTTGGGGGCAAAAGAACGATATTAGAGAAACACTTCAGTCATGTAGTATGCCAGTGCTACCATATATAAGAACACAAAACAGAGGAGATCAAGAAAAATGTTTGGGTGCTTCACATAAATCTAACCCTGTCGATGCAACAGATATGTTCTGTACGAAATGGAAATGCAGAGAAGGCAAGGGCAAGAACAATGGGAAAAGAATACAGGGTCTAAACCATGTTAATATCAGGTGAATTGAGAAGTTCAAAGGAATTCTACAAACCCAATTCTTTATCCTGAAGGTCATATTTAAATCCTTCAATTAGGAATCCTCTCCTCAATAACTTCTACTGAAATTCAATGATCCAGAGTAGGCCTCAACTTTTTCATGAATGTTTATCGTTGTGACCAACCAAGCATAAGTTGCTTGAGTGCTCAAGCCAGTTTGTATCCAAAGGGCCAATTTAGTTCATTTTTAACTTTGCTAAGACTTCTTTTACGAAGCTATTGACTAATATCCCTTGAGTAAAGACTTGAGAAAAAAAAGCTGGACCTCAGCCTAGCCCCAAAAGGTTCACCCAGAAGGCCAGTAGCTCTGATTACTTCTGTGGGCGAGCTTGGGCAGGTTTTTCCTGCCTGAAAGAAAGATCCATTCATTTTTTAACATAATACTCATATTGGTGGCCTGGCCTGAATCCAGCTTGATTTTCCCAACTAACCAATGTGATTTTGAGGCCAGCCCTGGACAGCCATGGTCTGAAGGAATAAGGATATTGGTCTTTTCTCTGGCCTTGTGGGGTCCATTCTCTTGTGTACTTTGACTACAGATGGGAGTGTAGGCTAACTTAGATAGTGAGGCATGACCCAATTGCTAATATCAAGTAAACTTTTCATGGTCAAAATTCAAATTAGTGTATCTTGTCATGTCAAGGAATGGAAGACTTTGCTTTAGAGCAAGCTGCCTATTTGAGGTAAAAGGAATTGCACCACCAACAGGAAATAGACCGATATTTGGTAAGTATTGACTTTTATCAGAACCAACAAGATAAAAGTGGTGGTAAAGCTAGGCACTCACAAATCATATCATCCATTTACTTTTGCCAAAAGATACCATTGACCAAGTCATTATGACACATCACTCACCTGGTCAAGTCATCTCAATTGGATTGATCAACTAATTAAAATGGTTACCCATCATGGTTATATATATATTTTTTAATTATTTTCTTGTGCTGTCTAGCTTTTGTTTCCTGGAATTCATGAACATACAGGTTGTCTATCTGTGTATGTGTTCTGTGAATGTGAAAGAGTTGTAACTAATGCATTGTTTTGGCTGTTAGTACATCAAACCATCTGCTCTTCGAACAGTTAGTAGTTCTCCCTGGTTTTCCTCCTCCTTTCCGGCTCTTTTCAAGGATCTTCTGTCTCCTTCAAATTAAGCCTTATCAACATCTTCACTATTTCTCTTGTCCTTTTTCCTTTTTAAAATACTCCATTGCATATTTTTATTGGTAGTTAGTTCAACATGTGAGCCGCTAAATCTAGCAGATCCCCATTTTCTTGATCTATTCACTAAACAACAAATCTGTCTTCTCCCATTACTGTGAGAAATTGGCCTTTTAAGCAATAACTTAATATAAAAAACTCCACAGTGTTTTTTTTGGACTGGTCCAATTATTTACTTCTCTTCCCAATGCAGGTAACGATAATGTCTTGTTTACTGAGGAACTGTTTACTAATAACAAAATATTTATGGTAGTTTACCAGGTAACAAAAATAACATTTGCTGAATGCAAAATGTGCAGAAGTTTGCTGATGTCAGTCGGCACTTTGTAAGCACCAAGATCCAGTCATACCTATGATATAAATTGACAATAGGTAACCTATTAGGCAGTAGACAAATGCTACACCTGTGTAAATCCCCACTTGCATTGGATGGGTTATGGAAAAAGACTTATCTGGATATTTAAAGCAATAATCGCAATTCAAGGCCCTTCATTGATCCTCAAATTGAAAACACTCTAATTTTGGGGTTAAGAAATATCAACATACACACTATATCTTGACATAATTTATTTTGTTCGTTTGGTATTGATGTTCATTATTTTTACTTGTGGGATCAAGGAAACTTGGTTATCATACCCATACGTCATTTTTATGAGACTATCCATAAGTCATTAGTACACTAAAAATGTTACAATTTCAACCTAAAAACATAACTCACCTTATTACTTGTCTGTATGAGGGGATTTGCTGCAAGAATTTTCAAGAATCAGTTCACTTTTGAACTAGAAAATCCTGAATACTTCCAAAGAGATTGCTCTTGGATACCAACCTGAGTGCCAAGTTAGTTGGAGTTGGAGAAACAGTGGGTTGGCAATTTCTGTAATATCGACATCTTGTCACACAGTGTGTTTGACTGCTATAACCAGCACATCTGCTTTTGTTATCTGAGCCAAACCTATTGACAACTCTATTTTTAGATTGCTTTCAAAAAAACTGCCTTTGGAAAAATGTCAGAGCAATAAGATGGTTACACAAACATGAAAACAAACACATTTTGATGAACTGAAAAAACATTTAGCCATGTTGATTTTGATCAGCTAGACTTGGCAATCCCAGATCTTTCTCTTTCACATGGAAGCAAGACCATTTTTTTAAGTATTTGTGTGGACAGCTGGTGCAAACCTGACCTCATGATCTCACTAAATCTTCTAGCTGTCTGTACTGACTAAACAAATCACCTCACATCTGATTTAACAGATTTCTTTGAATAAAGAATCAATCAAACTTATGAAATGATGCAACAGTGCAGGGAGCATGTAGTTTAACCCTACCCTGATATATAATTTTTATTTTGCATGATGAAGTGGGATCTGAATGTACTTGTTGGCATGGATGATTAGGTTCATATTTAATCCCCAGAAAAATTGTGACAGCTAGGACTAAGAGACTAGCCATGTGTGTCATTCTACGTCTTAGCCTTTGACTGAAAATAAGATGTCCCAAAAGGTCAGCTCAACATTCTACTAAAATGCTTTCTTTACAAGAGCCAACAGGACATGAGCGAGAAGAGACACATTTCTGACATTAAAATAGCCTCAGTGAACAGGTCACTGAAAGGTCAGAAATGGTACCAATCTGATTAATCTTTGCCTGCAAATATTTCTGTCAAAGTTCAGATTTCTGATCGGTTCAGATTATTATGTCGAACGCAACCTTAAGCAGTCGATTTGGCGTCAGATCACTGATCAAGCAAGGAGGAAAAACAAATTGCACAAAAGCACCTTACAAGATTAGCATGACATAAAATAAGTTGTTAACAACATGGTCAGTACATTCCTAGTGAGATGGCCATCCAACAAAAAATTGATATTGCTGATCAAGGTAACAGTTCTAGACCCAGATTGGTCAAGGAATCAAATGGCTCAATTATTTTACACCTGGAAGAGCATCAAAGAAAATCTTTCTTATTTCTGACTAGAATCTGGTGTATGTCAGAACGCCAGCTATAGAATAGCAAGCTCAAATAAATCATGTTCCAGTGTCAGCGTGCAAGGTTTTCCCTGAAATTTAAGAAGCCTCAGTTGGACTTATTTACCTTTTTGTCAGCGTGCAAGATTTACTTTTGGTCAAGTATGGTAAATTATGAATAGTTTTCCAACCCATGCAAACTAAAAACTAAGTGAACTAAATGTGTGAAAAACACACGTATGAACATCTCTAATCCTAAGAGGACTACAGAGGCTGGTAGCTTTCACATTCTGTCCATATGCAAGTGATGCATCTTTCACTAGCTAAAATCAGGTGACTCATCTGATAAGAAGAAGGTTGGCTCTGTCTGCCAAGAAGAACACAGACAGTTGCAGAAAACATAAAAGGGACACCAAAGTTGAGGAGGCAGCAATATGAAGCTTTGACCCATAATAGATGCATCTAATCACAAGCTCCAAGACATGGTCACATGTGTAGGTCATTGACACAAATCACTTGCACACTACCTTGTGCTCTCTTCCCCATAAATTTGCACCACAGAGTGTGAGAGAAAAAGAAATCACTCACACCAAGCATCTCTCTCTATCTCTCTCTCTCTCTCTCTCTAAAACAAATCACTGGCATCATCTCTCTACACTCTCCCTCTAAAACCACACTGTTGGGGATTTGGCCCGCCGACAAACGCCTTCTACTTGTTTTGCTTCATCTCATGCATGAGGGCGACAATAAACCAAGGAAATCAAGCCAATTTAGCTTCATTTGCTCTACATATCTCTACTTTGGCTTCGGTGATCACATCTCGCTGTATACAAAAGCCAATCGGCTTCGGTGATCACATCTCGCTGTATACAAAAGCCAATCGGCTTCGGTGATCACATCTCGCCGTATACAAAAGCCAATCGGCTTCGGTTATCGTACAGCAGAATGCCGAAATGGTGTTATCAGAATCAAGTTAGAAGCCAATTTGATGAAGTATTGATACTGTTGAATGCCAAGAGCTATGAATGAGTTAATGGCAAGCTTCGGTTCGCTCTATACTGCAGGTCTTTGGAGGAGTCATCGGCTTTCTGGACGCTGGGAAACGGCTTAGGGTCATCTCGACTCAGAGGAAGCCAAATCCAGGAGCTATAAAGCCCTTGGAAGCAAGCGAAGCCGACATGGACCGAGTCAAAGGAGACCAAGTCCAAGCCAAGTCAAACACGGAATCACAAGTCTACGCATTCACATTGGGAGGAGTAAATGTACCAAAATGTCCATAGGTTATTTGTATTGCGTAATCTAGAGGATGATGCCTGATCTCAGGGGCACAATGGGAATGTAAAGACCCTTGGTCTCCCTATAAAAGGGGACCCCTCCCCTTCATGTAAAGGTTGTTGATTCCAGGATACTGTAGATAAGTAATTCATTGTTGCTTGTCTCAGTTGTCCCGTTTCAGCTGTTGTTTGGGAACATTGGCTTCGGCTACCAACCCAACAACTGGCGCCCACCGTTTGTGCAGTGCACGAACAAAACCCACGATAACCACCATGCCACCAAAAAAGCCAACCAAACCAACCAAACCAACCACCACCGTGTCAAATGTAACCCTCAGCATCGAAGCTGCCCCCCCGACCCACAATTCCACCAACAAATCGACCACCAATAACCGAAGCCGTTCTCGACGATCAAGAGACCGATGAAGAAACTCTTACCACCGAGGAGAGAATGCACCGACTCGAAGAAAGGCTTCGTCTTCGACGCCTCGAGCAGCAGAGAGAGCTGGATGCGGCACAGCTCGAACTAGAGCAACAAATGCAAGAGGAGGAAGAGGAGCAGCAGCACCAATTGCTGCAAGTCAAAAAGCAGCTCGAGGAGCTGAGGCAAGCGAAGCAGAGGAGACTGAACAACACAAGCTCCAGATCTGAAAAGCTGCGTCAAGAGCTCGAGAAAGCCAAAAAGCAAGTCGCTGAGCTCCAAGCAGAGCTCAATGAGCCAAACATCACCATCAACCCACCAAACCACAACTCTTCATCCCAAACTGGCTTCCAAACACTCCACACTCGTCCCATCGACCATATGTGCCCACTTTCAGAAAGCCTCCAACTGGCAAGATGGCCACCCTCCTATAAACCCATTTCTCTACCAAGATACAACGGCCTCACCGACCCAAAGCAATTCCTAATGAGCTATGAAGCTGCAATAGCTTCGGCAGGGGGAGATGATGTTGTCCTAGCAAAATCCTTCATCATTGTCTGCGATGGCACAGCAATGAACTGGTACACGAAGCTGCCTGGATTATCAATCAACAGCTGGTATGATCTGAAGAGGGAGCTTATCAAAAATTTTGGCATTATGGGAGACCAATCACTCTCATATGCCGAACTCACACTACACCAGCAGCCGAAGGAGCCACTAGAGGACTACTTCCGTAGATTTGTCACTCTACGTGCTCAAGCCCCACATATCCCTGATGAAGCAGCAAAATTCGCAGCAATACAAGGGCTTCGCCCAGGATTGTTTGCACAGCATATCGCAAGAGAGACACCAGCTACTCTGGCAGACCTGTATGAGGAGTTCAAAAAATACTGTCGCTCTGACAATGACAACCGAATGAGATTGGCAAGAGAAGCCATCATGAGAAACCAATATGAGTCACAAGCCAAAACCCATCACCACAGCCACAACTACCAAAACTACTCCCACCAAACAATCATGAAGGTGGACAATCCACCTCCTTCCTACGAAACCAAACCACCGTACCCAGAAAGCCAATACCACAACCAGAGAAATGAGCCCACTCAGAGGGGTGGAAAAGCCGGCAGAGGCCGAGGAAGAGGAAGAGGTCCAGCGGGACCTGAGCTGTTTTGCCAATACCACGGCAAAAATCATACCCATGGCACAGAACAGTGCAGAGATATCAAGAAAACAATAGAAAAGCTAAGAGCAGAGAAGATTCAAGCAACCCAAACGAAGCCAATATCGGCTTCGCAACCAAATACCCAAAACCCTTCCCAAGCTATCCAACCATACTGCCCAGTATATCCTTCGCTAAACTCAAACACTGTGCATCCATCAACAGCGATGGCAACCCAATATTTGCCTTCGCCACAAACCTTTCAGCACTATTACCCACAAGCCATATATCCTCACTTATACCCTCAAACCTCCCAGCAAGCGGCTTTGCAAAACATAAAGGTTGAGGAGCTGCCACCACCACCACCACTCTCACAGCAAAAAGCCAATCAGAAAGAAGCTCCAAGTCCACTCCCAAGCTATGGACACATTATGCCCATTTCTGGAGGATCATCGCTTGCTTTTGAGAACAAAAAGCAAAGGAAAAGCTATTTTCGCCAAGTCAATAACATCTCTGTTGATGGCCCGTACAAGAAGTCGGAATGGTCTCATATGCCCATCACTTTCACTGAAGAAGATCTCAAGCTCCACAACTACCCACACAACGATGCTATGTCGATCGAAGCCAATATTGCTGGCTGGACGATTGGAAAGGTGCTCGTGGACACAGGAAGCTCTGCTGACATCATCCTAGCAAGAACATTGAGAAACATGACCAATATCAACCCAGACAACCTGGAGCCATCAGACACTCCGTTGGTCGGCTTCGGGGGGAAGCGAACCCAAACACTCGGGAAAATTTCACTGCAAGTATCCTTCGGGGACACATCCAATGCAAGAACAGAATACATCACCTTTGATGTAGTGGACATGGTCTTTGATTACAATGTCATCTTCGGAAGAGGAGTCATAAATGCTTTTGACATCATCATAAGGCAGTCATTCCTATGTATGAAAATGCCAGCTCTCAAAGGAGTTATAACCGTATATGGCGACCAGAGGGAAGCCAGAAACATCGAAAAAGCCAAAGCACCTGGTCAGCGAAATGTGCATTTGCTTGAAGAAAAAGATCCATATTACCCAGAAGAAAAGCCAAACATCGAGAAAGATAGCAGGAAGATGCAGAAAGCCGCAGAGACGAAGCAGGTGCAGCTGCAGCCCGATGTCTTTGACAGAGAAGTGATCATTGGCTCAGATCTAGAGCCGGACGAAGAAGATAGGCTCATCGAATTCCTCAGAAATAACAAAGATGTGTTTGCTTGGTCAAGCAAAGATCTACCAGGTGTTGACAGAAGCATAGTTGAGCATAAGCTGGCAATCAGTCCTGATATGAAGCCAAAAAAGCAAAAGTTGAGAAAGATGTCAGAAGAGAAAGCTGATGCAGTAAAAGCCGAAGTGCAAAGGCTGCTGGACGCCAATGTCATACGCGAAGTCAAATATCCAACATGGCTAGCAAACACTGTACCAGTTCAGAAGAAGAATGGAAAATGGCGAATGTGTATTGATTTCACAGACCTCAATAAAGCTTGCCCAAAAGATGATTTCCCACTACCAAGAATTGACAAGATTGTTGATCAAGCAGCAGCAAGTGAGATGATGTCCCTCTTAGATTGCTTTTCTGGCTATCAACAAATCTGGATGAAAAAGGAGGATGAGGAGAAAACCAGCTTTATCACACCAGTTGGCACTTTTTGCTTCGTCAGGATGCCTGAGGGGCTTCGGAATGCAGGAAGCAGTTTCTGCCGAATGTCAAGCACAGTGTTCAAGGACGAATTGTTCAAAACTATATTGGCATATGTTGATGACATCTTGGTCAAAAGTGCCAAAAGGCAAGATCATGTATCAGATCTAGCAACCGCCTTCGCTCGCATGAGACAGGCCGGTCTCAAGCTAAATCCAGAAAAGTGTGTATTTGGAGTGACAAAAGGCAAAATACTTGGTTGTCTAGTTTCAGCTCACGAGATAGAAGCCAATCCAGACAAGATAAATGCAATCCTTGACATGGAAGAGCCAAAGTGCATGAGAGACGTGCAGAAGCTGTCGGGCAGAATTGCCGCACTCAACAGATTCATCGCAAAAGAAGCAGAGCGAAGCTTACCATTCTTTGCAACACTCAGAAATGCAGCTAAGTTCCAATGGGGGCCAGAGCAGTCAAAAGCATTCCACGAGCTGAGGCAATACTTGATGCAACTCACGAAGCTAACAGTACCAAACCCAAAAACACCACTCCTACTGTACATTGCAGCATCACAATCAGCAGTTAGTGTAGCGCTCATCACAGAAAAGCTGGTAGATGGCAGAAGCATTCAGCAGCCAGTCTACTATGTATCCGAAGCTTTGAATGCGTCGAAGCTGTTTTATACAGAGATTGAGAAGATGATCTATGCAGTGATAATGGCTTCCAGAAAGCTGAGACACTATTTCGAGGGCCATCACATCAAAGTCCTCACGGATCAGCCACTCAAGGAGCTTTTGAACAACAAAGAAGCTTCGGTGAGAATTCGTAAGTGGGCAGCAGAGTTTTCAGAGTACGTCGTGGATTTTGAAAGGAGAACATCAATCAAATCGCAAATCCTAGCTGACTTCATCGCGGAGTGGACATCGCCTTCGCCACAAAATGCTATCAGAGAGGAAAATTGGCTGATACACTGTGATGGCGCTTGGGGGGACAAAGGAGCTGGCATCGCGGCAATTGTGCAATCGCCTTCGGGCGTAAAAATGAGATATGCAGCAAATTTAGAGTTTTGCAAATGTAGTGACAGAAGCACAAACAACGTTGCTGAGTACGAAGCTGTGCTACTTGGGCTCAGAAAAGCCAAGGCTTTGGGAGCTCAGAGATTTACTGTCAAAACAGATTCTAAGGTGGTGGAGATCACATCAAAAAAGAGAGCATAGCGAAGCAACCAGAACTCATCAAATACTTGACCACTGTATGCTCAATGGAGAAAAAATTCAAAGGTTTCACTGTGGAGTACATCCCAAGAGCAAAAAATGACGAGGCAGATGCTCTGGCTAAGGCAGTTGCAAAGGGGGACAAGCTTCCACCTGATGTGTTCTTTCAAACATTAACATCACCATCAATAAAGGATTCAGATGACCCACCGAAGCTGATCAATGCAATAAGCTCCGAGGATTGGCGATCCCCAATAATAGCTTTCCTTCGGGGATACTATGAGCCAATTGACGAAGATGATCTAAAAGCTATGCAACAAAGAGCAAGATGCTATCAGATGATAGATGATGTCCTCTACAAGAAAGGAGTTGTAGCTCCTTGGCTTCGTTGCATCTCTCACAACGAAGGAAAAGAACTGATCCAAGAGATACACAGCGGCTTATGCGGGGCACACTTTGGGGCAAGAGCTTTAGTGGGCAAGGCAATGAGGCAAGGATTCTACTGGCCTGCAATCATTATGGATGCAACAAACACGGTCAAGACATGTGATCAGTGTCAAAAGTGTGCAGCGAACAGAAAATCTCCTTCGGAGCAATCACAGCTGATAACTCCAACATGGCCTTTGCAAAGATGGGGCATTGATCTAGTTGGCCCGCTACCAACGGCTCAAGGAAATCTCAAATATGCCATAATAGCAGTGGAGTACTTCACCAAGTGGATCGAAGCCAGACCTTTGGCTAACATCACAGCAAAAACAGTTATCAAATTCTTCTGGCAGCAAATTGTGTGCCGATTCGGAGTACCAAGGGAAATAACAGTGGACAATGGGAAGCAGTTTGACTGTGACGAATTCAGGCAATACTGCATGTCAATTGGAACAAAAGCTAAATTCGCTTCGGTATATCATCCGCAAACAAATGGAGCAGTTGAAAGAGCCAATGGCTTAATCTTTACAGCCATCCGAAAGTGCCTCGCAAATTGTAAGAAAAAAGGCAAGTGGGTAGAAGAGATGCCGAAGGTGATCTGGGCTCATAACACAACCACATCAAGGGCAACACAGTTTACTCCATT
Organism: Alloteropsis semialata; assembly: GCA_004135705.1. NCBI lineage: Eukaryota > Viridiplantae > Streptophyta > Magnoliopsida > Poales > Poaceae > Alloteropsis > Alloteropsis semialata. The sequence goes on along the minus strand of CM014277.1, from coordinate 53,827,710 downwards.
CAAACTGCTTTATGGTGAAGAAGCAGTATGCCCAGAGGAAATACTGCACAAAGGGCTTCGCACCCAACAAGAAGCTCCCAAAGAGAGCGAAGCCGTTGACAAGGATCTCGTTGAGATATACAGGCTCCAGGTAGCAAAAAACATTTCCAAGTATCAAGCTGAGACAAGAAAGTGGCGAGACAAAAAGGTAATCAGAAAAGATATCAAGGCAGGGGACTGGGTCCTAAGGAAAAATCCAAGCATGCCCGCTGGAAAGCTGCAACAGAAATGGGAAGGCCCATTTCTGGTCATCAGAAGCAACAGGCCTGGCTCATTTCGCTTAGGCGACGACGAAGGCAACGAGCTGCCGCATTCATGGAATGCAGACAGCTTACGCAAATATTACTTATGAAAAAGATGTAAAATGGCTTCGTAATCTATAAACGAAGTCATTGAGTAGAATAGCATTTTTACTTTTTTTCAAAAAAGCCCGTACTCTTTTCCTCACAAGGGGACCCTGACCAAGGGGTGAGGTTTTTAACGAGGCGGTGCTTACTGTAACTCGTCAAATCATATATGAACGAGGTATTCCCCAAAAAAGCAGCATCGAAAGTGATTGGCTTCGACCAAGTCGCCTATATTCGACAATTCACAAAAAACCGAATTGACCTTACCAAGAGTAAGGCCAATTCAGATCTAAGCAAAAGCTTACTCCAAAGAGGAGTAAAAGGGGCTTCGGTCCAGAAACGCTTACTCTAAAAAACAGAGTAAAAGGGGCTCTGACCCAAACAATTGTTATAAATCAAAAACAGCTTCGGCTAGCAGTACTCTAAAAATCTTATAAAGGCTTCAGCAGCTTCGTCTAGTTGCACCCTAAAAAGCCTATAGGGGCTTCGGCAACTTGATTAGAACACACGAGAACAGCATTGAAAGCGATTGGCTCCAACCAAGTCGCTGATATTTGATAACTCAGATAGAACTGAATTAGCCCTACCGAGAGTAAGGCCAATCCAGATCTAAGAAAAAGCCCACTCTAGAACATAGCGAAAGGGGCTTCGGTCCAAAAGCGCTTACTCCAAACAGACCAAAAGGGGCTTCGGCTAAAACATATATTTTAAATTAAAATCAGCTTCGGCTATCAGTATTTTAAAACGAATGAAATAATAGGGGCTTTGGAAAATCACGCGAAGCACATCCACGTACAAAGCTCAAAGGAGTCAAGCCGGCTCCGAACCAAAAGTGCAAACCACTTGAACGAATAAAACCCCGCTTTGGGGGGGGAGGAGGCGTTTCTCTCGCAACGAAGCCAAATCGAGCTTACATTCATTCAAGTGTTTCGAATCAAAACAATGACCAAGCGAAATACAATGTGTTCTACAAGGAGATGACTCAGAACATCTCAAAAACATATCCATCAAAAAGCTGGCTAGATCTCCTAAATCTGGGAGCATTATATACATAAGCAAAATCCCTATCATTATCTAAATCTTCTGGCTCCACCTTAACTGGAAGCAGACGAGCAGCTTCGGCATTTCTTGCACGAGCGAGTTCGACACGAGGAGAACATCGAACGATGAAGGAGTTAAAAAACTCAAACACATCGAATTCGCAATGACTAAAGAACTCATGGCAAAATTCCCAGAAATCGTCGATTCTTTGACTTGGACATAACTTCCGATATTGTTCCCATGCGAAACCAGATACACACAAGGGGCCATCGCGCATAGTGATTGGCATGGGTTCAAGAACACCTCCCTCATCTGGGATCTGAGTATATACAAATTTACAAAGTTTTAACATCCCTCAACAAAAGAATCAAAGTCATCAGCTCTATTGAAGCTAAACCTTCAGATCAGCATCAGAGGCTCCGGTTTCAGCACCATCACGACCAGTTTCGGCACCAGCTCTTGAAGTTGAGGCCCTAGTAGTGGCGGCGGCAGCAGCGGCTTCGGCTTCGTCTCTCTGCCGCTGCTCGAGAGCGAGCTCCTCCTTGTACTAAAATTAAACAGAACAATCAATACCGAAAGCAAAGTTAACAGGACATGTCCAAAGCCAAAATAAAAAGCCGAAATGATAAAAGAAGCCAACCTTAACCAGACGATCATATGCAGTACGCCGAGCACACTCCCTCCCTGTCTCCGACCAAAACTTCCGCAGAAAGAGGCCGCGAGTTGCCAAAACAGCCTCGTTGAAAAGATCTTTCCTATCAGGATTCAGAGCCGAAGGAAACTGAAAGTCTTTCCTTAAAAAGCCTTTGTAATGAGAGCATCCGTCATCAGCCAGCATCTTAAAGGCGTTAGTGACGCATGTCCGGGCAGCATAATCACCCACTCTGGACAAGACGTCGGGTAAGCACTTGAACTCATCATCAAGCCAGTCAAAAAGCTTCCCAACGCTAAAGTCATCAGAGGGGAAGTGCAGCGGCTCGGCTCCATATTGTCTCAGAGCAGCTTCGTATTCAGCGTAAACGCCCAAGCTGCGACTGTGCAATTCAGAATCTAAATTTTCCTTGTCAGCCTTAAGCTGCCCCACTTGAGCCTTGAGCTGACTGGCTTCAGAAATAAGAGAGTTCTTTAGGTCATCAGCAACCAGAAGCTCCCTCTTGTACTTTTCAGCATCCGACGTTGCTTTCTCTTTATCAGCTTCGAGAGATTTGACTTGATTCTTCAGGTCATGCTCTAAAGTGGCAGCATCAATTACCTTGCCCCGAAGCCCCTCGATTGTCTGAGCGTTAAGTGCACGCATAGAATCAAGCGAAGCAACCTGGCGTTTGAGCGAAGCAACTTCTGACGAGGCAGACTCACGCTCAAGACGAAGCTGCTCTTTCTCATCGTTCAAGGATTTCTTAAGCAGCAGAAAGCCTTCGCGCTCCTTCCTTAGAGCCTCAAGCTCCGCCCGCTCGTTCTCAACATCGTTGAGACGAAGTGGAAGGCGAGCGAAAAGCTCCTGCATGGACATTATAGACTAAAACAAGAAAAGCATAAGTATCAAAAAACCGGTCAACGAACTCAAAAACGAAGGAAAAATAACAGACCTGGATGCCACCACTAAGGCTGGAAACGGAAAGCGTGTCCAAATCCAAGGACTTGACATGAGTCTCAAGCTCTGAAAGAGCGAAACCAATGTTTAGACAAAAAAAAGCTAAAATCAATCAGCTTTGGGAGAGCAGTTAAAAATTACCAACCATTTGGAACGATAACTGGAATATCGCTTGGAGACAAAAGCTTCCTTGACGAAGCCGATCTGTAAAGGGTCCATACCCAACATAACTTGTTTCTAAAGCAAAATAATCAACAAATCAAGATAGATCATTTCAGCTAAAAACGCAAATATAACTGCTTCGTGAAACACACCTTTTGATTCAGGAGCTGGCCTCTCAGGAGCTGGCCTCTCAGGGGCTGGTCCAACGTCCTTAGCAGGGGCAGATTGCCCGCCGATAGCCGAAGGAACCAACTTAACCGGCTCAGTGGTGCGTAGAACCAAATCGCCAGAGCCTTGTCCAGTCTCAAGAGTAAGAGCCATCTGCATAGGCCCTTCAATGTTAGCAGAAGCCAACTGCATGGGCTCACTGCTATCTGCAACTGTCCGCGGCGGCTCTTCAACATTAGCCGAAGCCGACTGCGCAAGTCCCTCAGAAATCTGAAGGGACTTGGCCGCAGCACCAGCCAGTAAATCCAAGGACGATGGCTGGATAGGGACAGACGACACTTCAGCTTCACCAAGTGTAAAATCCTTTGTCTCGTCCTCCCTCAAAAGATGGCTATAGCTCACTTCATCATCCTCATCGTCGATGCATTCAAGTAGGCGTTCATGACGAGGAGGTCGAACAGTAGCTTTAACTATAAATAAGATGACAAAAACAAATAAGCAAAGCGAAGCTAAAAATAAAAAGACAAGTTGCAAAAGAAACAAACCTCCAGAAGACGGCAAATCAATTGCAGCGGAAGCCGCAGGAACAACTTGCTTAGGGGCCACAGCAGGAGGCGCTTCCGCAGCCGAAGCAATGGGACGAGGAGGTGCGCTGGCAAGTGGAACGATAGGAAGAGCTTTCCCAAGTTTTTGGCGCTTGGAGGACTCCAAGGCAGAAGTACGTTTGGAAGTCTCCAAAGAAGAGGCAACTCGCTTTTTAACGGCAGCTACCCTCGAGCGGCTTGAAGGGGCTCCGGCTTCGTCACCGCCCTCGTCAGACTGGCCGCTACCACGGCCTCCACCACGTCCTTTCCTCCCACGGCCTCGACCCGGCTTCGGGGCTGGTAGCACGCTAGGGTGATCCTGATCAGTGAACTTCTTTGAGGGCTTGGATGGGGCCGAACGCTGAGGTAGCTAACGCCCATCTCATCGAACACCCTGTTAAGCCGGACCCCATCCACCAAAGCCAAGCAACTCTCATGTTCCTTGGTAGTGTATTTCCCACAAATAATTTCAGCCATTAACTCAATGGACTGAGCGAAGGCGAAATCAGACATATTCTCTGGCTTTTTCACCCCAAACTTGGGAAAGCAAACATGAGGAATACCTCTGTACATCCTAGTCTCAACAGCAAATGGCTTCCACGAAGCAGATAAGACATTCACTCCAACGGCAAGCCCTTCCTCAATCAAATCCCGGCTGCTTGAAACCCGGCTAGCCTTGAAAAAAGCACTTTCACAGCGATCAAAGTCGGGGGCATTTCTGTCGAAGGAAGGGCAAGCCACAAAATCACAAGGACCAATAGAACTACGCAGAGGAAAGGCCATCAGCTTCGTTCCATCATCCAGCACATTCTCCAGTGCGGGCACCTTGACATAAAGCCAATAGTTTTTCCAACTCTTGTCCCACGTGTTTCTCTGACAAAAGGTAAGTTCTACTTTCTGCTTGTCAGTCTGCCTCCACCGCGTGCAAAAAGTAACACTACCATAATCCGGCTCGTAATCAAAGCCGTCAACCTTAACACTCTTTGTCTGCCGATGCCCTTCAAAGTAACGGACGAAGCAGTCCGCATTAACATCTGATGCGTTGGTCTTCATGGCCCAAAAGAAGCGAAGTAAATGAGTAATAGCATTGGGGGTAAGATGATGGAGCTGCAAGCCAAACTTCCCAGAGGATATCAGCAACAACATTATCTATAGGCATCCGAAGCCCGACAGTGAAGAATTCCTTGAATACCATAGCTTCGTCTAGCTCAGGCGTCGGGGTAGTCTCTGTGCCAGGGGCTCGTCCTTGGCCGGCCTCAAAATACCCTTTTTCCTCATAGAAGCGAATCAACGAAGGGGTAACACGAGACTCACCAAAGACAATGGTCTTTGGCTTCCTCCGATAATCCAAGAGATCAGAAGCATCGGCTTCTACGTCCTCAAGGGCATCCTCGGCTGTAGATCTAGCGTCCTCTGTGTCGTCACCTGCAGCAACATCTTCCTCGGCAGGTCCCTTGCCTCGATCATCAATAATCATAGCAGCTCCGGCTTCGGGGTCCACGGCCACGTTGCCCTCAATTTCCTGAGCAAACTGCGCAGCTTCGGCAGCATCCATATCCATGCCGTCTGAGTTGTCTTCGTCAGAGACGTAGCCAATCAGACGAGCGGTTTGCTTCGTACGAGCCGCTACAACAAACAGAAAAAAAACAACTAAGCAAACAAAGCAGCAAAAAGACAAAGAAAAAAACGAAGGAAATAGTAGAGTACAAAAACCAAAACTTACTTGTGTCGAGAGAAGAAAGCCAAAACTTGAATTCAGAAGCTTCCAAAACCCAGAGAAAATGTCAAGCTCAAGACAAGCAAAATGAAGCAAGCAAAATCGCCCCCCCCTTCGGTCCTATTTATAGGCCAGTAAAATCTGACCTTTAAAATCTCAAAAAATGAACCGCCGTTTCAAATTCGGTCAAACCGAAGCAAAAGTTACAACAACAGTTAAAACGATTCAACCAGTTTTTAATAAACGAAGCCAAATGACACGATATGTCAGACAAACGAAGCAAAAATAGAACAATCACGACAAAACACTAAAGGGCTTTCTCCAACAAGGAGGAGGCGTTTCTCTGGCTGGCAAGCAATCCTAGTTTCGTGGAGCTCGGCCTGTTGAAGAAAGCCCTCGTCCTCGAGGGGCTACTGTTGGGGATTTGGCCCGCCGACAAACGCCTTCTACTTGTTTTGCTTCATCTCATGCATGAGGGCGACAATAAACCAAGGAAATCAAGCCAATTTAGCTTCATTTGCTCTACATATCTCTACTTTGGCTTCGGTGATCATATCTCGCTGAATACAAAAGCCAATCGGCTTCGGTGATCACATCTCGCTGAATACAAAAGCCAATCGGCTTCGGTCATCGTGCAGCAGAATGCCGAAATGGTGTTATTAGAGACAAGTTAGAAGCCAATTTGATGAAGTATTGATACTGTTGAATGCCAAGAGCTATGAATGAGTTAATGGCAAGCTTCGGTTCGCTCTATACTGCAGGTCTTTGGAGGAGTCATCGGCTTTCTGGACGCTGGGAAGCGGCTTAGGGTCATCTCGACTCAGAGGAAGCCAAATCCAGGAGCTATAAAGCCCTTAGAAGCAAGCGAAGCCGACATGGACCGAGTCAAAGGAGACCAAGTCCAAGCCAAGTCAAACACGGAATCACAAGTCTACGCATTCACATTGGGAGGAGTAAATGTACCAAAATGTCCATAGGTTATTTGTATTGCGTAATCTAGAGGATGATGCCTGATCTCAGGGGTACAATGGGAATGTAAAGACTATAAAAGGGGACCCCTCCCCTTCATGTAAAGGTTGTTGATTCCAGGATACTGTAGATAAGTAATTTATTGTTGCTTGTCCCGTTTCAGCTGTTGTTTGGGATCATTGGCTTCGGCAACCAACCCAACACACACAACATCTCTATCTCTCTACACCAATAGACATGTCATGAGATATATATATAGGACATGGAGAGCCAGAGAATTTCACCTCGGCAACAACAGTAGCTGCACACAAGAACACGGCAGTGAAGCCCCCTCCATGTCCTGGCACAGCGAGTGCACGCGTGCATGGATCTAGCAATGTCAACCACGACGACCTCCACGTCGCCGGCGCCCGACCATGATCACGGTCACCACCTCCTCCCCTCCTCAACCGCCTTGGTCTTGCCAGCATCGCCGGCGGCAATGCCACCACCGCCGTCTCTGCCGCCTACGATCCCGGCCTGCGACCCGCATGACGGGCCAGCGAGCCTTCAGCTCATCGAGGACCTGACCACCCACGCCGGCGCCATCCAGCGGCGCGTCCTCGGCGAGATCCTCGCCATGAACGCCGGCACGGACTACCTCCGCGGCTTCCTCGGCGCTGACGACGCCGAGCGGCGCCACGCCGACGAGCTCGCCGCCGCGTTCAAGGAGCGCGTGCCGGTCGTGGAGTACGAGGACGTGAAGCCGTACATCGAGCGCATCGCCAACGGGGCCCCCTCGTCGCTCATCTCCTCCAAGACCATCACCGAGCTCCTCACAAGCTCCGGCACCTCAGGCGGGCAGCCGAAGCTGATGCCGTCGACGGAGGAGGAGCTCGACCGCAAGACCTTCCTCTACAACCTCCTCGTCCCCGTCATGAACAAGTAAGTGTCGGCCCTCCACGTCTCCATCCATGGCTCTCGTCCTTCTGACTGGACCGTGCGCGTGACGTCATGCAGGTACGTGGCAGGCCTGGACGAGGGGAGGTGCATGTACCTGCTGTTCGTGAAGCCGGAGATGGCGACGCCGTCGGGGCTGGTGGCGCGGCCGGTGCTGACGAGCTACTACAAGAGCCGGCACTTCCGGGAGCGGCCGGACAGCACGTACACGAGGTACACGAGCCCGAACGAGGCGATCCTGTGCCCGGACAGCACGCAGAGCATGTACGCGCAGCTGCTCTGCGGCCTCGCCCGCCGCGGCGAGGTGCTCCGCGCCGGCGCCGTCTTCGCCTCCGCCTTCCTCCGCGCCGTCAAGTTCCTCGAGGGCCACTGGCGCGCGCTCTGCGACGACATCCGCGCCGGCCGCGTCGATGGCGCGCGCGTCACGGACCAGGCCTGCCGGGAGGCCGTCGCAAGGGTCGTGGCCCGGCCGGACCCGGCGCTGGCCGACGCCATCGCCGCCGAGTGCGCGTCCGCGTCGTGGCGGGGCATCGTGCGCCGGCTCTGGCCGCGGACCAAGTACATCGACGTCATCGTGACGGGGTCCATGGCGCAGTACATCCCGCTGCTGGAGTTCTACGGCGACGGCCTGCCGCTGGTCTCGACCATGTACGCCTCGTCGGAGTGCTACTTCGGCATCAACCTCCAGCCGCTGGACCGGCCGGAGGACGTGGCGTACACGCTGCTCCCCAACATGTGCTACTACGAGTTCATCAAGGTTGAGAAGGACGGCGAGGAGGTCCGGGACGGCAAGATGGTGAACCTCGTGGACGTCGAGATCGGCGGCTACTACGAGCTCGTGGTCACCACGTTCACAGGTGTGCGACCGTACCGTGCGCATTTCTTCCATTAGCTTCCGTACCCGGATTTTGTTGCACGCATGCAACTTTATGAAAAAGTCAGTTATTTTTAAATTTTTCATACCAAGATTAAAGATGTTGCAAAATTCAAGTATTTTTTGGAGAGTTCAGTACCTGAATTTTTAGTTATGCCAAATCAACTTAGAAATTACGCACCAAAAAATCAACTCTAATACATGTAAATCTTTCTTTACCTTTTTTAAGCGAGGATTGCTTCTTCTTTTTTTGTCTGACATGATATATAGGTCCCACTAGTCCACCTAGTCCGTCAAACTCCAACCATGGATCCAACTGTCAACATTATTGGTTCTCATAAGGTTAGAGTCCTAACTGAAGCCATCAATGGTTAAAAAAAATAGACACCTTTCGGGCTCTTGCCCAAGAACCCGGACAAGAGAAGCACACTGATCAATATCTATAGAAAACCAATGAAAATAGGATTTGATTGAGATAAAAGATTCGCGCATGAAGATTGGAGGGAGGTTGTCGTTAAGAGATGTTGGGAGGCCCGCACACCGCCATCGCCAATGTGGCTGCTCGCTTGCTCACAGTAACAAAGTTGATATTCGCCCGTAACAACGATGGGCATGTTTGCCTAGTCTAGTATAAATTGACCGTAGAAAGAAGAAATAAAGAGAAAGGAAAATATTTAAAAAATTCAGTTGTGGCTTGCTAGTAGAGCCAATACCTAGGCGTGATATAGCTTTCCCATTGTTGGTAGCTAGAGTTGCTAGAATCCCAGATCAGCCAATACCACGACAGCTTTTTGGCATGCTACAAAAACTTTGACCGGTGGTATCGTAGACACAATTTCTTATTAAGTTTTGCCTAAGGTTTGGTGAATAATATTTTAGCCAAAGAAATATTATGGCACACCTCACCTTAGATTTAAAAGTTTAGCAAGCCATACACATAACTAATCACAACATAACATGCCATGAAAATATAGATTGTTTATTAGCTCCCATTTGATGTCCGTAAGAAACCTCTCAAATGTTTTTTAGCAGTCACATTCCTGAAAAAGACTTGGTGCTTATTGTTATACACTTTTTGCTGAAAATGAAATTAAAAAAGCAAGTTGGAAAACTTTTTTTGATGTGATACCACGCTAGCACGGTGGTTATCTGCATGTCAAAGATAAGTAGTGTAGGTGTCTTGGATGGATGAAAAGATGCCTACCTTTTGTTTTGCTTTCCATCAGTTGTTTAGTTTTGTGTTTGGCTTTTGCGGTCTCCTTGCTGTTCCTCTACTGGTGGACAGAAGTGAGTCCTGCTTCCCTCAGCCACAGTGCACTGCCTGCATATTTTATACACGCCATAGGATTCTTCACGCTGCACTAATCTTCGCTCCTGCCAATCCCTTTTTTATTATTTTTGCATGAGTGCAAAATGCAATATTTAGTCTCTATTTCAGTGGTGTATGGACTATGTTTCATCATTAATCAACTATTAAGTCTTTGACAGTGCATGACTACAACACAATTTCCACTTTCTATATTTTAGATGCAAATGAAGAAATAAATCAATAACATATAGTTAGTGTACCAATAATTATGTTTCTTGTGTATTCCAAAAAGTAATCAAGGGATCTTGGTGATATAGAGTAGAAGTATAGAACTCTTGGGCCTGATTTGACCAAAGTATGTAGGTATTGTTAGGGATCTCACACTTGGCAAATGGTGTGCCGATTCTTGATTGGCAGTCTCCCACTAGCTTTATTTTATAGAAACACACTCATTTTCACCAAATTACTGGCAGTAGACTCACGTTCACCAGACAAGTAGATATTGGTAACTTCATTTCGATTAGGCAATCGATTAGAAAGGTCTGGTCAGACATGTCTGTCCCATGCTGGGTAAGGTTCCATTTCCTCCAAATAACTACCTTACTATTTCCTGTCTTGGAAAATTGAAAAAATACATTTTCTTTTAAAATTTACTGCTATTAATATAAAAATTCTGCATCTAGAGATGTTGATGCATACGCTAGTCTTTTCTGAACATGATGAGCAAAGAACAAGCATACAATTTACCTCCTGTAGCAGTAGCTAGTGATACTACCAAAAACAAAAGGCTATGGAAGAATCATCCAATAAATTATGCCACAAGAATAAGAGGAGATCCAGATGTGATATGCAGAAAAATGATATCCAGTCATTGTGACCTCCATCTCAACCCCCACAGCCTTCATTTATTAGTTCCATCAAGTTTTGCATTTCCATGCATAAACTGAACTCTGCACATCAGTTGATGGATCTCTGTGATACCTTAGCTATATTCCTGAGGAGAAAGTGATTAATGCAGTGAATGAAGTAGATAGCCACTGCATGTAGAAATGCATCCACACAAGTGTTGTAGTGGGGGCACAAAATCAAAGTGCTCATTATTGTAGCATGCATGATGAGCATGGCTTGAGATGTATTCCCAACAATTGCAGTCATCTCAAGTTTTTTTTTTTTTGACAAGGCATACAACTCGAGTTCTAAAAGAACCATATATCCTTTTAATATATATTACTTGCTTTGATAGGAAATATAAGACCATTAAGAATCAACACAGTATGATACTTTGAGTAGCGATATTGAAAATGATTATATTATCTCAGATTGAAATAGTTTCATGTTGTGAAAATATTCCTCACAGCGACTAGATTAATATCAGTCTCGGTTGTCAATTTATAAAAAAATAGATAGTCAAAAGTAAAAATGTTTGACTTAGGAAAATCCTATATCAACATATATTCCTAGTCGAAGTAAAAGCTTATACCTTGAGTTATGTTGGTTAATGAAAATATATAAAACTTCCTCCAGTCATATATACATACACAGCATTTTAGGAAAAATATGGCAAACTCTTGAATTTTTAGATCATCAGTATCTTCAACAAACATAGATTGAAATACAAGAAATTAAATGTGTATTTTCTTATAAAATGTTTTCATAATATCGTGAAGTCCACTGGATTTTATCGATATATTCTAGTTTATAATATCAATCAAAGGTATTCATTGTGGGAACAATGTCGTGCAAAACATCAAGGATTTTTATGTGTAGGAAGTGCAGTGCATAGCTTTACTTGATAATACTAGTAATGCGTGGGTTCTTTAATTTTCTAGTGTACGCAATTTATCCAAATAAGCACTACCGTTTCTCAAGCCAGCTAAATATCTCAATGCACTGGCATCCGATCCTATCAGCAATTCAGCATCAGTCCTTTCTTCCTTTCTTCTTCATGGACGATCATGGAATGCATGGAGAGTGTGTACGTGTGGATAGCTAACCGTGCGTGGTGTGGCAGGCCTGTACCGGTACCGCGTGGGCGACATCCTGCAGGTGTCGGGGTTCCACAACGCGGCGCCGCAGTTCCGGTTCGTGCACCGCCGCAACGTGGTGCTCAGCGTGGACACCGACAAGACCTCCGAGGACGACCTCCTCCGCGCCGTCACCGCCGCCAAGCGCCTCCTCGCGCCGCTCGGCGCCATCCTCTCCGAGTACACGGCCTACGCCGACACAGGCTCCATCCCGGGCCACTACGTCCTCTTCTGGGAGCTCACCCCGCCGCCGCCGCCGCCGGCCGACGCCGGAGCCGTGGCCCGCGTCATGGCGGCGTGCTGCGCCGAGGTGGAGGCTGGGCTGGACGCCGTGTACCGGCGGTGCCGGAGCCGCGACCGGTCCGTGGGCCCGCTGGAGATCCGCGTGGTGGGCCCCGGCGCCTTCGACGCGCTCATGGACCTCTGCGTCTCGCACGGCTCCTCGGTGAACCAGTACAAGACGCCGCGCTGCATCAAGCACCCCGACGCCATCGCCGTCCTGGAGGCGCGCGTCGTCGGCAGGTTCTTCAGCGACGCCGTGCCGCACTGGGAGCCGTTCCAGGTCGACGCCGACGGCTCCTCCGGCGCCACCGCCGCCGCAGCCGGCGCCAGCTCAAACGAAGGGCCGCCGGCGCCGTAAGTACTGCGCACATGCTACAAGAGGGTGCAGCGGACAGACGGTTTAATTCGCTTTGATTATTACGTAGATATAATTAATTGTCGATGTGAATGTGATGTTCAGTTCACGGGAGCATGTGAATCGTGACGCGTGCGTGCGTGCGTGTTTATTGCTGTAGTGTTGTTCGATTGCATTTGAGATTGATCATTTGTTTGTCAACTGGTCATTGACTCACTAGTGTTGTCATCAATTGTTGGCAAATCTTCAAGACAAATCTGGGTTCCACTTTAATTTTATCTCTCATGTTATGCTCTTGTTCCTCTCCCCATTCCATAATTCACATAGATTCTGATGGAGACAATTTTTGTATGAAAATTGTAAGTTTCGGTCAGGTTTACAACTGTCTAAAAAAATGGTTGGATGTACATGGATATAGTTGAGCAGAGTTTTAAACAACAAATCGAATGGGATAAGACTTTAGGAGAAAAATGTGTGACCGGTAACTTTGCGATGTGTTAGCAAAATGGACCAGCAATAGATCATTTGTGATTTTGGTGATTGCATGACAACATAACCATGGGCTAACACATTATTTTGTTAAATATTCATTTGAAGGTATTTTAGCCAGGTCATTAGGATGGAATTTAAACTGTGGTATCCCAATCGTGTAATCCAAGTCATGGTATCTGAGACATAGTATTGAAAATCCATGAGTAGAACACGTGAAGAAATGAAGCAAAACATGAAGACAAAGGCCCAACGCAATAGTCGGTGACATTCAGTGCATAGCGACAGAGAGACAAGTCGGTGACCTAGAGTTTAGTGAGGTTTGTATTCATGTTTGCTATCGGTGCATGCACGAAGTGTTGTAAATCCGGGGCATTGTAGTCTTGCGAGACTCTCCGACAAAGCTTTATACAGTGGCTGCCGGTATTTGTGCAAGGAAGGAGAGACCCTTGGCGGTTTGTCAAATCGTTACCAAGTGGATGTTGGATGTCACTGGTGAGAGGCCAAGCTGAGACCAAATCATGCCGTGTGTAGTTCTTTTCGCTACCACGGAAGTTGCCCGCCGCAGAGCTTTGTCCTAGAGAACAAAGTACAAGTATGAACAAAGTTTTAATTTTTTTGGAAACCATATCGAGTGTAAACACCTCATAGGCCAATTTAAATATTATTTTTAAAATACTATTTATTTTAAAATATAAATTACTATCATGCCACATCAAAATAAAATGGGTCGCTTTTGATTTATAGTATTTGTTCACAAAGTTTTAAGTTTTTTGAAAACCATCTTGAATGTAAACAACTGAGGTGACAATTTAGATATAGTTCTTTAAATAAAATTCTTAATTAAAAATCTAAATTTACTATCATGTCAGATCAAACACTACTGGAAAAACTCACATTGGTGGAAGGACATTAGTGTCGGTCCCCCTGGAGCCGGCACTAACATGTTCGGGGGCAACATTTAGTGCCGGCTGGGAAGAAATGTGCCTGCGGAGACACGTTAGTGCCAGTCGGGGCTGCAGCCGGCACTAAACGACGTCATTTAGTGCCGGCTGGTGTTATTGGCCGGCACCAAAGTGGCGCGCCCATTTAGTGCCGGCCAATAACACCAGCCGGCACTAAATGACGTCGTTTAGTGCCGGCTGCAGCTCCCGACTGGCACTAACGTGTCTCCCGCGGGTCACTTCAAAAGGAAAATATCTTCCACCCCAATCACATGTGATGCATAGGTGGGATGGTAAGGAAGCAAACGCGCGAGGCTGAGGTCGTGGGTTCGAATCCTCGCGGCCGCGTACGCGCATTTACGCGTGAAAAATCACCGTGCCGTGCGCACGCGCGTGTGCGGGCCTCCCGTGTGCGCGCGATATTTTTTTTTTTTTTGGCGATGTGCGCACGTTAGTGCCGGTCACCCGTGACCGGCACTAACGTGTGGCACGTTAGTGCCGGCTGTGCTGACCGGCACTAACGTGCCACACAGCCGGCACTGATAAGAGTTTCTGCCGTAGTGAAAGCAAAATGGGTCATTATTGATTCATAGCGTCTACTAGAAAACTTTTATGTTTTTTAAAATTTCATATATATTTTATTCTGTTTTAGTTGGATTGTCTGAAGGTATTGTGATTCGAACCCAAGAAGATAGGGGCGTGAGGGAGGGGGTGTGCCGCGGCATCAGGAGTCAGGGACTTTACACTCACATGCCCACGGAAAATTGACACGGCGAGGTTGTTGGTGGAACGACCAAAGGGGTGGGAGGAAAAGACAGAAAAAAAAAACTGCCCATTTTGGGGGCAATAGGTATATGTTGATGGTGCAACGTTAGTTTCAACTTTCAACCGGTTGTTGATGTTGAAATAGTTGTTTTAAGATGCCATAATTGGTCGGTCCGTGATGTTGATGGTTATTTTTGGAATGTTTGATTTGTGATGTGATATTGCAAAAATTGTTTGAGGATGTTGCAAATATGATTTTAGATGTTTTAATAATTACTTTTCCATGTTGCATATTTTTATCCTAGATGACCAATTCTAATTGTTCCACTCATTTTTTTTAAATAATATGCTTTTAAGATGTTGCAAGCATATTTTAAAATATTGCGATTACTGTTTTTTAATTGTTACAAAAAGATAAGTATTGATGTTGCAAACTATTATTTGTATATGTTGTGCTTTCCGTTGATGTTGCATTAAGCACGGTGTCTATATTTTTGCAAAAAAAAAAAGCACGGTGTCTATATTGGAGTGGGAATTTTTTGAGGTTTGACCAAATGACTGTCATTTTTAACTTTCGATGTTAGAACGAAGCGTTTGATGCATTAATTTCCATCTGATGTCTACTACACTCTAGCAGTTCTGTTTCACTAATATTGCGTGGAGATTAGTTTTTCTTCTATCCCTAATATAAGGAGGGAATATTTTGGTCTATGCTTGTGGCACTTTCTACTTTGCGGGAGGGGGGAATAATGGCTCTCATAGCGTGGCAAACCTTACTGAGATCTCTAGTCCAGTAATGATTAATTTTTGATTAATCTGAAACTTCCTCGAAGAGCTAATTAGTTGCGCTTGGTGATTAGTGTCTCCCTGGCTGCTATTCCCTCTGTCCTAAAATATAAGACATTCTAATTTGTCCTAAGTCAAACTAGATAAACTTTGACCAACTTTCTAGAAATTTTTTTATAACATCCAATGAGCATTAATAGACTCGTTATGAAAGTTATTTTGATATTTTACTTGTTTTATTTGCTAAATGTCAATATTTTTCTCTATAAATTTGATCAAACTTTCAAAAGTTTAACTTAGAACCAGCCCAGAATGCCTTTTATTCCGAGACAGAGGGAGTACAGCGCTACTGTCATAGTAACCAAATGGGCCAGAATCTCCACGAAGAATGCCTACAGCTCGAGACAGCGATGTTGCAACTTGCAAGCTTGATCCGGAATGCATGGCCCTCTGATGGGCTTATTCCTCACATGTGTTTCTAACAGGCCGTTTGCTTTGCACCCGTAATCACGCTCAGGTTTCTCCGGCGCTCCCTGTCAGGCATAGCATATAACAAGGCTTATCAGTGGAATTAAGCATAGCTTAGTTGCTTAGATTTATTGTGGTGGAATCTGTCCACTAAGGTTCGAGTCTCCGATTCAGCACGTGTGTCATATTTTTCTGAATTTATTTCAGCACTTGGGCCCCTGTGGTGCCTTCGTCAATCTCCAGATCGGAACAGCCGACCCAATCTCTCATGCGTGTATTCATAAGAGTGAGTGTGCGTGCGTGTCTGAGCGTCTATACTGGTCTTTCGCAAAAAAAAAAAACAAGGCATAGCATATATATCAATCACACTTCACACCTTTCCAAACAAGGTTCCTTACGGATCAAAGCTAAATCGGTATCATTTGTGGGTTTATCTATGACCGTAAAAAATACCAACACAAGGCAAAATGAGAAATTGATTTGGCCAAAGTCATGTGAGCAAGCAAAAGTACCACCAGGACGACCAGTGGCTAGGCGAGGACGAAGCGCGGGAACGTGCGAGTCGTGGGCGCGCGCATGACGCGTCGTGGGCGCGGACACCAGGCGCGTCGTGGGCGCGGACACCAGGCGCCAATTGCTTAGTTTGAATTTGATTTGCGTCAGTTGTAAGAGTTGTAACCGGTGTTATGTTTCATATATGTACTGAACCGATCGAATGAGAGGGGAAGCTGGAGATTATTCTGATCTCTCGGCTGATTTAGCAACTGCTCCCATCTAGCTCGCGTTCTAGCGCTCGACGCCGGCCATCAGGACGGCGTCGCGCTCTCGCCGCCGCCGTTCACCATCGCCACGCCCTCCAACCTCTCACGGATACTTCCTACGAAGATCAAGCTCCAACAATCTGGTATCAGCTTTGCCAGGTACAATGTTGCCGGCTTCCTCCGGTGCCGGCTCCGTCACCAACGCCATCACGCCCGCCGCCGCTTCGCTCGCGTCCACCGTCGCGGCGCCGCCCCCGGTGTCCGCCGCGCCACAGGTCACGGACCAGATGACCCCAGCGTCCTCCGCGGTGACCATGGACGCCCTCGCCTCCGCTATCTACGGCCTCCAACGCCAGATGGGCCAGCTTGCGACTCGGATCTCCGGCGTTGTGGATCGGCCACTGGTGAGCGCCATTGGCTCCCTTCCGCCGGTTCTCAACCCCTTCGGCTTGCCGGGCTACGGCGGAATTCCGGCGACACCAGCAGCCTCCGCAACGGTCGTCCACACAGCAGGCCCAAGCCAGCAGGTACCGATCACCCAAATCCCTTTCCCTCACTCGCCGTCCCCGATCCCCATCCTCGGTGGGCCGTCGCCGGGCATGCCGTCCGCGCCGGTGGATCGTGCTGAAGGCGCCGGCGTTCCCCGCTACCACAAGCTCTCCTTCCCCACGTTCGACGGCAAGGAGGACCCGCTGGGATGGCTCAACCGCTGCGAGCACTTCTTCCGCGCGCAGCAGACGTGCGAGGGCGACAAAGTGTGGCTGGCGTCCTTCCACATGACCGGCGTCGCGCAGCATTGGTACTACATGCTGGAGCGCGATGTCGGAGCCGTCACATGGGACGCGTTCAAGCACCTCTGCCAGCAGCGCTTCGGCCCGGCCATCGGCATCAACCACCTGGCGGAGCTTGCCCGGCTTCCCTTCGGCGGATCCGTGGAGGCGTACCAGGACGCGTTCCAGGCGAAGATGGNGGGCGCGGCGTGCGCGCGCGGCAGGCACGGCGCGGTGGTGTGGTGGCGCGTCGGCGTGCGGGCAGGAGGAGGAAGGGAGCGGGAGTGCGGCCGGGAGGAGGAAGAAAGGAGGAGAAGGGAAAAAGAAAAAGAAAGGAAAGGAGGAAGGGAAGAAAAAGAAAAGGAAAAAGGAAAATGGAAATGGATTTAGGAAAAAGGAAAAAAAGAAAAGGAAAAGGAAAAAGGATGGGTCGGCGGGATTCGCGGACGGTGTCGGTCACGCGCGCGGAGGCGGGTTCGCGACGCGCGGATCGAGGATCGGTCGGAAGAACGGACGGTCGGGATTGGTTCCGGGAAGAACGGATTTTGGAGAGAACGGATGATTGGATTTGGAAAGTGGAAACGGCGGAAACGGATTTAGATAGGTTTGGACTTTCGAGATTTCATCGGAAAAGATTTTAATCGCGTGATTTAGGTTTTCGATTTTTCCGGGACGTTACAGTGAGGGAGTGATTTCCAACATTTGGTATTAGAGCCTGGTCCGTAATCTTGGCCTGCAGTACACTCAGATGGTGTAGGCCCAAATCCTGGTGGACCGTGGGTTTTGTTTTCTGCTTGCCATAAGTCTTTCACAATTGTCGTGTACATTTTGCTTACATTGCTTCTCTTGAGTTGGTTCCTTTGTTCTGCAGAGACAGTAACACCTGCTCAATTGAATGCCCCTGATGAAGCAAGCTCTTCCAGAAACAGGGATGCATTGCTCTAACAGTGGGAAGAGTGCCCCAGACAGAATCAGCGCCCTACCGGATGATCTGCTGCTTCATGTCATGTACTTCCTAACAATGCAGGAGGCAGTGCAAACAAGCCTTCTTTCACGGAGGTGGCGGAATCTCTGGGCATCTTTGATGTGGCTCAGTTTTGAATAGTGTTCGAAAAAACGTTATTAAACGTACGTTTAGGCGCGCTTAAGCGTGAATCGGAGCCCCAGCGCGTCGTTTAGGCCATAAACGTTCAATTAAACGTGGAGGTACGCGCCGGCGGGCAGGGAAATCGGAAAAAGAAGCTCGTGGAGGCTACGAGCATGGGCAAGAGGATAAAAAACAGAGAGAGAGCTGTAGATTAGGGGCGACAACCAGTTTTACCAGAAGGAATCCGTCGGCTGCCGCTCCTCCTCGCGTCGCCGCCGGCGCAACCCCTCCCTGTCACCCCATGCTCGTCCTCTTCACCACGGAGGAAGCAGCGCGATGAGATGATTTGGGATAGAGATGATTGGGGAGAGAGATGATAGCGGCCCATCCTGCCCTGCCCCGCCAACCCACGCAATCCTCCTGCCACGCCACCACGCGCACGCGCAGAAGGAGGAAGACGAAGAGATTGGGGAGAGATGACCGGCGGCGGCTCATGTGTCGTAGGGTTAGTTCTGGTCTTCGAGGAACAGCCGAACAGGGCAATGGGCCAGCAATTTCAGCCCATATCGTGTATATGGGCCAACAATTTCAGCCTCAGTTTTTTGTTATTATTTTATCAATATATGAGTAACGACTAAGTGCGTTTAATCAATGATTACGCGTTCTAGGCGTTTGGCGGCGGTCCAGCGCCTGCCTAGCGCCTAGCGTTTTTTCGAACCTTGGTTTTGATGCGGCCAAGTTCAGGAGCATGAGAACTTTCAGAAAGTTTGTCAACAATGCGCTCCTGTTACGAAGCTCTTTGCCGGAGCCGGTGCCACTGGATGCATTTTGGATTTCTGCTGTCTGCAACAACTTGGATGATTCCCTTGACTATTCTGACATCCATCCATGGATTCGCCATGCCCTTAATAGCAAGGCCTGGGCTCTAGGCATAATGAAGCATTCTGGCCCCAAGCCTCTTTCTATGCAGGGTTATCCCTTTCCTTTCACCTCGGTTTACTTGAAATTGTTGAGCCTTTGCCATTGTTCTATAGATGACTGGTTTGCCCAGAATCTCTCTTCCTGTTGCCCCGTGTTAGACGACCTAGACTTGATGAGTTGTGCCATCCATGTCACCATGTTTTTGTCAACCAAACTGAAGAGTTTGACCATTACCAGTACAGAAACTTATAAAGATTACCCTATAGAATTTCAGGATCTTGTGATAGATATGCCAAACCTAGTCTCCCTGCGCCTAGAGGAGATTCCAATGAGAAATATTCACCTCATGGATGTGTCATCTGTGAAAACAGCCTTAATTTACCTTTTCTCGCTCTCTTTTAGAGACTCCCAGGTTCAGTGCAGTATTCTCAGTGCTCTTTTAAATGCCACCCACTTGACGCTGGTATCTCCATCTGTCTATGAAGATGTATGGTACCTTCTTTAAATGTATATTTGCTCCAATTTGTTGTCTTTGTGTATACTCTGAAAATTTTCATGACTCGTTTTCAGGTGGTGCCAAAGGTATTGCAGCATGACCTTCTAAGGTGTGAGACATTCAGCGAACTGAAACATTTGCACCTTGGCGAATGGTTTATGAGTCGTGGGTGTTATCCATTGGTATGCTTGCTTCGGCGCTCACCTGCCTTAGAAAAACTTGTCCTACAACTTGACAAGGCAAGATACAGCACCAGGGGCGAAGCTAGAGCATATTGGAGAGGGGTGCACCAATTTTTCTTCTCAAGTATGGAGTAACAGAGATAACCATGATGTTTAAACACTGTGCCATAGCTAATTCACATTCGAGGTCGCCGACTTCGAATCATCGTACCACGCGATCCTGGGAAGACCCGTTCTGACGAAATTCATGGCGATCCCACATTACATCTACCTCGTCCTGAAGATGCCAGGCCCTAAGGGGATCTTATCTGTTATGGTCGGCAGAGTCTATCAGAGGAGGAGGAAGGTGGCGACCAGTGGCTAGAAGAAGAAGCAGCGCGCGGGCTCGGAACGTGCACGTCGTGGGCGCGCGGACGCGTCGTGGGCGCGTGGCGCCAGTTGTTTCATTTGAATTCCCTTCAGTTGTGTGCGTGTAGTAACCGGTCTTGTATGGCCTTTATGTAATGAACAATTGGGATTGAATGAAGGCAAGCTGGAGATTATTCTGATCTCTCGGCTGTTCAGCAACTGCTCTCACCTCGCTCTCGTTCTAGCGCTCGACGCCGGCCATCAGGACGGCGTCGCGCTCTCGCCGCCGCCGCTCACCATCTCCACGCCCTCCAACCTCCCACGGGTACTACCTCCGAAGGTCAAGCTCCAACAATCTGGTATCAGTATTGCCAGGGACGATGTTGCCGGCTTCCTCCGGTGACGGTCCGGTCACCAATGCCATCACGCTGTCCGCCGGCGCGGGGCCGCCCCCAACGCCCGCCGCTCCGCCCGCCACGAACCAGCCAACCCCAGCGTCGGCCGCAACCATGGACACCCTTGCCACCGCTATCTACGGCCTCCAACGCCAGATGGGCCAGCTTGCGACTCGGATCTCCGGCGTTGAGGATCGGCCACTGGTGAGCGCCATTGGCTCCCTTCCGCCGGTTCTCAACCCCTTCGGCTTGCCGGGCTACGGCGGGATCCCAGCGGCGCCAGCATCCTCCGCAACCGTCGTCCACACGGCGGGCCCAAGCCAGCATCGACCAATCACCCAAATCCCGTTTCCTCACTCGCCGTCTCCGATCCCCATCCTCGGCGGGCCATCGCCGAGCATGCCGGCCGCACCAGTGGATCGCCCCGACGGCGCCGGTGTGCCCCGCTACCACAAGCTCTCCTTCCCCACGTTCGACGGCAAGGAGGACCCGCTGGGATGGCTCAACCGCTGCGAGCACTTCTTCCGCGCGCAGCAGACGTGCGAGGGCGACAAAGTGTGGCTGGCGTCCTTCCACATGACCGGCGTCGCGCAGCATTGGTACTACATGCTGGAGCGCGATGTCGGAGCCGTCACATGGGACGCGTTCAAGCACCTCTGCCAGCAGCGCTTCGGCCCGGCCATCGGCATCAACCACCTGGCGGAGCTTGCCCGGCTTTCCTTCGGCGGATCCGTGGAGGCGTACCAGGACGCGTTCCAGGCGAAGATGGCGCACGCGGGACCCCTCACGCCAGCGCAGCAAGTTCAGTTGTTCACCGGCGGACTTCCGGATGCGATCCGCGTGGATGTGGAGCTCCAGACACCAGACGACCTCCAGCGCGCGATGGTGCTCGCGTGCGCCTACGAACGCCGTGCGGCCGCGGTGGCCCCCGCGGGCACGCCACGACCACCACGACCGCACGTTCGGCCCCAACCGATGAGCAGTGCCATGGTGCCGGCCTCCACGTCGCCAGCGCTGGTGGTGTCGCCCGCGGCCCCACAGCAGCCATCACGGCCGTTCCGCCGCCTGACGCCGACAGAGATGGCCGAACGCCGGCGCCAGGGTCTCTGCTACAACTGCGACGAGCAGTACGTCCGCGGCCACAAGTGCCCGCGTCTCTTCTACCTGGAGGTCACGGATTACGACGACGACAGTACAACCGAGGCGGACACGAGTGCTGAGGAGGAGCCACCCCTGATCTCGCTACACGCCATCACCGGGATCCGCACCGAGAACACCATGAAGCTCCGCGTCTCGGTGGGCGGCCGGGAATTCACGGCCTTGCTCGACTCGGGCTCCACACATAACTTCATCAGCGACATCGCGGCGCGCATGGCGGGCATTCGGTTCCACGACGGTGGAGGCGCAACTGTCGTGGTTGCCAATGGCGACCGTGTCGCGTGCCAGGGCCTTGCCCACGACGTCGCGCTCACCATCGGCCAGGAGAAGTTCGACATCGACTGCTACACCATCCCCCTCGACTGCTACGACATGGTGCTCGGCGTGGCGTTCCTCCGCACGCTGGGCCCCATCCTATGGGATTTCGACGACCTCTGCATGGCCTTCTGGCGACATGGCCGGCGGGTGCTCTGGAAAGGCGTCGGCTCTACACGCTGGGACATTCCCCCGACGGGCCGGCTCCACGCCATCCGCACCAGTGAGCCTGACCTGCTCGACCGCCTGCTCCACTCATATGAAGATGTGTTCGCCGCTCCATCCGGCCTTCCAATGCCTCGCGCGTGCGACCACCGAATCCACCTGAAGCCCAACACCGAACCTGTTGTAGTGCGGCCGTACCGTTACCCTCAACTTCAGAAAGACGAACTCGAAACACAGTGCACCACCATGCTGGAGCAAGGAATCATTCGGCCGAGCACATCCCCATTCTCAGCGCCAGTTCTGCTTGTGAAGAAACAGGACGGATCGTGGCGCTTTTGCGTGGACTACAGGGCGCTCAACGACGCCACTGTCAAGGACAAGTTCCCCATACCCGTGGTTGAAGAGCTCCTGGACGAATTACACGGCGCCAAGTTCTTCACCAAGTTGGATTTACGATCCGGGTATCATCAGGTGCGTGTTCACCCCGAGGATGTGGCCAAGACTGCCTTCCGCACACACCATGGCCATTTCGAATTCTTGGTGATGCCTTTCGGGCTGTCCAACGCCCCTGCAACATTTC
Organism: Alloteropsis semialata; assembly: GCA_004135705.1. NCBI lineage: Eukaryota > Viridiplantae > Streptophyta > Magnoliopsida > Poales > Poaceae > Alloteropsis > Alloteropsis semialata. Next base: position 53,804,679 of record CM014277.1, on the reverse strand, counting down.
AAGCGCTGATGAACGCGGTGCTCCAGCCGTTCCTCCGTCGTTGTGTGCTCGTCTTCTTCGACGATATACTCATATACAGTCGCACTTGGACAGAGCATTTGCAGCACATCCGCGCCGTTCTCGAGGTCCTGCGGGCGAACAAGCTCCATGTCAAGCGGTCCAAGTGCTCGTTCGCCACCGAGAGCGTGTCATACTTGGGGCACATCATCTCTGCTGAGGGCGTCGCCATGGATGCAGCCAAAGTCGACTCAGTGGCGTCATGGCCACAACCTCGCTCTGCCCGTGGGCTCCGTGGGTTCCTCGGCTTGGCGGGCTACTACCGGCGTTTCATCCAGAACTTTGGCGCCATCGCCGGTCCGCTTACACAGCTTCTCAAGAAGGACGCGTTCCACTGGTCGACGGAAGCAAGCTTGGCCTTTGCAGCACTTAAAGAAGCACTGACATCAGCTCCGGTTCTGCAGCTGCCCGATTTCACTAAGGAGTTCATGGTGGACTGTGATGCATCCGGATCGGGATTTGGAGCTGTTCTCCACCAGGGTGCTGGGCCATTGGCGTTCTTCAGTAAGCAGTTCGCGCCTCGACACCTGAAGGTGGCAGCATATGAACGAGAATTGATCGGCCTTGTCCAGGCGGTGCGGCATTGGCGCCCGTACCTTTGGGGTCGACATTTCATCGTGCGCACGGATCACTACGCCCTGAAGTTCATGCTCGATCAACGCCTCTCAACCATACCACAGCATCAGTGGATTAGCAAACTATTTGGCTTTGATTTCAGGGTGGAGTATCGGCCGGGACGTCTCAACACCGTCGCAGACGCTCTCTCTCGCCGCGACAGTGAGGAGCTGGCTGTCAACGCCATCTCCTCGCCAACGTTCCACCTCTTCGACGAACTGCGTCAGGAAATTGACTCATCCCCGGAGCTCGGAGAGCTGCGCGACGCAATCACCGACGGGCGTCACGGCGAGACATGGCGCGTGCACGATGGGCTCATCCTCTACACCGGCAAGGTCTTCGTGCCGTCGTCCTCCAACCTGCTGACCGCTGTCCTTCAGATGGCGCACACAGCAGGCCATGAGGGCATCCAGAAGACGCTACAGCGGCTGCGCGCGCACTTCCACGTCGAGCACGATCGCCGACTTGTGGGGGACTACGTTCGGGCATGTTTCACGTGTCAACGCAACAAGACAGAGGCACTTCATCCGGCGGGACTGTTGCAGCCGCTGCCGGTACCGTCGCGCATCTGGGCGGACATCTCCATCGATTTCATCGAAGCACTGCCAAGGGTGAGCGGCAAGAGCGTCATCCTCACCGTGGTCGATCGACTCTCAAAGTTCGCACACTTCATCCCCCTCGGGCACCCCTACACGGCGTCATCCGTCGCGCGTGCGTTCTTCCACGACGTCGTCCGCCTGCACGGCTTCCCGGAGTCCATCGTCAGCGATCGCGACCCGGTTTTCACCGGCCACGTCTGGCGCGACCTGTTCAAGCTCGCGGGTGTACAGCTCCGGATGAGTACGGCGTTCCACCCTCAGACCGACGGCCAATCCGAGGCGGTGAACAAGACGATTGCCATGTACTTGCGCTGCATCACCGGCGATCGCCCCCGCGCTTGGCTTGACTGGCTTCCGTGGGCGGAGTACTGCTACAACACATCGTATCACTCTGCGCTCCGTGCCACTCCCTTTCAGGTCGTCTACGGACGCGAGCCACCACCGCTGTTGCCTTACCAGACTGGCAGCGCACGCACGGACGCCGTGGACACCCTGCTGTCCGACCGCGACACGTTCATCAGCGAGGTTCGCGTTCGTCTACAACAAGCTCAGGAGTACGCGCGGAAGTTCTACGATGCTCATCACCGCCCGGTGGAATTCGCGACTGGCGATTGGGTCTGGCTTCGACTTCTCCATCGCCCAACCCAGTCTCTGGTGCCTGGCAGCCGCGGCAAGCTAGGTCCACGGTTCGCCGGCCCGTTCAAGGTGTTGGAACGCGTGGGCACCGTGGCCTATCGCCTGGAGCTCCCGGCAGGCGCGCGTATCCACGACGTGTTCCATGTCGGGGTCCTGAAGGCATTTCGAGGGACGCCTCCAGCAGCAACACCGCCCCTACCTCCACTCCAGGACGGCCGTCTACTGCCTCAGCCGGAGCGCGTTCTGCGCGCTAGTCTTCGCCGCGGTGCCTGGCACGTTCTGGTGCATGGGCCGGCATGGCGACCGCTGACGCTACTTGGGAACCCGTGGACTCATTCCGCGCCGAATATCCCTCGTTCCAGCTCGAGGACGAGCTGTTTCGCGAGGAGGGGAGAGATGTTATGGTCGGCAGAGTTTATCAGAGGAGGAACAAGGTGGACGACCAGTGGCTAGGCGAGGACGAAGCGCGGGAACGTGCGAGTCGTGGGCGCGCGCATGACGCGTCGTGGGCGCGGACACCAGGCGCGTCGTGGGCGCGGACACCAGGCGCCAATTGCTTAGTTTGAATTTGATTTGCGTCAGTTGTAAGAGTTGTAACCGGTGTTATGTTTCATATATGTACTGAACCGATCGAATGAGAGGGGAAGCTGGAGATTATTCTGATCTCTCGGCTGATTTAGCAACTGCTCCCATCTAGCTCGCGTTCTAGCGCTCGACGCCGGCCATCAGGACGGCGTCGCGCTCTCGCCGCCGCCGTTCACCATCGCCACGCCCTCCAACCTCTCACGGATACTTCCTACGAAGATCAAGCTCCAACAATATTGTTTGGAAAGGTGGTAGGCAGGTTTTCCCTCGAGTGTATAAGTGGAGGACAGAAGGAGCAATGTCTTATCGAAGCATTATTTTTATTCTCAGTTACGATTGACCATCAAGAAACATACGGAAACCTATCTTCAATAAAAATTTCAAGTATACATAAGGCATAGCATATATCAAAATGCATAGCAGGTGCTATGTAATTAGAAACCAAAAAAGCTTACAGTTTAGGCGAGAGGGAGCAAATGTCTACTTATACATTGTAAAAATGTCTCCTAATTAGGTCAATCTCAGTGCAAAGTTTTATTACACAATTATCTAGACTGAGAACTACGTAACTGTGCCAGATTTCTCATCTCATGAAACCTCTCTATTAATTAAGGCCTGTTTGGTAAAGCTCCACCTGATTCTGATTCTCTATGAGAGCTGATTCTCCGAGGAAGTGATTCTGTGGCTGAAAGTGATTCTCTTTGAATCTCTAGCAAAAACTCTCAAAATCAGGATGGAGAATCAGTTCATAGAATCAGGAAAAATTACTTTTTCAGCTCCCAGCCCGTTATTTCATTTCAGAGAATCACTTCATAGAATCAGCTGAAAATCACTTCTCTCTAAAAAACTGTTTGGCAGAGCTCAAACAGGTTCTTACCTTGCCAAGTCAGCAATTTTATTACTGATATGAAATTGAATTTTAATATCATGAAACACTCCATTGAGACTGGCCTTAAACGTTATCTGATTTTGATATTTTGCGCTCAGAAATGATAAGCTGACGGCTCTTTTTTTTTGTGCCATCCGATATTCTGAGCTCAGTAAGCTTTGATAATAACCTCCGATACGGAGGATTTTGTTTTTAATTAAAAGTAGCCGTGAATACAATGCCTGGGTGCACGTTTTGGCACACCGAAAAACCCCGAACTTGTCGATTCAAATCCATGACCAAATTCGCCTGCCAATGTTGGACGTCGAACCAAATGAAGACCAAACAAACTGGAGTATCATAGAATTTGTCATTACCTGGTATAGCTGGTCACTGAGCCTTAAATTATTTTGAGGACTGTTTCATGCCCGTGCGTTGCTACGAGCAATACAATCATAGATAAATAACACCCAAATCTTATTAGTAAATAATTGGTATACAAATTATATATAAATAACATCTATTCTTATAGACAAACAATCAGTTCAGTAGACAATAATTTATTTAAAATAGCTTTTTGAAAATAACTTTTATTTAAAATATACAATAGATATGATGCTAGATCAAAGTAAATTAATTTATACTATTTGTTTATACTATTTGTTTACAAAGTCTTAAGATTTTTAAAAATCATCTCTAGTGTAAACAATTCATGTGAAATTTTAAATATAGTTTTTAGAATATTTTTAATTTAAAATCTAAATTTACTATCATATTGGATCCAAAAAATACGCTATTTTAATTCATAGTTTTTTTACCGCCTTAAGTTTTTTGAAAACCATCTCGAGTGTAAGCAGTTCACGTGACAATTTAAATATAGTGTTTTAAATAGTTTTTAATTTAAAGGCTAATTTACTTTCAACTGGATCGAAGCAATGGGTCACCAAGTTTGACCAATTTATCTAGTATTTTTTCACAAGTTTTAAGATTTTTGAAAACCAACTTGAGTGTAAACAACTTATATGACAATTTACATACTGTTTTTTAAATTATTGTTTTATGGCAGACCGTCCCAAATTAACCCGGCTCAAGTGTAGGAGACCACGTCCACTGCGGTACTCCACACGCTTCAACCGGACTAATCGTGCAGCCCGTCGGATACCTTCCTGATTACACCACAATTTCTCTTGACCGAAACAAAATAGCAGCAAGTCCCGCTCATCACAAATTTTACAACACAGAGTTCACATGGATAATTATACAAACACAGTGCACAAGTTTTAATTATTACAAACTAGAGTTATAGAGCAACGGAAGTCTAAACGTCGAAACACATAATATTATGTGGAGCCCTCACGTAACATTTAATCACCGCGGCCTGAGTCAGACACAGGCAGCACCCGCTCCATGGTCCAACCATCAGGAGCACAGAAGGCCAAGTCAGAGCAGCCATAGAGTCATAGCCAACATCATCCATATCTGAAAAACAAGCCACAAGCAAGGCTGAGTATGCTAATACTCAGCAAGACTTACCTGACAAAAAGGAAATTCTAGACATGCAAGGCTTTTTGGCTGAGGAGTTTGTTTTGCCAAAAAGCAACTAAAAGTTGATCCTTACTTTCAATATTTTAGCACAAAATTATGTGAGACTAACCTTTTACTAGATATGCAAAACTATCCAATAACATTCAGTGTCGAAAAACAATTGATTATCAGATTAACAATCTTATTCATCATCAACAACACCATCCATCCTCATTCTTGACCAATATGTGACAAGAGATCAAGCAGCTCATGTAACCGCGAAGGTCGGACAACTCGAGTTGATTTTTAACCATGCATGGATAAACCTAATTGCACGTCCCGTGAACGACACCCAAGACCTCACGAGGCAACCGTTCCCATCTCTCCCTGCCATCTGCTATCGGGGCCCACTCCAATCAAGTGCACGCCCCAACGGACCCCAGGTGCACAAAGCAACCCTATGCCGCGGCCATTGCTACACTCGCCGTCAACCCCTCGCCCAAAGGAGTAGGGAAACTAGTCAGATGCCAGATTGAATCAAGTACATAGGTTTACCAGTTTACTAGATTTCCCAGCATACGATTAGTACCTTCAAAAGCTTGACCAACATCACCACACAATCAATGCCTTAGTCACAATGTAACACCTCTGGTGTTACTATAGTGATTAAGAACCCTAAATAAACTTAGTTGAATTAATCGTGGCATGCATCATTTCATGATTATGTTGGTTGTGCATATGTGCGTGTATGTATATGCTTGACCCAAGGCAACTATCAAAGTAAAATACTAAAAATACTTATAAACGAGAGTTTGAGAGAGAATAAGAGAGTTCCTTTGCTTATGTCCAAGAGAGTGTGTAATTGCTTCTTATGGAACCCTTGGACATAAACTAAGACTTAGCTCAGCCAAGTTCAAATCAAAACCCACTTGAAAAGTGCAGTTGCCGCCATCACAGTAAGTTGCGGTGATGGATTCAATGGCTACCGCAATAGTCGGTGCACTAGGACAAATAATCAAAGTTTTCGACGCTAAGGCAGGAAGTTGCGGTGGGAGACCTTGCACTGACCGCAACAGTCGGTCACCGAGCAAAAATTCGAAAAGGCTCTCTGGATTGACGGACTGTTGCGGTGGTCCGTCACTTTTGCACCACCGCAACAATCCGGGGGCGATTGGTCAGTTTGTGAGAGGTCGGGCACCTAAAGTTGCGGTCCTACCCAGGACCACGACCGCAATAGTCGGTGGTGCCGAGGAACAGTAAAAATAGTCTCTGGATTGAAAGACTATTGCGGTGCTACACACGACGGACTGTTGCGGTGGTATTCCATACCACCACCGCAACAGTCGGTGGCCGCGAGTTTTGGGATTTGCCTTTCGTCGGCACAGTGTTCTTGGGACCCACGGACCGTTGCGGTGGGTGTTTTACCCCACCACCGCAACAGTCGGTCGCCACCAACCGCCGCCAACTACCGTCCTTTCTCACCTGCTCCGGCCACGCGCCGCTCCCTCTGCGTTCCATCTGCGCCTTGTCAGCTTCCCCCTGCCCCGCTGGAGCGCCATGAGCACGCCCAGGTGGCCGAGCCCTCACTTCACCTCCATTTCCGAGCTCCCTCACTCTCCGGCCGAACTCTTCCGCCTCACTCGTCCATGCCTCGATTCACAGCTCCAGGAGCTCGCCCACGTCGCCTTCTCCCCGCCCAAACCATCCCCAGCCATCTTCCCCTCTTCCTTCGCCTCCCTTGAGCCGGTCCACCACCTGCCAGCCGCCGGCCACACCCCCTGAGCCGAGCTCGAGCTCTGGCCCAAGGTAGATGAAGCAAGGACCAAGGGTAAGTAGTTAATGGGCAGGGAATTGTCTATAGAGTTCTAGGGCTGGTGGGGCAACCATTGTTTGAATGTTGGGTGGTTTCTTGTGATAAGGCTTGCTAGGGAGAGAGTTGGTGTATTGCTTCTTAAAATCATTTACATGAGTAAAGTTGCACAACCATCTTTGTTAAGTTTTGATATGAGCAATGGGGTGAGCTGGGTATCTAATGGATAGATTGTATTCATGATTTTAGGAGATAGGAGCTTGGTTAAGTTAGTGTAGTAGAAAGAGTAGTATATGTATATCTATTCAAGGGAATTTGGAAATTTTGTTAGGATTACCCTGAAGCTTAGGAAACCACACAAAAAGAATTAGCTCCTAATTACATGAGGTTTGGTAGTTTTGATTTGGATTTTGTCCAGCTAGTGGTGTGTAGGCTGGCCAGACCGGTCAGACCGGTATGGCCAACCGGTCAGACCGGTTCCGGTGCCAGTTAATGTCTTAAGTTATTTACATCCATAAATGATCGTCCAATGTTATGGGTTGTTGTGGAATTCCTGTAATTACTCACTTCTGCATGCATACATCTCATGTAATCTGTCGCATATCATGTAGATCACACTATAGTTGACGGGGTGTACGAGTTGGAGGTCGCGCCCGAGGTGGACCCTACTCCTACTGCTGAGCTGAACGTGACTACTGCACAAGACCCGGACCAAGATCCGGAAGGGCCCAAGGCCAGCGGAGATCAAGAAGGCAAGCCCCGGAGCATAACCCACTGTTTGACTAACACTCCTTGCTTGTGCCTTATTTTTGTGCATTTAAGTTTTAAGGAGTTGATTGAAACCTTAGTGCATGATCCCTAGGTACCTATGTCCTAATACTAGTATATGTAGGTCGTATAGGATACTATGCTTGATTAGGACCGGTAGAAGCCGAGTGATTACTTGGTCACTCGCGAGACATAGGTCTTTACTTTAACTCAGTTTTAAGGATCGGCAAGCGGGGCTTGTGCAATGTTCATGATTGGGTGAATGTCCCGTTTGCACAGGGGTTGGTTGGTGGGCTGAGGCATTGAGGGTGTGGTCAGTTGGTCAAGCTTTTGAAGGTACTAATCGTATGCCGGGAAATATGGTAAACTGGTAAACCTAGTACTTGATTCAAACTGACGTCTGACGGGTTTTATCACTCCCTTGGGCGAGGGGTTGATGGCGAGTGTAGCAGTGGCCGCGGCACAGGTTTGCCTGGGGCACCTGGGGTCCGTTGGGGCGTGCACTCGGGCGGAGTGGTCCCCGATGGCAGATGGCAGGGAGAGATGGGAAAGGTTGCCCCGTGAGGTCCTGGGTGTCTCTCACGGGTCGTGCGATTAGGTTGTCCCATGCATGGTTAAAATCAACTCGAGTTGTCCGTCCTTCGCGGTTACATGAAGCTGCTTGATCGCTCGTTGCACATCAATGTCTTGGGCCAAAAGAGGGTAGAAGTGAAGTTGGATGAAAGTTATCATTGTTATATTAATCAATTGTTTGGTACACGGATTGTATTGGAAAGATTGGCAAATCTAGTAATGATAGTCCCAACTTAATTTGGCTAAAACCTTGAAAATAGGATTAAATTGTAGATGCTTTTGGCAAAACAAACCCCAGAGCCATAAAGCCTTGCATGTCTAGAATTTAAACCTTGTCGGGTAAGTCTTGCTGAGTAATTAGTACTCAGCCTTGCTTGTGGCTTGTTTTTCAGACTTGGAGGTGGCGAGCTACGACCCTACTACTGCTCTGACTTGGCCGTGCACGTTGCCTGACGGTTGGGTCTTGGAGCAGGTGCCGCCTGAGTCCGGCTCAGGCCGCGGTGTTTAGGTATTGTGCGAGGGCTCCGCATGATACCCTTTTGCTTCAATGTCTAGTCTTCCGCTGTACATAACTCTAGTGTGTAATAACTAAAACCTATGAACTGTATTTGTATAATTATCTATGTGAACCGTGTGATGTAAAATATGCGATGAGTTGTACTGCCTGAGCCCACCTTCGAGTGGGACTGCTGCTATTTTGTTTCGGTCGAGAGAAAAATGTGGTGTAATCGGGAAGGTATCCGACGGATTGCACGATTAACTCGGTTTAAGGGCGTGGTGTACTGCTGTGATAGTAGTCCCCTGCTCTTAAGCCGGATTAATTGGGGCGGTCTGCCACAATTTCATCTGTGCAAGCGGGACGATCAATCAAACAGGAATATCGCACAAGCCCCACCTGCCGATTCTCATGATTCCAACATAAGGTAAAAAATCTATATCTCGCGAGTAACAAGGCAATCACTCGACTTCTACCGTGTCCTTATTAAGCATGGCAGTCTAAATGACCTACACATACTAGTATTTGGACCTGGGTACCTAAGGATCATGCAACTAGGGTTTCAAACAACTCCTCAAAACTTAAATGCACAAGTAAAGCATAAGTAAAGCAAGAAAACCCATTGGGGGTTTTTAAAGCTTGGACATGCTCCGGTGCTTGCCTTCTTGATCACCAGCGGTCTTAGGCCCTTCCGGACTTTGGCCCGGGTCATGTTCAGCAGCAAAGTTTAGCTCAGTAGTAGCAGGATCAGCTTCCGGCTCGATCTCGACCTCGTAAACGCCGCCAACAATGGTGTGCTCTACATGAGATGCAGATGCATGAGATGTAGGAATGCACAGATAAACAATCACACAAATATTTGCAGCAACTCAATTATACAACTGCAGCAACTCACTTATACATTTTACCGGGCAATCATTTACCGAGTAAAAACAACTTATGAAACTCATAAAGAAAGCTAGGGGTTGTTGTTTTTAGGTGCTGATTATCTAATGTTCAGATCTGGATTAGTACAGAAAATAAATTTACCAAACATTACCACAAGTTAAAACAACATAAACTACTATACATATCAAAATAAAACTTCTATAAAGGACTACAAGCAGTAAAAAGGATCCTTTGGCTGAATCTGAACATTCAGTAGACCAGGTTGCTATACATATTTTTAATATTAACTTTACAACAAGAAACTTATTTATAGAAATCCTTTTTCTAGCCAGTTTTTATCAATTAAAGCCTAGAAAATATATTTTCATGAACAAAAATTCTTGTGAGCATGTTTCTATGTTCATAGCAGTAAAACATATTTTACAAAAATTTATCAGCATTTTACCTAGCTGTTTTCTATTTCTTTTAACAGCCAACATTTGCTAGCAAACAGAAAATCGTAAGAAATTCTACAGACACTTTCTGGAGCTGTATTTTTACTGTAGCTAACATTCTGCCAGAAACTTCTACTGTGAATTTTTCATATTTTTCTATCCTACACAGAATATCTGGTGATTTATCTAAACCAGAATAGCTAGAAACAAGATTAAATCGTAATTTCAAAATCATTCTGGAGCTGAATATGTTTCTGAGGGTTTCTAGGCTCTAGATTAACTCTAGCAATAATTATCAGGTTTTATTGAGCAGTATACATATTTATCACTTTTTCTACTTCACCAAGTTAAGTAAATCAAGATCTGCCAAAATCATGAATAAACTCTAATCATCAAATACTCAAATCAACTCTCCTAACATCAACAGCACCACTAGAACTGGTTTCACCATTTTTACACAAGCAGAGAATTTATTGAACATTAAACAAGCTTACAAACATATAAACATGCATAAATCAATACAGGCGTCATACTTTACTTTCCACGAGTTCGCATCACATCACTGAATAGAGCACTTTACAAGGATTCTAACAAAACTAAATTCATCATTGTATGATTTTTCTGTGATTTACAATGATTTTCCAAATTTAGCCAAAAAATAAAAGGGAAAAGAAATAGATAAAAAGAAAAGAGCTTTTACATCAGGGCCCCCAAAACTTTGAAAGGTCACAGTCAAGTCCTTTTCTTTGCGAATAGGTCCTCGGCTTCTTGCAGAAAGCCCCCTGCAAGATCCCATCTTATCAACATAAATCCAAAATATTTGCACATAACCCCCTGAGTTTTTATTTCCTCACCCTCGGCTCCTTCTTTTTCCTCGGACAGGGGCGCGGCTCAACTTCGCCCGACAGCCGGCGAAGCTGCGAGGAGGAAGGGGCAAGGCCGAGGGGCGTCAGGGGGTCACGGTCGACGTGGCTCGGCGTAGGGCGACGCGTGAGTGGTGGAGGAAAACAGAGATGGATGGGTCGGCTGGTATCAGTGGCTTATGGGGAGTTCATGGCTGGAATCGGTGGACGCGAAGCGCGAGTACGTGCGGCTGTCCGCGTGAGGGTGGAGCTCGGGCAGCGCAAAGCAATGGCGGCCGGACGCCGGGAAAATCCGTGCAATGTAGGCTCTGGCGGAGGGAGTTAGCGGTCGGAGGACGGAGAGGGCGAGGTGGGAAGGCCGTGGGTGCGATGAATTGAGAAATGACTGGGTGAGGCGCGGTTAATTTTGCCAGCAGCCTCGCTCGCTCGGACCGACGCAGAGCGACGTCCGGTGCGGGGTCGTGGCACGTGTCATGGTTGAGAGTTCGATGGAGGCTAGGTGTCGGGCTTAGAAGCACGGCCATTCACGGTGTCACCAAATGGAATGGGCGCCTGGCGTCCGTACGCCGCCGACGCGTGGCATCGGCGACGCCAAGGCCGGTGTCGGCCTTTCAGAATCGACTAGTCGATTCAGTCGTCAGCATTTGCAGCACAGGTCCGACTTTGGTTCAGCTTTTTCACACAAATTTGTTTGTAAATGCTTGGATCGACCAATATAAAAGTTAAAGCTGATACATAGGGCTACAACTTTTGTAAAATGTGCCACATGTTTTGATCAATGGTTTGGAAGCTAAAAGTCCCTAATAAAGTTCAGCAAAGAACATGAATTTCAGGACTTAGAGCAATTCAATTGAGTGCTGCATTTTTTAGGGTTTTGACCTGACTTTGACCAAGAATTTGAGCAATCAAACAAAGTTTTCATTGATCCAGGTCACAACCATTGTAAAGAGGGTACTTTGTACTCTAACTTTCATGTAGGTGGAATTTCAAGTGTTTAGGCAAAAACAATTGTTATTGGCCTCTCAAAAAGGATGAAAAACAATTACTCTTAGCTATGAGACATAAGGCAAAAGGAGTTCAAATTTGAATTTCAAATGTTTGTTTGGACTTTCAGCTCTCATATGAGTTCATAAACATATAATTGACCTTTTAAGTAACATTCTGGTATATTCTTCATATTTGACTAATTTTGCTCATGCAAGATGACTAGGTCAACATTCACACATATGCACATACAAACATGATATGAAATGATGCATGCCATGATTATGCATTATTTAGGTTTGTCTAGTTGCATTAGCCTTATGTGACACTAGGGGTGTCGCAGCCCTCCCCCCCTTAAAAGAATCTCATCCCGAGATTCTGGTGCCGAAAATTAGTGCGGAATAAAAGTTACCTGGGATAGAGTTTAGAAAATCCAGATATTTTGATTTAAGATATGATTCCTCTTCCTAAGGAGCTTCCTCTTTAGTATGATTACTCCACTGAATTTTATAGAATTTTGTAACCATTCGCCTTGTAGTTCTCTCCTTTTGATCAATAACTTTGATAGGATGAACTTCATAGGTTAGATCAGGTTTAATAGTAATTTCTTCATAAGAAATTGATTCTTTCAGAACTCGAAGACATTTCTTGAGTTGGGAGACATGAAACACATTGTGTAGGTTTGAAATATTCAGTGGGAGCTGAACTTTATAAGCCATGGGTCCACAAATTTCCAGAATTGGAAAAGGTCCAATAGAGTGTGGAGCCAATTTTCCCTTTACACCAAATCTTTGAACTCTCTTTGTTGGTGACACACGAATATATACATGTTCACCCACTTCAAATGTCAAAGGTTTTCTTCTTTTGTCATGATAACACTTTTGGCGAGATTGTGTTGTCTGAAGATTTTTCTGGATCACTTTAACCATCTCTTTAGCTTCTTGGACCAAGTCCGGTCCAAAGAATTTTCGTTCACCGAACTCAGACCAATTCAAAGGAGTTCGACACCATCGCCCATACAAGGCTTCAAATGGTGTCATTTTTATACTTGCTTGGTAGCTATTGTTGTATGAGAATTCAACCAAGGACAAGCATTGATCCCAATTTTTGCCATAGTGTATGACACAACCTCTAAGCATATCTTCCAATATTTGGTTCACCCTTTCAGTTTGTCCATTAGTTTGAGGATGTTAAGTTGAGCTACAGATCAGTTTGGTGCCTAGGGAAGCATGCAAATGGTCCCAAAAGTGAGCAACAAATTGAGTGTATCGATCAAAAATAATTGTTCTTGGAATCCCATGAAGGCAAACAATCCGATCGATGTAAATTTCAGCGTACCTCTTGGTAGTATAATTTGTGTTGACAGGAATAAAGTGTGCGGTCTTTGTGAGCCTGTCAACAATCACCCAAATGGAATCATGTTTATGAGAGGTGGTTGGTAAGCCCATAGTAAAATCCATGGCTATGTCATCCCATTTCATGATGGTATAGGAAGAGGTTGCAATGTTCCAGCTACCTTTAGATGGCTTGCTTTCACTCTTTGACATGTATCACATTCGGACACATATTTAGCAATCTCCCTTTTCATTCTTGTACATCAAAAATTCTCTTTCAGATCTTGATACATTTTATTGCTACCCGGATGAATAGAGAATTTTGATAAATGAGCCTCATCAAGAATTTTCTTTCTTAGCTCATGATCTTTAGGTACCACCAGACGTTGCTCAAACCAAAGGATACCCTTCCAATCTTGCCTGAAATATTTATACTTGGGTAACCCTTGAGCTAGTCCTTGCTTTATATGAGCAATTCCCTTATCTTTTGTTTGCGCCATAATGATTCTATCTCTCAAAGTAGATGCAACTACCATGCGGCTTAGTGTGCCATAAGGAACAATTTCTAAATTGAGTTTGGACATCTCATGACAAAGAGTGTCATTAAAAGATGTTGTGGTAAGACAATTGCATTGACCTTTGCGGCTTAATGCATCAGCCACCACATTGGCTTTTCCTGTATGGTAATGCACCTCAATATTATAGTCCTTGATCAGCTCTAACCATCTTCTTTGACGCATATTTAGGTCAGCTTGGGTGAAAATATATTTGAGGCTCTTATGGTCAGTGTATATATTGCAATAAGTGCCCATGAGATAGTGCCTCCAAATTTTTAAGGCATGTACCACCGCAGCCAATTCCAAATCATGAGTGGGGTAATTCACTTCATGAGGTCTAAGAGCTCGTGAAGTATAAGCAATGACTCTATTCTCTTGCATAAGCACAGATCCAAGACCAGTGCCAGATGCATCACAATAGACATCAAAAGGCTTGGCTGTGTCGGGTTGAGCAAGAACTGGTGCTGAAGTTAAAAGTTTTCTAATTGTGTGGAAAGCTTTGTAACATTTTTTTGCTCACACAAATTTCTCTCTTTTCTTGAGAAGTTCAGCCATAAGTTTAGCAATTTTAGAGAAATCTAGAATAAAGCGGCGATAATATCCTGCCAATCTCAGAAAACTCCAAATTTGATGGACTGATTTAGGATGCTTCCAATCAAGTACTTCTTGTACTTTCCTAGGTCTACAACAATTCCTTCGTCTGAAATAGTGTGCCCCCAAAAATTTTACACTTGACAGCCGAAAATCACGCTTGCTGAATTTTGCATAAAGCTAATGATCTCTAAGGCGTTGTAAAACAATGCGGAGGTGCTGAGCATGTTCCTTCTCATTCTTGGAATATATCAAAATTTGTGAGACCGAAAGACATCACTAAGTACTCATAGAGCCCATAGCGAGTTGAGAAAGCCGTCTTCGGTATGTCACTTGGTCGTATTTTTATCTGGTGATACCCAGAGCGAAGATCAATCTTGGAGAATATCTTTGCTCCAGACAACTGATCAAGAGGGCATCAATACGGGGAAGTGGATATTTATTTTTGATAGTCACCGCATTGAGAGGTCGGTAGTCCACACATAACCTCAAAGTTTTGTCTTTCTTCTTCACAAATAGAGCGGGGCAGCCCCATGGTGAAGAGCTAGGATGAATATAGCCTTTGTCCAGCAACTCTTGAAATTGGACCTTTAGTTCGGCTAATTCTTTGGGCGCCATTTTATAAGGCCTTTTGGAGATGAGAGCTGTACTGGGTTGTAATTCCATCACGAACTCAATTTTCCGGTCAGGTGGCATTCCCGGTAAATCATCTGGAAATACATCAGGATATTCACATACAACTGGAATCTTCTCCAAAGTGGATTCGATTGCGGAGAATGCACAAGAATTCCTGAAGTCCTTGCGGGGTAGATATAGGGTTGATGCACCATGGGTTGCAGAATTAATTTGCACACAACGAGAAGGAATATCCAAAGTGACTCCATGTTTTTCCATCCAATTCACCCCCAAAATATTATCTATCCCTTGGTTCTTCAAGAGAATGAGATTAGTCTCATATATTTTACTACCCAACTTGAGAGGTACATTTTTCACAATTTGATTAGATCCTATTCTACTGCCAGGTATAGAAAAGATATATGATTGCATAGTGTGCACAAAAGTAAAATTGTGTTTGGCCGTAATTTTATTACTGATGAAACTATGTGATGCTCTAGAATCAAATAAAATGCATGTAGGCATTTTTTGGATAGAGAAAATACCCGACATCACTAGTGCGCCTACAAGGAGTTCATCCATAGTAGTGAAATTAACTCTCCCTTGCCTGACAAGTGCCACTTGTTTCTTGCCTTGTTTATTAGCTGATTGCCTTTGGACATTATTCCCACTTTGCTTGGGAAATTTGCAATCCCTAGCAAAGTGGCCTGGCCTTCCACAATTATAGCAGGGAGCATTGTTGGAGCGATTCTACTGCTGTCCCTGAACTAGAGCGCGATAGCCTTGGTTCTACTACTGAGGAGGCCGAATAACACATGACCCTTGCTAAGGGGCCCTCTGAGAAGCCTGAGAAGAACTCTACTGCACCAAGCGAAACTTGAGCGGTGGAGCACTAGACTGGCCAACTGGGGCCTTCCTCTTCTTTTCAGGACGGTGAGCATTAATACTATATTCTTGAGTAATAGCCATATTCACCAATTCATTATAGCTCTCAGCTTTGACTAGAGAAAGACGATCCCTTAGGTTTGAACTAAGGCCCCTGTGGAAGCGATCCTGTTTCTTAACATCATATCAACATAATAAACCGCATATTGTGCCAACTGATTGAAAACCTGTGCATATTGGAGCACATTGTGGGTACCTTGGGTGAGAGCCAGAAACTCATTAAGCTTGCAGTCCATGAGACCGGCTGGAATGTGATGAGCTCTGAAAGTCTTCTTGAATTCCTCCCAAGTGACAACATGGTCAACTGGGAGCATGCCATTGTAAGTGTCCCACCACAGGCGCGCAGAACCGCGCAGCTGTTGAGCAGCAAAGCGAGCCTTGTTGGCATCCGAGCACGATGAGACCAACAAAGAGAACTTTGACACAATTATGCTGAGCCAGGCGTGTGCACCCTGAGGATCCTCAATTTTATGGAACAGGGGTGGCTGAGTACTGGAGAAATCCGAATACGTCGCCTCCTGAGGGTGATTGTGGCGTCCGCCATTCAGCTGCTAATTCAGTTGCCCCTCGAGTAAGTGTCGGAGCATCTCTGTCTGGGCAGCCAGCACATCGCTAAATTGGCGAGCAGAGGTGGTGGAGGAGGAACACCATGCCCCATATCATCTGGCATCTGCACACATATCACATTACTCAATTAGTCCTACAATTCTTGGCATTACAAAACATAAGGATGATAAAGATTACCAACAACCATAAGAATTATTCTTTGTAGGGTTAGTATAAAACATCATCCTTTGCATTGGGAATCGAATCTTTAGCTTGCTATTGGCGCTTAAGGGCTACCAAAGATAGATTTCATCAATCAAGAAACTTTCTGGTACATTTTCAGTTTCAGCAGAACAATGATAAAATCATATTTTCAGTTCTGTCAACCCACAAATTCTCATCTTTTGCCATCAGAGATCTTATATATTTCTAGGAATTTTCTTTATTCAGTGGAAAGGCTGATTCTAATGGGAAAGGGATGAGAATTCTAATTTCTTTACTGTCTGTTATTCAGGAATTTCAGAGAACTGAGCTATGGTATTTTGACATTAACTTTTTTTTTCTCTGCTCTAATGGAGCTGAATTTTTGACACGAGTTAGATCCTAAAGTTTTGCACAAGTTTGGTATTCATACCCCATACGGAAAATATTTGTAACCAGGAGTAAAACTGAGAATATGATTGGTGCAGCAAAGCTGAAAATAGCACATATACATAGATCATTCTTCGGTACTAGTGGTTTATATTACAAGATCAATGAAACAAAGTACATCATGCTTTCAGTAGCTCAAAAGTCTTGATGAAGGTACAGACCAGGGTTGACCGACCGACCCCCCAAATCAACGACACGTCATCAAAACAACCCGTCGAAAACAAAAACTAACCTCCAAATCAAGCAGACCCGCCCCGTCCGGATGGCTCTGGGCCTGCCTGTGAAGGCCCCATCTCGACCGAGTGGTCTCCGCCTCGTCCGACCAGTCTCCGCCTCACCCGACCAGTCTCCGACTTGCCCGACTGGTTCACTCCTTTGCAGCCAAGCAGCCTCCGAGAAGACCCGCTCACCCGACGAGTTTCCGTCTCACCCGACGAGTCTCCGCCTCGTTCAACCAGTCTTCGTCTCGCCCGACTGGTTCGCTCGGCGCCGCCCCCCACTTTTGCCCACTCCGGGCCGTACCCACCTGATGTCTGCCATGTCAGAACAGGATGGGCACCTGTCCATCGCCACGGCGACCACAGGAGCGCCCGTCTCCTCCGAACAGGAACGCTACAGTCCCGGGAAAAGGACGCTCACCTGCTCAGTCGATGACACCTGGAGTCCAAGGAAGCACAGTACAAGTCAACCGCGACCCGAGAACCATTCGGAGACGCATCCGAGAAGCCGCATACACCAACCACTCGGACGCCGCCGGCTCCGGGTCAAATGGAACGCCCATTCCGTCAACACCAACTACAACAGTGAACACCTGTACGCCGCGTACGGCCTGGGACGCAAGACGACGGTGAAGATCCCGGCGCTGTAATTCACTTTGTAATTCCTTCTTTTTACCCCTCCCTTTCCTTATTCCCCTTGCAGCTATAAAAGGGGACCAAGGGAAGATCGATGGGGGGATGGAGAGAACACTCGGACACACACACTCACGTAACACATTACCATGCATTACACAGGGACTTGGGACCGTTCTCCCTCTCCCGACTGGTTTGTAACCCCTACTACAGACTTGGACTCGAGAACACCGGTTCACACTGGACGTAGGGTATTACTCTCCGAAGGCCCGAACCAGTATAACTTCCTGTGTCTCTTGAGCCACCATACGGTGCCCTGACACGCGATCGTAGAAATATTACTTGCCGGCGGTAGAGAACCCTGACAGTTGGCGCGCCAGGTAGGGGCCTTCGCGTGTCGCTTCACTTTACCAGGGTCCGGATGGCCCACGGAGGCGCCCCGTTGGCGCCAGGTGCTCACCTGCGTTTCGGCTCCCTTGACTTTGTCTTCAGCAAGACGGAGGAGCCTCTCATTAGGGCCACCTTTGTGCGCCCCGAGTCCACCTTCGACGACGGCCCCGCCGCGTTACCCGACAAAAGGCCTGAGCCTCCGCGTGTCGCAACGGGCGCCACCGCCTACGTCCTTGACATACTAGGCGAAGATCTGGCGGCCGCTCTGGGACAGAGCCTGACCCAGGAGCATTTCCGCAACGTCTCCTACATGATCACTAACCTCGCCCTCCAAGCTGGAGGGGAGGAGCAGCTTCCCTGGGACGAGTTCCTCGACTACTACAGCGCCATGTACCCGGAGGGACAGCCGGGCCTGCCGCACGACCCAGTGGCCGCCCCGCCACCGACGGAGCTCGACCCCTGCACCACGCCTACCGATAAAGGCGCGACGGACAAGCGGGACTCAGACCCGCAGTCGAGGCGGGATCCACCGGCGTCCTACGACCCCTCCCGAGAGTGCTTCATGTGCCACACCCCGGACGGAGAGGTACGGACTGCTAGCAGCTCGACGAAGGACAACCCCCGCCAAACACCGCCCTGGAACGACCCCACAGGCGATGCTCGGCGGGTCAGGCTGCAGGAGCTCGACGAGGCACAGCGTCAACTCGAGGACGAGCGCAGGCAACTCCACCGCGCACTCGGAAGAAACGCGGACGGAGGAGCCGCTCGCGCACATGCATGGGGACGTGCACCTGCGCATAATTGTTGGCATTTCTTAGCGTCACCACTTCTGGAGTGATGGCACTAGAGATGCCTTGATATAAATCTTAGCGTTACATAAGTTCTGCAAGCGCACAGAAGTACATTGTAGCATTTCACCCGGGAGTATTCCAGAGTATTGTATTTATTTCCTCAGGAAAGCGTATGGCAAAGTAATATATTCTCCAATGTATCAACTACATCATAATCAATATACCAGGACTGGGACAGGGGATAATATGATATGAAGGATTTGATATATTGACACACAGAAGGTTTCACTGCTCATTATGTAAGTCTAGTTAATATGAAGGTCCTAAGAGAGAACTAGGGATTCTATGTACTTCTTACAAATGGGTTACATTCATTACAAGTGTATACTATACAAGCTTAATAAGGGATACATGATAGAGGACAAATCGAGGAGTCGTGGGATCCCCTCATCCAAGGGTACTGTCACGATGTTTATCACTAAGGCCTGCAAACGCCCAAACCCGAACGCCGAGAATTACAAGGGACGGACAGGGCTATCACCACCTGCCGCCTACCTCTTACTACGTGGAGTAGGGTATCCCCAGCGGTATTCCATAACCCAAACACCACATTTGTAATATGAAATACATCTTTACCAATTGTATGGAAAGGTAAAGAACAATCATAGAGATTCATTGGGCCATTGCCATAACATGCATCCACTATACTAAGGTGTAAGACATACAACTCATATGATGAATACACAAGACTTGAAGTCAAGTAACATAAGTAAGATAGTAATTCCATTAAGGCTCTAAGTCTTACAAATAAGCAAAGGATACAAGATAACTGAGCTCTAGGCTTACCAAGACTCCTTCGGAAACCCGTAGAAGCTCAACTCCTAGAACTACTTCCAACTCTAAAAACTCTTTAAGGGTAGAAACGCCCCCTCTTAACAGCTCTAAAAACTCTTTAAGGGTAGAAACGCCGCAAGTGCTCAATGTTCCAAGCATTGGGCACCTCTGTTCCATCTTCCCTTTGCAACTGAAAAGTACCCGGGCCGATAACCCTGGATACTATGAAGGGGCCTTCCCAAGGTGAAGATAGCTTGTGCTGATCTCTTGTACTCTGAATTCTCCGGAGGACCATATCGCCAATGTTGAATGACCGCATTTGGATGTTTTGGTCGTGATATCTCCTGAGTTCTTGCTGGTACTTGGTTGTCCTGATCAACGCGGCTAGCCTCGTCTCTTCTAGCATGTCCACATCTTCTGCTCTACTCTGCTCTGCTGCCTCCTCCGAGTAATTTTGAATTCTCGGAGCGTTGTACTCGATGTCCACTGGAAGTACTGCTTCTGAGCCGTAGACCAGGAAAAAAGGTGACTGCCCCGTCGCGCGGCTGGGCTGGGTTCTGAGCCCCCATACCACGGCTGGCAATTCTTGCACCCACTTGCCGCCGTACTTTTTGAGCGGTTCATAGAGCCTTGGCTTGAGTCCTTGGAGTATGAGGCCGTTAGCTCTCTCAACTTGTCCATTGGTACGTGGGTGCACCACCGATGCATAGTGAACTTCAATGCCCAGACTGTCACAGAAATCGAGGAACTCGCTCCCTTTGAATTCGGTGCCCAGATCAGTGATAATGCGGTTCGGGTTGCCAAAACGATGAGTGATGTCCTGGATGAACTCGGCCGCCTTGGATGCCGTAGCATTGACAACAGGCTTGACTTCAATCCACTTGGTGAACTTGTCGATCGCCACATAGAGAAACTTGAATCCTCCTGGCGCAGTCTTGAGGGGTCCTACCATATCGAGCCCCCAACATGCGAAGGGCCAAGAGGGCGGTATGGTATTGAGGACTGTTGCGGGGACGTGAGCTTGCCGAGCAAAGAACTAGCAGCCTTGGCAAGTCTTCACGATTTCTTCTGCATCGGCCACAGCAGTTGGCCAATAGTACCCAGACCGGAAGGCCTTGCCGACGATCGTGCGGTGAGCAGCATGGTTGCCACAGATTCCACCATGGATCTCTTCAAGAATCTCCCGGCTGACTTCTGGAGGGACGCATTTCATCAAGACCCTAGATGATGCGCCGCGTCGATAGAGGGCGGAGCCGACTACTACGTAGTGCTTGCTTCACCGAATGACTTGTTCAGCTTCCACCTTATCTTCGGGCTCTTTTTGGTGTAGGATGTACTCGATGAAAGGCTTTGTCCACTTGAGTGTAATCACCATGACTAGCTGATGAGGGGGTGTTGTAGTTGGCTGTACTTCCTGCTCTCTGATGGATGGTTGTAACAGCTCATGGACGAAAACGCCACCCGGTACTTGCGCTCGGTGGGAACCCAGCTTGGAAAGTGCATCAGCAGCCATGTTGTTGTCCCTGATGACGTGATGAAATTCGAGTCCATGAAAATGCTTTTCGAGTTTGCGGACCTCCATACAGTATGCATCCATGTTTTCCTTGGTGCAGTCCCAGTCTTTGTTGACTTGGTTGATGACCACTGAGGAATCACCGTAGACCACCATATGCTTGATGCCAAGAGAAGCAGCCAGGTGTAGCCCGTGCAGTAGAGCTTCGTACTCGGCTTCATTGTTGGTGGCTTTCCAGAGGATCTGGAGCACGTACTTGAGTTGATCGCCTTTCGGAGATATGAGTAGTACTCCTGCGCCGGCTCCCTCGAGCTTCAATGATTCGTCGAAGTACATGATCCAGTGCTCGAGTGGTTCTTCTGGGGCTGCTTGTTGTATTTCTGTCCACTCAGCGAGGAAGTCTACCAGGGCTTGTGACTTGATGGCAGCACGTGGGACGAAGTTGATGGCATGAGAGCCCAACTCGACCGCCCATTTGGAGATTCGCCCTGTTGCGTCCCGGTTGTGGAGGATGTCACCAATTGATAAAGAGGTGACTACAACAACCCAGTGAGCGTCGAAGTAGTGGCGCAGTTTGCGAGACGTGATCAAGATAGCATATAATAGCTTCTCGACCTGGGGGTAGCATATTTTTGATTCTGTGAGCACCTCGCTGATGAAGTAGACTGGCCGCTGTACTTTGTATACATGGCCGGGTTCCTCCCGCTCGATACTCGCTGTACTTTGTATACATGGCTGGGTTCCTCCCGCTCGACTACAATAGCAGTGCTCACGAACGTGAGTTGTTGCTGCGATGTAGAGGAGCAGTGGTTCCTGATCAGCTGGTGCAGTAAGTACTGGTGGTGACTGGAGGAATTTCTTGAGATCTTCAAACGCCGCGTCAACTTCTGCAGTCCAGACGAACTTGTCTTGCTTCTTGAGGAGTTTGAAGAAAGGTAGTCCTCTGTCGCCCAGTCTTGAAATAAATTGGTTGAGTGCCGCCATGCATCCAGTCAGCTTCTGGACATCCTTAAGGGATTTTGGAGGTGCCATGGATGTAATAGCGGTGACCTTCTCAGGATTGGCTTCAATTCCCCGGTGGCTGACTATGAAGCCCAGCACTTTTCCCGCGGGCACGCCAAACACACACTTGGTGGGGTTGAGCTTCAACTGGAATTCCCTGAGATGTGCAAAGGTCTCGGACAAGTCATCAATGAGGTTGTCCGGGTTCTTTGTCTTCACGATGACGTCATCAACGTAGGCTTCAACATTGTGACCAATTTGAGCCTTTAAACAACTCTGAATTGCGTGTTGGTATGTTGCCCCCGTGTTCTTGAGCCCGAAGGACATTGTGGTGTAGCAGTCGGCGCCAAACGGAGTGATGAATGCCGTCTTGATCTGGTCGTCTTCATGCAGGCTTATCTGATGATAGCCCAAGTAGCAGTCGAGGAAACAGAGTAGAGAGCAGCCAGCTATGGAGTCCACCACCTGATCAATGCGGGGTAGCCCGAAGGGATCCTTTGGGCAATGCTTGTTCAGGTCGGTGTAGTCGACACACATCCTCCACTCATTGTTGTCCTTCTTGCGCATCAAGACAGGATTAGCGAGCCAGTCAGGGTGGAACACCTCTTTAATGAACCCGGCTGCTAGTAGTTTCGCCAGCTCCGATCGGATGGCTTTTTTCTTGTCCTGGACGAAGCGTCGCAGGCGCTGTTTCTTTGGTTTGGTAGTAGGATCGACATTGAGTTTGTGCTCAGCCAACTCCCTTGGGACTCCCGGCATGTCAGATGGCTTCCATGCAAAGATGTCGCGGTTGTCCCGTAAGAAGCTGGTGAGCGCGCTTTCCTATTTGGTAGGTAGGTCAGCGCCGATCAGCGCCGTCTTGGAGGGGTCGCCCGTCCCTAGGTCGATTGCCTTGATTGGAACTTCCTGGGAGGGCTTCATGGTTGACGTGGCTGGCTTTTTCATTGGGATGTCCAACTCAGCCTCGCCGAGTTGTTTTGCCATTGCTGCTACGATTGCTGCCTGGCTCGGTTGCTGCATGCTTGCAGCAATGGTCACTGCATCGGTGTCACAATAGTAGGAGGTCTTCAGGTCGCCCTTTAGGGATAGGATCCCTTTAGGGCCTGACATCTTCAATACGAGGTAGGTGTAGTGTGGAATCGCCATGAATTTTGCCAGGGCAGGTCTTCCCAGGATCGCGTGGTACGATGATTCGAAGTCGGCGACCTCGAATGTAATGTACTCGGTCCTGTAGTTGGCCTCGGTACCAAATGTAACTGGAAGTGATACCTGGCCAAGGGAGCACGGCGGCGTTGCCTGGAACGATGCCGTAGAAGGGTGAATCAGTGGGCTTGAGTAGGTTGGTGATGTCCAAGCCCATCTTCTTCAGAGTCTTGGCGAACAGGATGTTGAGTCCGCTTCCGCCATCGATCAATGTCCTCGTGAGTTGCACGCCAGCTACGACTGGGTCTAGCACCAGAGGGTACCTGCCTGGGTTCTTTATGTTGGTCCATTGATCATTGCGAGAGAAACTGATCGGCACTTCTGACCATTTAAGGAAGGTAGGGATGGCCGGCTCGATGCAGGCAATCTCGCGATGGATGAGCTTTTGCTTGCGCTTCAATTCTGTCTGCGTGATCCCCCCAAAGATGACATTGACATCCTTGTTGGCTTGTTGGAAGCCAGTGTCTTTGTCACCCTTGTCTTCTTTGTCGTCAGGGTTGTTGGGTTTAGGAGCGCCGTCAGCTGCAAACACTTTCTTGAGCCCGTAGCATTCCCTACTCGAGTGCTTGTCCTTTGGATGGAAAGGGCATTGCTTGTCGAGTAGTTTTTCGAATTTCCTGCGGGCAGAGCTTTTCTCAGCAACATTGACCGTGTCCTCAGGCTTGCGTTTCTTGTCGTTGAAGTCGCGTTTGCCACTGTTTTCAACTTGCTTGCCCTTGTTGCGGTCGTTGTTGTTGTTGCGGTCAACTGCCGACTTGTTTCGGTTGAATCTTTCTCGCTGCAAATCTTCAGTGTCTGCCCAGTGACCGATAAGGTCGCGCATCTGCTCTAGCATTTTTGGCCTGTTTCTCCCAAAATCAAGATGCAGTGTAGGATCAGTGAGGCCGCCGTGGAAGCAGTCGATGACGTCTTGGTCAGTTAGGCCCACACATGTTGAGCGCTTCTCCCAGAATCGACGATTGTAGCTGTGCAAGTACTCGTTCTGGCCTTGTTTGCACTGGGCTAGGTCGAAGCGAGTACCCGGCTTCTGCCACGAATCCTGGAAGTTGTTGATGAAGACCTTGCAGAGCGCATCCCAAGAATCGATGGAGCCTGGTGCTAGTCCTTCTAACCAGGTAAGCGGGGCCTGATCAAGGACTACTGGAAGATAGGTACACATAGTGTCGGTGTTGCCCCTTGCCGCCTTGATCGCCGAGTAGTAGATACAGAGCCACTGCTCAGGATCACGCTTGCCGTCATATCTTTTGATATGAGCTGGTTTAAACTTGTCGGGCCAGAAAGTAGCGCGGATGCGGTCTGAGAAGACCAGAAATCCTTCGTATTTGTCAAGGTTGTGATGGTCCTGATCTGGTGGTCCGTAGACCTGGTCGTACTCCCGGCGCCGTCGATGTTTGTCTTCTTCGCGATCGCGAGCCTGTGCTGAGATGACGGTACGTGCGTCTCTGTTCCGCAGGCGGTGTCGCAGATCCCTGTCATCGTCACGATTGCCACGGGGTGGGTCCCTGTCCCTGTTGCCATCACGCCCACCATTGTGACTGTGTTGGGCAATGTGGTGGCTAGTCCCGGCGCCGTGGTTTCTACCTCCGGCGGCGACTACTAAGCCTCCCTCGTTGTCAGGTTGATGGTGGGCTCAGCTTGGGTGATGGGAGCAATTGCTGCGGTTGCCGCCGTCGAGAGGCTGGCTACTTGCTTGATGGCTTGGTGCATTGGACCTGGTGATGGTCTTAGCAGGGTTGATTGTATCATGCTGAATAGCCGCTGTCTGGAGCATCGTCTTCATTCTCTCGATCTCTGGGCTTGTCCCCATGTTGTCGAGCTCCCGTGCGACAGCCAAGATGTTGGCTGCGGCGGTAGGATAGACATCCTGCCCGGCGACTTGCATGAATCTTTCGTTGAGATTTTGTGGATGAAGCCTGCGACCGGCACGGCGGCAACGATCTGCGCGGGCAGCGTTTCGTTCTCTGCGCCTGTTTCGGTCGGCTTTAGCTTCGTTCTCCACAGTTGGCTCATCGTTGGAGATTTCTGGTTCTTGGCCGATGATCACCATGGCTTGACGCCCTGGTGAGTAGCTTCTTGTGCTTGAAGTTACTGGGACTGTTGAGCCACGGCTGTTTGAGGAATCCAAGGGCTGCCCGTGTTGAAACGGGAGTGGATCAATGCACGCAATGATGCGGGACATGTCCAGATCTTCTTGCGGTGTCGCTCCAAGCTTTGGCTTGCGTCCTGGCCAATGAACTAATCATCCTTCAGGAGTTGAAGTAATAACGAGTCCGACTTGTTTCCCGTTTAGAGGGAGTTCGTCGAATTCGACCAGAGATCGGAGTTGTTTTGAGGACGCCGCCTGAAAAATAGAGGTGGGGCCCGTGTGTCCAAAGGGAAATTGGCTCGGGGTGTCGGCCTCGTGTTTAGCAGTGGCTGGACTCCTTCTCTTCTGGAATTTTGAATTGGCGGATTTCGGCGTGACCGATGGTTCAGAAACCGACTCGTATCGCCTGGTCTGTTTTGGAATCTTCCCTGCCCGAGTTGGAATCAGACTAGGAGTTGAGGTTCCCCGAGCCCGAGTTGAGTTCGAACCCGAGGCTTTCCGAGCCCGAGCTGAATTCGGACCCGGAGACGCGATCTCGTCGAGTTTGTCGGTGAGTTCCTCCGGAGTTGATGACTTGAGGACGCGGACAAAGTTCCCTGCGCCGTCTGCCGTGCAGACCCAGGAGCCGAAGACGAAGGTGGCGCCCTTCTCGAATGCCATGTCGCCGTCGCAGTTGATGATGACTTGTGCCATCGAGCTTGCTTTGCGATTCCCGATGAGAGCCCCTACCTGGCACGCCAGCTGTCGGTTTTTTATACCGGCTAGCCTACTATAGGGGGTCCCTAAGTAGTCGAGTTGTTCGTGAGGGCCTCGCCAGAACCAGAAGCACGATGGTGAACACGAGACAATTTAGACAGGTTCAGGCCGCCTCGAGTAGAGAGCGTAATACCTTACGTCCTGTATGGTGGATCTTCTCGTATTGATGGGTATGATTTTACAAGGGGTCCCTGCCTCACCTTATATACTCGGAAGACAGGGTCTACAAGGCAAGAAATACAAACTCCTAGTCGGATACAATACACAGAGTCCTAACATGAGTAGGCCGGGTTGTTTCCTAGTAGCCGACTAGTCTCCTTAATCTGTATGCTTCTTTCTTGTATCTGTCAGAGTTGCCGGCCCAATTTCCTAGTGGGCCTACAGCCCATGAGGACTCCCGTGGATCTTGGACCGTCACATATGCATATACGAAAATGTCCTGGTTATAGAGTATGATCAATAGTTTAGATATCAAATTCATGCCATTGTTGAGGATAAATTAGGGTAAAAAGGTGTCGCTAAGGAGCGCCAACAATCCCCCCATGCTTAAACCTTGCTCATCCTCGAGTATGTCCTCAATAGAAATCAGCGTTGCCTTTCGGTGTTTGATCCCTGCACTTTAGTCATACACGAGAAAACATAATGCTCTCTAAAGATATTTCATTAAAAGTTCAAATTGTAACCAATCTTTTCTAATATGGAGGGTAGATATGAATTATGCACTCCCCACAAGTTATTAAATCCAAGCTCTCAATCTTAAATAAATCTCAGAAAGTTTTTAATAATTTTTAAAAAGAGCTAGACCAAAGTCAATAATTTTAACCTCTTTGCAATTGCTCATTGGAAAATTCTCAGCTCACCAAGTCTCTCCTTTTTGTAGAACTTCTCTTCCTTGCATCCCTCAATATGGCTTTTATGTGGAGCTATGAGAAGGCTAGTCCTAGCAAAGATATTGTAATCAAGATATTATCAAAACAAGAAGAGCATTTAATGGTTTTACCGAGGCTCGTCAAAAAGGTTATTGGAAAACAATGTCTATGTGGAGAGGGAGAGAATGGAACACACACTTTTAGATGGTGGACATGTGCAAATGGCAAAAGGTGATACCGAGACACAAACGAAGCTCTCGTTATCGGATTGCACGTGGTTGGAAAAATAGAGTATGAGTCTTGTCTTGCATAACCTTCGAGATTTAATGACGCTAAAAGAACCGAGGAGTACTTCTATAATATATATATATATATATATATATATATATATATATATATATATATATATATATATATATTCTTTTTGACATGCCTTGAGAGCATGTGGCATACCTGCTTTGGGCATGCATCTTTTATTACATATTTTTTTATTTCCCTCTTTTCTCTATTTTTTTTCTTTTCTATATATTTTTATATACTCCTCATGAACTTTTTAAGCGACATAGCCTTTTCTAGCAGCCGTCAGAGATATTCGATGACGTCTCTCTCTCCCCCCCCCCATGCTTGAACGATTGCTCGTCCTGCAAAGAAGTGGGAGTTTACTGGCTGCTAGTGTGGCACAAAAAACTCTTAGGCTCCTAATAAAAATTCTTCCATACTCTATATGGGTTGTGGTCAAGGAGGTAATCACAAAAAGATATTTGGTTTTAGGTAGGATATCTAGCAAGGTTTGTAAATTTTTCGGAGTGGAAAATCACAATGCATGGATAAAATGGCTAGCAAGAGGAAGGTACGCAAATTTATGGAATGACCAGCTTCTTAGTCTCGTACCATCAAAAACATAGTCTTGAATTAATGCACCCGAAAAACAATACTTGCAAAATCTAAGGTGTCACATGATATATATTTATGGCATTGGATAGGTAGAGCAATTGCAAGAAGTATTAATGACAAGGCTAGCATGAAGGTAGAGCAAAAATAAATAGCCTTTGATCAATTTAAAAGGGAAAGCCCGAACCAACAACTATGGGTTTAATATTATAATCACCTCCACAAGAGAATTGATCAATATTTAAATAATTTCAGATTCATGTCATGGAGAGCATTAGTTTAATCATGCATAAGCAAAGCACATGAATGAAACAAAGCGGCAATGATCATCATATTCCAACATGACACAAACTTAAATATCACCACTACTAATCATATCATGAAGCATAGGTGATGTATTTTATTTATCCAATCATTCCATGGTGATGAAAATAAAAATACTAAACTCACACACAACTTGCACACTTGCTGAAATTTAAATAAAACAGAAAATACTACGCAAACACAAACTTGCACACATGCTGAAATTAAATAAAAGAAAGTGAAAAACTCAAACCACACATGCGCTTAATTTATTTCCGGCCTTCGGTCTCTCACTCTTGTTGATTTGGCGGGTGGGCGGCGTTGTAACCTTGTTCATAGTATACTTGTGCTCTTCCTCCTTGAAATTGTTCCGGCGGTGCTATTCCGAGGAATCCCAGTTGATATGAGATACCTGCAGTTCCATCTTCAAGTCGATTCGTGTACCGCCGGATGGCATCGATATCCTCCATGTTCCTGTTTGCATATGCACCAATAATCTTTGCGCCTTGCTCCGGTTGTGGAAGATGTGCATATGGTGCTCCGAAGGATGGGTCCGGAAATATTCCTTGTTGATGTGGCGGTGGGTAGCCGTAGTCTGGAGGAGGCGGTGGATATGCCGGCGGTGGTGCCGGTGCTCCGTACCCCCATGCTTGCGAAGGTGTAGCTCCCCATTGTTGCCCCCATCCTGCCGGAGGTCCTTGCCTACTTGGGGCATTTTGAAACTCACTCCTCCAAAAGTCAGAGCTTGGTGGAGGCAGCACTTGCTCTTCTTCTTGTGTCGATGGCCCTGGAACATGTTTCCCTCGCTTGTTCTTCGTGGCCTTCACTAATATTTCTTCATCCCGCCAATCGACTCTTGCTCTTGTAAATAGCTTCAATCTTGGGTTCGGGAGAGAGATGTCAGTGTTTGCAATTTTGAACCCCTTCTTCTCATCTCCTCCAATATAGTGCCCTTGCCTCAATGCTTCTATCCCAAGTCGGTGCCCTTCATATAAAATGCCTTGTTTATTTCGATGCTCCGGTCCAATGCATTTGCTATCATAGTGAGATAGCAACTCGAGCCAATCTCTCCGGTTCCGGATGTAGCCTCACGCGCCCACCTTTTAACCATCACATAGGTGGGGTCGATTGCTTGATTTTTCATCAACGTGGAATATAAATAATTTAATTCCGCGTCGATGACCTTGGACTCTCGCATCCTCCCGAAGATTCTTTTGCTCATCCATGAGTGGAATATTTGCAATATTACATTGCTAATATTCTTCCTCTAGCGGTTGTCATCTTTTGCAATTCTCCTCCAAAATGCATCAATTCCGCCGACTTCATCAAACTCTACACTCTCCGGTGCATCCTCCTTGAAGGCAAGCAATTTGCCAATATCATCATAAGTGATAAATCTTTCTTGGTTCCTCAACCGAAATTCCATGCATTGCAATTCTTCGCCTCCAATATATTTCTTCATGATCTTCATCGTCATGAACCTCTCCATGGCGATGTCGGCTTGCACATGCACGGGCACGCCGTCTGAGAATTGCCTCCATGCGAGGTTTCCCAATAGCCCGTAGGTATCACCATAAATCCCCAGCTTGTGGAGAGCATCATCATTAAATTCCACATTTGCTCTCAACCTTCCTTGTAAACTCTTGAGCCTCGTCTCTTCTTCCTCCGATAAAATTACAAACCCAAACTCAGAAGTTTTGGGCTTTATGGCGGTGGAGCGGTCGACCTCGTGCGTCGTGGTGGTGGAGGGTGTGGTGCGCCGGCTTGTCCACGCAGTTCGGTGAACCGCATGGAGGAACTCCTCGGGTCTTGCATGCCACCTAGGAGCAGCATGTCGCCCCTAGGTGTGGGGGTGTCTTCCCCCATGCTCCGCGGAGTCTCGGCAACCGAGTGCCTCCGCGAAGAGCTTTCGGACGGCGCGTCGGACACCGACGAACGCATCCTCCTTCCCGTGAGCAAGTTCATGATTCCTTTCTTCATCTTCTCTTGCTGGCAAAACACACAAAACAACACACCAGAGGTTTCTTGCCGGTGGGAGAACAATATATAGAAAGAGGAGAACAAATTAGAAATTGTGATGAATTGTTCTGAATTTTTGGACAAGGATTTGGTACTCGAATTTTTTCAGGGACCTTGCTGGTGTTCTAAGGTGAAGAACTTGGGCACGTGAACTAAGAAGCAAAGCAGTGAGGTACTGTGAAAGAGGAGCCCCGGGGGGCATTTATGGAGGGGAGGCCGGCCGGCCTGATGGCCTTGGGGCCGGCTGGCCTGGGGCCTTCTTGGCTCCCCTCCACATGATCTTGCTCCTACTTCTTCTTTATGCTTTTGTGAATTATTGTCCAGCATCTCCACGTTAGTGCACCATCCATTTGATGTGAGCCACTCCTTTCCTTGCCAAAGTCTTCAATTTGCATAAAATTTCTTTCACTAGTGTCATGTCTTTGTCCTTTGCTTCAACTCCACTCCAAATGTTGCTTTCAATCCTGCAAAAATAAGTGTACCACCATGCATGGCTGTCCCCTTGGGTTCTCTTGCACGTGGTGTTAGGTGGAGAGCACAAAAATTTCTTCCCGTGATCTCAATCTTGGTCATTAGTAGTGATCATGCTCATAAACCTTTCCAAAGTATGTTTAGATGCTTAACCCCTCCTCTAATTTAAAATTAAAAATCAACTCAAAGCAAGCAATGAGTTTAAGTAAATATTTAGAGGGGGGTTAAGGCATCAAAAACATTTGTAAGTCGAGAAATATCTTCCGACTAAATTTATTTTGGTTGCACCGGTATCGCTTGCTCTCATGAATTGATAGCCAACAATCCCGGATTCAACCGTAGGTCATGGGTTTAAGTTCTAGTTTTGGCCAAATGAGAGGGAAATTTTGAATGGAATATTTCAAATGGGGTCTAGAAAAATTCTAATCCTAAAAAGTCAAAACTGAAAATTCCTAAGTTTACACGAGTCTAGCATGCGTCAAATGAATATAGAAAGTTAAGTACAACGCTTGGCTCTACTCGTGGCTATTGAATAAATGTTGGTCCAGCCGTCATGGGAAGGACGGTTGCCAAAATGGTACTAGGGAATTTTAATTTTGGTTTTCTAAGTAATGGGATGGCTCATGTCATTGGTTTTAAGATATGAAATTAAATCAAAATGACCGAGCAATAAAGTTCCAAATAGTTCGACCGGACGACCAATTAAATGTTTTCTTGCGTAGTAAATTCTAAGACTCACTTACTCGAATGTCTTCAGGGTTGTCCTCCCAGTAGCTTTATTCTTGACTCGACGAACGGGTTGTCCACCCGGTAGCTTATTCTTGACTCGACGAACGGGTTGCCTCCCGTAAAGCGCTTTATTTATAGTCTATAGCTAGACTTCTTCCGTTTCTTCACTTAGGACCAACGCTCGGAGGTGGCGTTGCAGTCTTGGTTACCCACTTCTGCACAATCCTTGGCTTGGGTGCAGGCTTATTCTTCGGCTTAGTCATCTTTTTGGTCTTCACAGGCCTGTCTGCAGCTTTGGTCTCGACGGAAGCGACAACTTCTTGGGTCTCCTTCACTTCCTTCTTCTTCGGCTCCTCCTTGGTGTTGCGTCGGTGAGGCAAAACATATTTAACATTGACCATGTTACATACCTCAAGTCATGGGTGGAACTTGAACGCACTAGTGGTGCCTTTGATGTCGAATTTAATCTCTCCCTTGCCAACGTCAATGTTTGCCCTTGCGGTCTTGAGGAACGGCCTCCCAAGGATGAGCGGCGGCAAGGTCTTGAGAATCACAAAGTCAGCGGGGACTAGGTGCTCTCCAATCTTCACTAGCACATCTTCGGCGATACCCAAAGGATAGCGGACGGAGTTGTCCGCTAGCTCTAGGCACATGGCGGTGGGTTCCGGCTCCGGTAGGCGTAGCTTCTCGTACACGGTCTTTGGCATGACGCTCACACTTGCGCCAAGGTCACATAATGCTCTCTCAAACATTTGTGATCCGATGGAACACGGGATGGTTGGACATCACGGGTCCCTCTTCTTCTCAGGAGCTTGATCGGAGATAGCCGCGCTGCATTCTTCAGTCATCTTGATGGTCCTTGGCGGCGGCATCTCGCGCTTGTTCATAAGAATATCTTTGAAGTAGCGAGAGTATGTTGGAACTTGTAGAGCGTCCAGGAGCAGCATGTTGATGTTCAACCTGCGAACCACTTCAACAAATTTTTTGAAATGCTCGTCAATTTTACCTTTGTGGTAACTTGGCCTCGGTGGAAGAATCCTAGTGTCTTTGTCGATTATCTCAAACTCTGGCTCTTCGTTGACTATCTCCGGAATGAGAGTGGGTGCCTTCTCTTTTGTTGTCATCTTAGTTTCAATATTTGGCTTAGACTTCCTTGCTCCAACCGGGTGTTTGGGATCTTCGGTCTCCTTTCCCGAGCGAGTTTGAATTGCTTTTGCCGACTCCGGATTTTGAGGCTGCCCTGGCAATCTCCCTTCATTACTAGATGTCGGATTTATAGACCCGGCAGTCCACACAGGGTAGTCCGCGTGGTTGATTTGTTGAGAGACAGATCGAGGATCACAAGTCGATGGTAACACAAGATGCAAGGATTGAACAGGTTCGGGCCGTCGAGATGACGTAATACCCTACGTCATGTGTTGGGTGCATGTATTGCTGTGTATGAAGTTCCTGAAGGATCTCCGTAGTTGGGTTCTAGTCTTGGGATGTGGATGGTTCTAGTTGTGATGTCGTAGTTGTTTTGGAGAGGGGTCCCAAGGCACCTTATATAGTCCGGTTGCCTTGAGTTACAAGTCGGCCAGAGATCGTAACCTACCCGGAATACAAGGATCTGATCCTATAACGATTACAGATATCTTTTCCTAGAATTTCGACTAGTTTATCTTGATCTCCGATCTTCTTGCGAGATACGCCGTCTCCTTCCTTGTCCCGCGCGCCGCCGTACTCATCCCGGTTTATCCGACTGGTGGGCCTCCCGACTGGTGGGCCACCCAGTCTGACAAGCCAGCCCGATAGCACTCGGATTGGGCCGCCCCTTGCTGGTTGGGCCAATCCGCCTTCTGGGTACCCCCGGGGGTCTATCCCCGATAAGCCCCCGAGTAGTACGTGGTTGAGCGATAACCCGGTGAGGTCGTGCCATCTCTTGAGCTTCGAGTTTGCTGCGGTTGGAAGCAAAACCACGTGATACTGAAGAGAAAAGAGAGCCGTCTGCAACGGACGCACCGTGAGGTGCGTCCGTTGGCCCTAGCCCCCGAGCCTTGAAGCGATTCCAAAGGAATCGGTCCAAGGGTTTGTAGCCTTGTTCAGATCATCTTCGTCGGGGTCGCCAGACAATAAACGGATGTGCCGCGAGGTGCGTCCGTTGGCCGTAGCCCCCGAGCCTTAAGGCGATTCCGTAGGGATCGGCTCAAGGCTTATTCGAGGAGCATGTTGACATTTCCTTCTGGCGTCAATTTCGGCGGCTTAAACCCGATCGTGAGGGCCAAAGCTCGCCGACAGTTCCCTCCGGCGCCAGCCCCCGAGCGTGAGGGCCGAGGCTCGCCAGGCGGTCGTTCCGGCGTCAGCCCCCGAGCGTGAGGGCCGAAGCACGCCGAGTAGTCGTCCCGGCGCCAGCCCCCGAGCGTGAGGGCCGAAGCACGCCCAGTAGTCGTCCCGGCGCCAGCCCCCGAGCGTGAAGGCTGAAGCGCGCTGAGTAGTCGTCCCGGCGCCTAGCCCCCGAGCGTGAGGGCCGAGCCGTGCTGAGTCTTCGTCTTCCTCGCGACGTGTAGCGCTAGCCCGAGTACTAAAAAGTACTCAGCTGGTCATCCTCGTGGAGCACAGCGCCAGCCCGAGTGCTAGAAAGCACCTAGCTAGCGATCATCGTGGAGTGTAGCGCCAGCCCGAGTGCTAGAAAGTACTAGCTAGCGATCATCATGGAGTGTAGCGCCAGCCCGAGTGCTGATCGGCGCGAGTACTCGGCTGACGGCGATGCCTGAGTGGTCCAGCCCCCGAGCGTAGGAGACAAGCTCGAGGATTCAAACCTGCATCCTGCAATGAAGATATGAAGGATAGGTAGTATATGATGTAGCAAATACTAATTCTGGAGAAAAACATTCGGTGTAAAACTATTTCTACTTCCAACTCTTTAAGTCTATTAATTTCCTTGGGTAGTTAGCCTGTTACGTTTATGCACCTGATCCCCGATAGCTGTAGTCCATAGCGCAGGGAGCTGGGCCGCAAGCACGCGTAGTAACGTAGGCGTACGGAAGAGTCGAGGCTTCACGGATTAAGACATGTGCTTCCCAAGTACTTTAGCGACTTGTACAAGAGTGGAAAAATAAATGAACGATGGAGAAAAATGCAATATGCGTCTGTTGGCCGTCCTGACTGTTTGTGTAGCATTCGGGCTGTATAAGCAGTCGGGAACAGACCAAAGGTAGTCGGCGATGATTATGGTGAAATATGGCGAAATGCGGAGACCGAGAAATATTGTAAAAAGTATTTAAATATAACTTAGCTTGATTTGTGTCAGAGTTGGAGAATTGGCGTGCTGTTGTATGGTCGTCGTGTCCGAGTGGACGAGGTTGTCGAAGTTGGCGAGACAGCGTAGCCTTGATCTGGTCTGCCAAGCCTCCGGATTGGCCGCTAGTGAACCAAGTCGGCGCGTCGGGAAGTGCACGTAGTTGTATTCCGGAAATTTGCCCCGAAGCTCTGCCCGGCTACACGCGGTGTCGCCGTGTCCCTGTAGTTTGGTCTGGAGTCTGCGGACCGAAAACAACTCGAATCCACCATCGGTCCATGGATGCACATACACGTGAAACGGTAAAAAGGATTAGAAAATAATTTGAGATCCATGGATGCTCGTGCAGCTAAACTGGGGAGAAATTTAGAAAAGAATTATGAGCCATGCTCATCCTGTAATCTGTAGATGACATGGAGTGCATGCCCGCCGGACAGGCACGTTTGGCACAGAGATGTGCACGCGTGTAGACGACGTGGCAGAATAGCGCGGCACCCGCCCAATCTCCTTCTACGGCGCTCAATCAGGGAGAGGTCGGCGCGTAGTGCCATTGTATGCGTAGCGCCAAGGAAATTGCACACGCCGTCGAATCCGTCGTGCATGCACAATTAGAAGAAAGATTAGAATAATCGTTTTCAACCGAGGAATAAAATAGGGCATACATATATTAGATCGGATGAAGAAAAAAAACAAGGAGGAATCTTCCCTGTTGGCTTGCTGCATGCAGAGATCGATGTGCCGCCGCCGCCGGGCCGACGAGTTCGGTGTGGAGACGTTGGATCAGCAGTTCAGCATGTAGATCAGGAACGACTCGTGCAGCACCGATAGACGGCGGCCAACGGACTTTGATCGTGGATGAATCTGCCATCGAGCTTGTAGATTGATCTCGACGATCAGCACCTACCTGGCGCGCCAACTGTCGGATTTATGGACCCGGCAGTCCACATAGGGTAGTCCGCGTGGTTGATTTGTTGAGAGACAGATCGAGGATCACAAGTCGATGGTAACACAAGACGCAAGGATTGAACAGGTTCGGGCCGTCGAGATGACGTAATACCCTACGTCCTGTGTTGGGTGTATGTATTGCTGTGTATGAAGTTCCTGAAGGATCTCCGTAGTTGGGTTCTAATCTCGGGATGTGGATGGTTCTGGTTGTGATGTCGTAGTTGTTTTGGAGGAGGGTCCCAAGGCACCTTATATAGTCCGGTTGCCTTGAGCTACAAGTCGGCCAGAGATCGTAACCTACCCGGAATACAAGGATCTGATCCTATAACGATTACAGATATCTTTCCCTAGAATTCCGACTAGTTTATCTTGATCTCCGATCTTCTTGATAGATACGCCGTCTCCTTCCTTGTCCCGCGCGCCGCCGTACTCATCCCGGTTTATCCGACTGGTGGGCCTCCCGACTGGTGGGCCACCCAGTCTGACAAGCCGGCCCGATAGCACTCGGATTGGGCCGCCCCTTGCTGGTTGGGCCAATCCGCCTTCTGGGTACCCCCGAGGGTCTATCCCCAACAGTAGAGAGGCGTCCGGCTATCTGGGTCACTTGTGTTTCTAGCATCTTCATCATGTTGAGCACTTGGTGGTTAGAGCTTCCGACCTCCGTCACCTTCTCGTCAATATTCTCCAATGCCTTGTCCATAGCCTTGAACTTGGTGATGGTGTCCTTGTTGATCTTGCCTTGCTCCTCCATAAATTTCTTCAACTATATACAAAGAGGCACCGCATTTTGAATGGATGAGCTTGCATTAAATTGAGGTCTACCTTGTCCGTAGCGGAAGTTGGAGGGTGGGAACCAATCTCCCTTCTTCATGTAGTCGAGCTTGTAGACCTTGCTTCGGCTGCCTTCAAATCAATAGCATGGGCTTCCTTCTTGTCCACCTCCATCTTCTCCAACCTTCTCATGAGTGAATCGATCTTCCCTTCCAATATTTCTTCACACTCCACTTGCAAAATACTCTTCGCAACGACCGCGGGTTGAGTCGGGAGTAGCTGCCCGGATGACGCCCACGCATCATTGTCCGCCACCTTTTTGAAAAACTTGAAAGCCTGAGTCGGGGTGAGCTCAATAATCGACCCTCCAGCTGATGCATCGATGATTGTCCTTGATGCCATCGTGAGACCTTGGTAGAACTTCTGGACTATGTCTTCCCTTGAGAACTTGTGATGTGGCATGACTCGGACGTAGTCGTTGAAGCACTCATAGGCCTCCGAAATATTCTCCGTCGGGTGCTGCGTGAAAGTAGCAATTTTGTTGCGCAAAATTTGAGTCTTACCCGGCGAGTAGAATTCCGTCATGAAAGCTTTCATCAAGGACTCTTAATTTTGCACCGTCTGCGATGGCAAAGAATGAAACCACTGAAGCGCTCTCCCGAGTAGAGAGAATGGAAAAAGCCTCGCTCTTATTTGTTCTTGAGTCATCCCTTGCATGTCGAAGGTGCGGCAAAGTTGAATGAATGCTTGAAGGTGAAGGTTGGCGTCTTCCTTTCCAGTGAAGGGTGAGCTTTGCACCATACGGATGGTTGAGGTCTTGATCTCGAACGGTGCTCCGATGTCGTCGAGGGTTTGGATAGGCAAATCTTTGACATCCGGGATGCACAGCTCTCCGATCGTACGTTCCGGTTCTCCCATCACGTCTTGCGGTGGCGTCTCCTTTGGAATTGGTGGTGGAGTTGCTTGAGGTGTAGATGATGATCCTCGGGCTTTGCCTTTTGGATCTACTAACTCCAACTTCTTAGCTTGTGCTTCACGTCTCCTTCGCCTGTAAAGTTTTTCTGGATCATCCACAAAATTTTTCGGTTTGTTGGAGAGGTAGCCATCCATCTCCTGTTAGGGTTAGTGAAAGCAAAAATATATATACGAGATCTTAAAAAAAGGAATAATCAAAATAAAATAAAACCTAGATTAGATTTGATTTTTGTGGATTAGATCTATTTTTAATAAGAACAAAAAATAAGAAATCAAAAGAAATCAAAAGAAAATAAAAATAAATATTTACGAATGCTAGTCAAATCGGATCTAAATCGATAGTTCCTCGGCAACGGCTCCAGAAAAGCTTGTTAACGGCTCTTAAGCGCGTCAATCGTGAACCGCAAGCGCACGGATCAGTTGTAGCTCTTCCCTCAGAGTATTCCCCCAAGGTTTATCAATCCACGGAACTAGTGATATTAGAAACAACCTAACTAGCATAGAATCCTTTTATCTTTATGAGAGGTGAAGACGAATCTATTCTACAAAATCAATCTATGTAACACCCAAAATTCCATCACATCAAATTAATGTAAGCAACTTGTAATTGTTAGATTGTGAATTAAGGATTTAATGAATTTTCCTTCTTAATTAATTTGTGGCCCTAATTATTTGAACCATAATTAACTAATTAGTTCAAAAAGTGTATGTTGCATTTCATGCTCTTTAGCATTTAGGTTTTTGTTTGACTTGTGCTTGGCCTTTTGTTTGATCCCAAATCAGCTCACAAATCAAATCTCTCACAAATCTCTCTCAAATATTCAAATCAAATTCAACTCTAATGTTTAAACCTATCTCTTTTCCCTCCCCTCAAACCAACCCAAATTTCCTTTTAAGCCCAGCCCACGAACCTTCCCTTCCCTCTCTTTTCTTCCTTTCTTTCTCCCCGCACCGGCACGTTCAGCTGGCCTGCTCGGCCCAACAACCAGCCGGCCCAGCAGACTCCCCCGCCCGCGCCGACTTCTCTGCATCCCGGCCCCACGCGTCAGCCTCTCGGCCGCCCATCTCCCCCTCTTTCTCTCTGTTTCGTGGGTCCCGCTCGCAGGCCTTCGTCTACCTCCGCCGCGATGTCCGCCTCCCATTCATGTCGAATGCTGCCGCCACCGCACTTCGCCCCCTCCGCTCTCCCCTCTTCTGTCCCTCTCTTAACTCAGCTTAAGTGCTCAATCAAGCCGCACTCTCCTTCTCGCTCTCTCTCCTGTCTCTAGAAACTGCCGAGCCCTCATGGCCATTACTGGCCATAAACTTCGCCCCTTCTTCAATTCACCACAGCAGAGACCTCTCCACTCTCTTTGGCCGCCCTATAAAGCTTACTCCGAACCCCTACGCTCTTCCCTTTCAAACACCGAGCTCAAACCCCCTCTGTTGCGCACGTATTCGTCTTCCCGAAGCTCCTCACCGCCGTTCTCATTGAGGTGAGCGCCACCTCTATCTTCCCCCATTCTACGCCTTCGGACCTCTTTATCAACCATATTCTCTATGCAGGAGCCTTTGGAGACGAACCCCGGCGCCCGGAGCCCGAGTTCGCCACCGGAGACCCCTCAACGCCTTCAACCGAGCCACCACTGTTCCCTTCCTGTCGCCGACACGTCTCCGGTCAACATCCGACTTGGCCGATCCCTCTGTGAACTCCCTGTTGCGCGCACTTGCTTCCTGTCCAGCTCGCACTCTGTATCGTGCTCTGCATCGCCGGAATGGCCTGCGCCGGCGATCCTCCGATGAGGAATCCGGCGGCACCGCCGCCCGCTCTGGCGCACAGCGCCCCTGCTGCCCTCCGCCGCCCATCCATAAATCGATGGCTCCGATCTGTTCCCAAGCCGGTCAATCCAGCCCGAGTACCGGTCAACCGGATGTTTTTTGCTTATGAGCCCCCGCACAATCTTTGAATCAACCCGCAGTCTCTCACAGTAGAAAATATTTGCACTTATGCCCCTGCTATTCATGTATAGGCCCCTGAGCTCCCTGTTACCCACCATCCAATCTACCTCTTTTACATGTCTAACCCTGAGTTTCTACATGTAATTGTGTTTGTGCCCCTGGTTTTATTCAAAACAGTACACAAACTTAGGGTTTAATTGCATATTAGTCCCTGCAACCATGTTTTTAGTGTAACTTCGTCGTTTTAAATCCGTTTTGGGCGATTTTTGCGTTCACGCGTTTGTCTCTGCATGCTCTATAGTATTAGGTGTTTGTTTTATGCTTTTGGTACTGTTTGTTATACTGTTTTTATTTATTTTGTTGTATGCCTTTTGTGTGATCGTAGAGCCCGTTCAGTTCGAGGGAGCGGAAGACCCGCAATTCGAGGAGGACTTTGAAGAATTCGCTGAAGAAGGCAAGTGGCCTCCATCTTCATGTTCTATTTTGTCCTAATAACCTATGCATGTCACCTTTACTATTTCTGTTATCTATGCATTAATATTGACGGGAATACCTATTAAGGGTGACTAGTCTTTTAATCATGAACCTTGAACCACCTGAAATCCTTGATGGGTAGTAAATGCTTAGTTTTATTAACTTGGGTTGGTTATGATACTCTTTTGCTATAATAATCATGATTTTATTATTGCTATTGTGAAATGGTTTTAATACAAGATAATGTTGTTAATTGGAACATGGAGAACCACCCAAGAAAACAAGTGCAACCACAGTGCCATATGGCTCTGGTCTTAGCTAATTAATTAGACATGGGATAGCTAGCTAGCCTTACTGGAAGGGCAAGGAGGGGGCCGGTGAGGGGTCATTGCCCTGAGGAGTAGCCTGTTATGGTACGTTTTCGTTTAAAGGTGGTGGACCTCACCGCTGCTAAAACTCTAGCGAGCTGCTAGTTTACTCTCGTGTCTTTGTAAAGGCTTCGTAGTGAACCCTCGCCACTCACCAAAGGAAGTGTTTAAGGGCCTTGCAAGCCCGGGTGAATCTGGGAACACGAGCTGTGGGTAAAGTGTACAACCTCTGCAGAGTGTAAAACTGTTATAACAGCCGTGCTCATAGTTAAGAGCGGCTTGGACCCTCACATGATAATTGAACTTAAAGATGGAATAAATTGTGGTTCTTGGTCTCTTTTGGGAATATTTGGGCTTTGGCTTAATTAATTTTGGGTTGGTATAAGCTTACATCTAGTAAATAGGTGCTTGCTTAATAAAAGATGATCAACTAATAAAAGTGCTAACCGCATGAGCCTGAACCCCTTTTGATGGCCTTGCATTCATTTCCCCCACTTGTTGAGTACCAACCATAAGTGTACTCACCCTTGCTTAAAAACTTGCTCAGAAGACAAATTTGAAGTGGAGTACTTCAATGACTTCGACGACATCTAGGCGCGTCAACCAGTCAAGTGCCTGTGGTGGAGTTGAAGCTTTCGTTTAAGTTGTCGGTGAACGATAAGACCTTCGTGTCTAATATCGCCGAGTGTAATAAAGTTAATACTATCGTTTTTACGTTCTTTTGTACACTGTCTTTTGATATTGTTCACTGATGACGTCAACATTTGTGTGAGAACGGATACTGGCACACAAATGCTATGCATTTTATTTTGTCCTCAAAATTGGGTATGACAATCTACTCAACATAAACACCAGAGGTAGCAAGAGAAAGTTAGAGATAACCAATCTAGATCACCTAGATCATGCATGCGTTGTAGATCCTAGCTAGATATAGTGAGTACGATATGAATCTCAATAAAAAGCTCTTCTTTAAATCGTGGCCTAATTTCAATCTCCCGGCAGCCCCACCTTACACGGGATCACACCCTGTCACGGCACTCCCTATCGGCGCAGGTAACTGCGGAGCACGCTCAAGAATGTGTCGAGCCCCCTGGTAGATCCGGCATGAACCTCTAGCCACCATGGCTACAAGAGCACCCCTGAACAATCTATCTCGATAATAGATTGAGGATAAAGAAAACCCAAGGAGAGCGAAAAAATATAGATAGACACTTGATCACTAGAAATTTGGAAACATAATTGACTTCACTATGAATGATTAGTACATCATAAAGATCACATCCGGGATCCTACCTTTGATCTTTGATGATCCTAGCTCTAGGACTCCGACGTGGTCTTCCTCGCAGGGTTCTCACGTCGGCTAGGGACTAACCCTAGACAACTAGCACAACCCTCGACTCTCCGAGAGGTGTCTCTCCATCTTCTCCGCTCCTCGGCGGCGTATGCAAATTGATTCTCCTCATGACGGCCGGCACCGGGGCTTTAAAAAGCCAGGAGATGACCTAGGTCAAAGGGCATCGAAAACCGACACGAAAAAGGGCTGGGCCGGCCGGCCTCCTTGCCCCTGGGCCGGCGCCGACGCTCCGCCAGCTCCACCTGCTTACCATGCTCCAGACGCTCCAGCACCTGCTGCAGCTGGAGGAGACCCGGACGACGACGGCGACGACGACGCCTCCAGAGACGGCCAGGGAGGCCACCACGGAGACTCCCAGGGAGGTGACCACGTCCCCGGAGGTGACCAGGGCGCTGGTCAGGGCGACGACCCCGCAAGTCAGGAGGGCAGCGAGAGCAGCGGGGTCCAGGGAGGAGGTCCTCCTATGCTTGGAGCTGTCAGCGAGACACGGACCTCCATCAGTGAGACCGGCACACCGGCACCTTCTCCGTCTTGCTCGAGGAGGTGCTGCACGAGATCGGCATCCACGTCAGGCCGCTCTACGTCACGCACCGGATCACCGACCTGGCTCTGGAGATAGAGCCGTACTACGTCACCCGGGTCCACATCCGGGAGGAGAGCACCGCGGGAGGACGGAGGACCCGCTCGACGCACGCCTCTTCTACGCCGCACACTACCTACGCCGCCTCCATCAGCAGTGCCGCCAGGAGGGCACTGTGGTCGCTCTGCCACGTCCACCGTGGAGAGATGAGCGTCACCGACTACCACCACCTACCCCGCCGTACCAGTGGCACCGAGGAGACGTACGTGCCGCTCGGAGGACCGGGGGAGGACCATCTCATCACCCTCGCCCGCGCCACAGCTGCCCTCA
Source organism: Alloteropsis semialata (assembly GCA_004135705.1). Lineage (NCBI taxonomy): Eukaryota > Viridiplantae > Streptophyta > Magnoliopsida > Poales > Poaceae > Alloteropsis > Alloteropsis semialata. The sequence goes on along the minus strand of CM014277.1, from coordinate 53,762,020 downwards.
ACTCCGACCTGGAGGGCATCACCTCGGAGTACGCGTAGGCTCACGAGGAGTTGGTGGACGCCCGCGCCAAGATAGTCGAGCTCTAGGCTCAGCTTGCAGGACAGGCCTCTCTAGTGTGGGCCAAGGAGATCCGCTGTCCCTCTACTTCACCGCCTCGCAAGAGGATCCACTACGAAGCTCCAGGGTCGATGACCGGTCTTCTAGGCTAGGTCTAGGTGGTCCTCCAAATAAGTCATCGCGTTAGAACCGTTCCTGCGAGGACGTGCGATGTTTTTGCTTGTTTCCTGGTTATGTTTGGGTTGGATCTTTATGTAATGACTGCTTGCATTGTGGAGTGATGGCCACAAATGCATTAATAAAATAAATAAGTTTAAGTTCGTTTAAGTTTCCAATCTCGGCTTTGTTTCTTTTGTTCTTTACAAGTTTATCTCAATCATATCTAAGTCAATCTTCTAACAATCAGATGGTAAATACCAGGAGAGGTGGAGGACGTGATATTCCCAGTGTCAGACGTGCACATGTCGTGAATCGACCGAATCAAGCAGCGAATCAAGCAGCACCACCACCAAATCCAGCTATGGAGCAATTTTTGGCTGCCCAGATGCAGTTACTTCAGAACCTGACTAATACTGTGCAGAATATGCAAGCCAACCGGCCGCCGCAACCTCACATGGTGCCACCGCAGCAGAGAGATAGGCACAGGGATTTCATGAGCCATCATCCGCCTACTTTCTCACACTCAGCTGACCCTCTGGATGCCGATGACTGGCTCAAGGTCATTGGCAAGAAGATTGATATCACACAGTGCACAGACCGTGAGAGGGTCTTATATGCTGCTGGACGTCTGGATGGATCCGCAGCAGATTGGTGGGATGCCTACATCGCCACCCATGCTGATCCTGATACAATCACCTCGGATGAGTTCAGCAACAGTTTCAGGAATCATCATGTTCCTGCAGGTGTCATGAAGCTGAAGAGGAAGGAGTTCTTGACCTGAAGCAAGGCAGCATGTCAGTCACTAAATATCAGGGTAAGTTCACCCAACTATCTCGGTATGCTCCGCATGAGGTTGATACTGACGAGAAGAAGCAGGATCGTTTCCTGGATGGTCTGATAGGGCCACTCAATTATCAATTGCACAGCCATACATTTCCTAACTTCCAGAAGTTACTGGATAAAACTATTGGCTTGGAGAGCAAGCGCAAGGAGCTCGGTGAGAAAAAGCGCAAGTTTCAGTCTCAGGGGCAGTCAAGCAGCAACACCCGCCCCCGCTTCAACAATCAGTCCAGCTCGCAGTTTCGCTGTGGAGGCCAAGGCGGAAGCTTTCAGTAGGGACAGCGTCCCTATCAACAGCAGCAGCAGCGTCAGCCTCAGCAATTCAATCAGCAGGTTCAGTGGAACTCAAACTTTCAGCAGAACCGCAATGGCAACAACTCTGGCGCTCCAGTGCGCATGAACAAGCCAATTGCACCAGGTCCGCCAGGCAGCTGCTACAAGTGTGGTGAGATGGGGCATTACGCCAATACTTGCCCCAAGCGTAACATGCAAGCTCAGCAGAACCAGAAGCCGAACGGTCAGCAACCAGTACAGTAGGCTCCGCAGATGTGTACTGGGAATCAGAACTCCCAGAACAACAGAGGCCAGCAGAACTTCATGCGTGGTCGGGTGAACCACGTGACTGCGGAATCAGCCCAAGAGGCTCAGGATGTGGTGCTCGGTATGTTTCTTGTCAACTCAGAACCTGCTTCAGTTCTATTTGATTTCGGAGCTTCGCATTCTTTCATTACTGCACAATTCGTGGATAAATATAAAATACCTAAGTGCCCAATGAAGAAACAACTGCTAGTTAGTTCCCCGGGCAGTGAAATGAAAGCTAGTCACATATGCCCAGGGGTGAATCTGAAAATCATGGGGGTAGACTTTCTGGCTAACCTCATCATACTCAAGTCCAGTGGAATCGATGTGATTCTTGGGATGGATTGGTTGTCAGGAAATGATGGAGTTATTCAATGTGCCAAGAAGTCAGTGCTGCTTACTAGCCCTCAAGGAGAAAAGGTTGAGTTCATGGCCAACAGTTCAACCAATGAAGGAGGATTGGTTCATCAGATCAAAGGGACGCCTCTTGAAGATAACAAAGTTGCAAATGAATTCCTCGATGTCTTTCCAGAGGACTTACCAGGTACGCCACCTGACCGCGACATTGAGTTCAGAATTGATCTAGTCCCTGTTACTGCACCTATATTTAAAAGACCATATAGGTTGGATGTTAAGGATTTGAGTGAACTAAAGAAACAAATAGAAGAGCTATTAGAAAAAAGTTTTATCCGTCCTAGCTCATCACCTTGGGGAGCCCCCGTCATCTTTGTTGATAAGAATTATGGCACTAGAAGAATGTGTGTGGATTATAGGGCTCTCAATGATGCAACCATCAAGAACAAATATCCACTGCCTAGGATCGAGGATCTGTTTGATTAGATGAGAGGTGCCAAGGTCTTCTCCAAGATCGATCTACGATCAGGCTATCACCAGCTGAGGATACGTCATGAGGATATTCCAAAGACGGCATTCACTTCAAGATATGGGTTGTACGAGTACACTGTTATCTCATTTGGGTTGACCAATGCCCTGGCATATTTCATGTACTTGATGAACAAGGTGTTCATGGAATATCTCGACAAGTTCGTTGTGGTGTTCATCGATGACACTCTGATTTTCTCTCGCAATGAAGAAGAACATGAAGAACATTTGAGGCTGGTACTTCAGAAGCTTCGGGAGAATCAGCTATACGCCAAGCTAAGCAAGTGTGATTTCTGGTTGAAGGAAGTTTCTTTCCTTGGCCATGTCATCACCGATGGAGGAATCGCGGTTGATCCCAGCAAAGTTCAAGATGTCTTGAACTGGAATCCTCCCAAGAACGTGTCGGAAATCCGGAGTTTCCTTGGATTAGCCGGTTATTACCGCAGATTCATCGAGGGATTCTCGAAGATCATGAAGCTGCTTACATCATTGCTGGAGAAGGAACGAGAATTCAAATGGGATGAAGCTTGTCAGACTTGCTTTGAAGAACTGAAGAAGAGACTGACTACCGCTCCGGTGTTAATCATGCCGGATATACACAAGGGATTCGATGTCTACTGTGATGCTTCACGTTTGGGTCTCGGATGTGTACTCATGCAAGAAGGCAGAGTGGTAGCATATGCATCTCGACAGTTAAGGAAGCACGAGCATAATTATCCAACTCACGATCTGGAGTTAGCCGCTGTTGTGCACGCATTGAAGATCTGGAGACATTACACGATCGGAAACAAGTGTCAGATATTCATGGATCATAAAAGCCTGAAGTACATATTCACTCAGAGGTATCTTAATCTCTGACAGCGCAGATGGTTAGAATTAATCAAGGATTATGACTTGGATATTCAGTATCATCTCGGCAAAGCAAATGTTGTGGCAGACGCTTTAAGTCGGAAGGGTCAAGCTAACATGGTTATAGCACGATTACTGCCTCAAGAACTGTGTTGGGAGTTGGAACGACTCAATCTCGGGATTCTTAACCATACTGAAGCTATGACTATGGAGATAGAACCTACGCTCGAGCAAGAGATCAGAAAAGGACAGTTGGCTGATGCAAAGATCAAGGAGATCAAGACTCAGATTGGGTTAGGGAAAACCACGGATTTCACTGAAGATGAACAAGGGATAGTATGGTTCAGAAAAAGAATCTGTGTACCTGACATCGAGCATCTTCGTGAGCTCATATTAAAGGAAGCACATGATTCGGTCTATTCCATTCATCCCAGAAGTACCAAGATGTACCAAGATCTAAAAGAGAAATATTGGTGGTACGGTCTAAAGAGAGACGTGGCAACTCACGTGGCCTTGTGTGATGTATGCCAAAGAGTAAAAGCAGAACACCAATGGCCAGCCGGATTACTTCAGCCATTGAAAGTACCCGAGTGGAAATGGGAAGAAATTGGCATGGATTTTATCGTAGGCCTGCCCCGCACTCGTGACGGCTACGATTCAATATGGGTCATTGTGGACAGGCTAACAAAGGTTTGCCCACTTCATTCCGGTGAAGACCACGTATACCGGAGCTAAGTTAGCTGAGCTGTACGTGTCGAGGATCGTGTGTGTCTACATGGTGTGCTGAAGAAGATAGTTTCTAATCGAGGCACCCAGTTCATGTCACAGTTTTGGCAGAAGCTACATGAGCCTATGGACACTAAGCTCAACTTCAGTTCAGCATATCATCCGCAAACAGATGGTCAGACAGAAAGAACAAATCAGATCCTAGAAGATATGCTAAGAGCTTGTGCATTGAAGCATGGTGGTAGTTGGGACAAGAGTTTGCCGTACGCGGAATTCTCCTACAACAACAGCTACCAGTCTAGTCTCAAGATGGCCCCGTTTGAGGCATTGTACGGAAGAAAGCGCAGAACACCGCTCTACGGGAGTAAGACAGGAGAAAGTCAGGTTTTTGGACCGAAAATTTTGCAAGAAGCTGAAAGACAGGTTCAGATAATCCGGGACAATCTAGAACTGCTCAGTCGCGGCAGAAGAGTTATGCTGACACTCGAAGAAGAGAGTTGACTTTTGAAGTTGGTGATTACGTATATCTCAAGGTATCGCCTATCAGAGGTCTTCATAGATTCAAGGTCAAAGGCAAGTTGTCACCTCGTTACATCGGTCCTTTTCTGATTTTGGAAAGGAAAGGCGAAGTGGCATATCAGCTGGAGTTACCTGAGCGACTGTCGGATGTCCACGACGTGTTCCATATATCGCGATTGAAGAAGTGCTTGAGGGTACCCGAGGAACAGTTGCCTTTGGAGGAACTTAATGTGCAAGATGATCTGACTTATTCAGAGCACCCAATCAAGATACTGGAAACATCAGAACGGGTTACTCGGAACAAGGTCATCAAGATGTGCAAGGTTCAGTGGAGTCACCTCTCAGTGGACGAGGCTACTTGGGAAAGAGAAGACGAGCTCATGGCAGGTTTCCCTCAGCTGTTCCCAGATCTATCCGAATCTCGAGGACGAGATTCTCTTTAAGGGGGGTAGGATTTGTAAGACCCAAAATTCCATCACATCAAATTAATGTAAGCAACTTGTAATTGTTAAATTGTGAATTAAGGATTTAATGAATTTTCCTTCTTAATTAATTTGTGGCCCTTATTATTTGAACCATAATTAACTAATTAGTTCAAAAAGTGTATGTTGCATTTCATGCTCTTCAGCATTTAGGTTTTTGTTTGACTTGTGCTTGGCCTTTTGTTTGATCCCAAATCAGCTCACAAATCAAATCGCTCACAAATCTCTCTCAAATATTCAAATCAAATTCAACTCTAATGTTTAAACCTATCTTTTTTCCCACCCCTCAAACAAACCCAAGTTTCATTTTAAGCCCAGCCCATGAACCTTCCCTTCCCTCTCTTTTCTTCCTTTCTTTCTCCCCGCCCTGGCCCATTTTGGCCCGTGAATCCCTGGCCCATTTTCCCTTTCTCCTACCTGCCCTCTACCGGCCTACTCAGCCCAACAGCCAGCCGGCTCAGCAGACTCCCCCGCCCGCGCCCACTTCTCTGCATCCCGGCCCCACGCGCCAGCCTCTCGGCCGCCCGTCTCCCCCTCTTTCTCTCTCTGTTTCATGGGTCCCGCTCGCAGGCATTCATCTACCTCCGCCGCGATGTCCGCCTCCCATTCATGCCGAATGCTGCCGCCGCCGCACTTCGCCCCCTCCGCTCTCCCCTCTTCCCTTCCTCTCTTAACTCAGCTTAAGTGCTCAATCAAGCCGCGCTCTCCTTCTCGCTCTCTCTCCCTGTCTGCAGAAACTGCCAAGCCCTCATGGCCATTACTGGCCATAAGCTTCACCCCTTCTTCAATTCACCACAGCAGAGACCTCTCCACTTCCTTTGGCCACCCTATAAAGCTTACTCCGAACCCCTACGCTCTTCCCTTTCAAACACCGAGCTCAAACCCCCTCTGTTGCGCACGTATTCATCTTCCCGAAGCTCCTCACCGCCATTCTCATCGAGGTGAGCCGCCGCCTCTGTCTTCCCCTGTTCTGCGCCTTCGGACCTCCTTGTCAACCATATTCTCTACGCAGGAGCCTTTGGAGATGAACCCCGGCGCCCGGAGCCCGACTTCGCCACCGGAGACCCCTCCACGCCTTCAACCGAGCTGCTGCCGTTCCCTTCCCCGTCTCCGGTCAACATCCGACTTCACCGATCCCTCTGGTGAACTCCCTGTTGCGCACTCTTGCTTCCCGTCCAGCTCGCACTCTTTATCGTGCTCTGCATCGCCGAAATGGCCTGCGCCGGCGATCCTCCGGTGAGGAATTCAGCGGCGCCGCCGCCCTCTCTGGCGCATAGCGCCCCTGCTGCCCTCCGCCACCCATCCATAAATCGACGGCTCCGATATGTTCCTGAGCCGGTCAATCCAGCCTGAGTACGGGTCAACCGGACGTTTTTTGCTTAAGAGCCCCCGCACAATCTTTGAATCAACCCGCAGTCTCTCACAGTAGAAAATATTTGCACTTATGCCCCTGATATTCATGTATAGGCCCCTGAGCTCCCTGTTGTTTGAACCCGCCATCCAATCTACCTCTTTTACATGTCTAACCCTGAGTTTCTATTTGTAATTGTGTTTGTGCCCCTGGTTTTATTGAAAACAGTACGCAAACTTAGGGTTTAATTGCATATTAGTCCCTGCAACCATGTTTTTAGTGTAACTTCGTCGTTTTAAATCCGTTTTGGGCGATTTTCGCGTTCACGCGATCGTCTCTGCATGCTCTATAGTATTAGGTGTTTGTTTTATGCTTTTGGTACTGTTTGTTGTACTGTTTTTATTTATTTTGTTGTATGCCTTTTGTGTGATCGTAGAGCCCGTTCAGTTCGAGGGAGCGGAAGACCCGCAGTTCGAGGAGGACTTTGAAGAATTCGCTGAAGAAGGCAAGTGGCCTCCATCTTCATGTTCTATTTTGTCCTAATAACCTATGCATGTCACCTTTACTATTTATGTTATCTATGCATTAATATTGACGGGAATACCTATTAAGGATGACTAGTCTTTTAGTCATGAACCTTGAACCACCTGAAATCCTTGATGGGTAGTAAATGCTTAGTTGCTTATTAACTTGGGTTGGTTATGATACACTTTTGCTATAATAATCATGATTTTATTATTGCTATTGTGAAATGGTTTTAATCCAAGATAATGTTGTTAATTGGAATATGAAGAACCACCCAAGAAAATAAGTGCAACCATAGTGCCATATGGCTCTGGTCTTAGCTAATTAATTAGACATGGGGTAGCTAGCTAGCCTTACCGGAAGGGCAAGGAGGGGGCCGGTGAGGGGTCATTGCCCTGAGGAGTAGCCTGTTATGGTACGTTCTCGTTTAAAGGGGGTGAACCTCACCGCTGCTGAAACTCTAGCGGGCTGCTAGTTTACTCTCGTGCCTTTGTAAAGGATTCATAGTGAACCCTCACCACTCACCAAAGGAAGTGTTTAAGGGCCTTGCAAGCCCGGGTGAATCTGGGAACACGAGCTGTGGGTAAAGTGTACAACCTCTGCAGAGTGTAAAACTGTTATAACAGCCGTGCTCATAGTTAAGAGCGGCTTGGACCCTCACATGATAATTGAACTTAAAGATGGAATAAATTGTGGTTCTTGGTCTCTTTTGGGAATATTTGGGCTTTGGCTTAATTAATTTTGGGTTGGTATAAGCTTACATCTAGTAAATAGGTGCTTGCTTAATAAAAGATGATCAACTAATAAAAGTGCTAACCGCATGAGCCTGAACCCCTTTTGATGGCCTTGCATTCATTTCCCCCACTTGTTGAGTACCAACCATAAGTGTACTCACCCTTGCTTAAAAACTTGCTCAGAAAATAACTTTGAAGTGGAGTACTTCAGTGACTTCGACGACAGCTTTCGTTTAAGTTGTCGATGGATGATAAGACCTTCGTGTCTAATATCGCTGAGTGTAATAAAGTTAATACAATCATTTTTATGTTCTTTTGTACACTGTCTTTTGATATTGTTCACTGATGACATCAACATTTGTGTGAGAACGGATCCTAGCACACAAATGCTATGCATTCGATTTTGTCCTCAAAATCGGGTGTGACAATCTACTCAACATAAACACCAGAGGTAGCAAGAGAAAGTTAAGAGATAACCAATCTAGATCACCTAGATCATGCATGCGTTGTAGATCCTAGCTAGACATAGTGAGTACGATATGAATCTCAATAAAAAGCTCTTCTTTAAATCGTGGCCTAATTTCAATCTCCCGGCAGCCCCACCTTACACGAGATCACACCCTGTCACGACGCTCCCTATCGACGCAGGTAACTGCGGAGCACGCTCAAGAACGTGTCGAGCCCCCTGGTAGATCCGGCATGAACCTCTAGCCACCATAGCTACAAGAGCACCTCTGAACAATCTATCTCGATAATAGATTGAGGATAAAGAAAACCCAAGGAAAGCGAAGAAATATAGATAGGCACTTGATCGCTAGAAATTCGAAAACATAATTGACTTCACTATGAATGATTAGTACATCATAAAGATCACATCCGGGATCCTACCTTTGATCTTTGATGATCCTAGCTCCAGGACTCCGACGTGGTCTTCCTCGCAGGGTTCCCACGTCGGCTAGGGACGAACCCTAGACAACTGGGACGAACCCTAGACAACTAGCACAACCCTCGACTCTCTGAGCGGTGTCTCTCTATCTTCTCTGCTCCTCGGTGGCGTATGCGAATTGATTCTCCTCGTGACGGCCGGCACCGGGGCTTTAAAAAGCCAGGAGATGACCTAGGTCAAAGGGCATTGAAAACCGACACAAAAAAGGGCTGGGCCGGCTGGCCTCCTTGCCCCTGGGCCGGCCGGCCTGGGCCTTTTCGTGGCCAGTTCAGTCTTGGTTTTCTCGTGGTTGCTTCTTGTTGCTTTTGGAGTCTATGTGTGGATGCATATCAGGTTTGGACGTCGGTGTCTTCGAGATATTTGACGATCTTCAATTGATTTTCCTCGATCCCGAAGTTTTCTGATAATATCTTCAGTGTCTTATCCCCTGAGCGTCCTTGGAGGTGGGTCCACTTGTAAGCGTGCATGGAGACGACACCTAGGCTTGGGCTCTTTGGGCCTTGTTCCTTGTTGGATTATGATTGCTCCCGGGCTTCGTCCAAATACGCTCCAAAATACCTTGAAATCCTGCATAAATAGAATTCCTCCAAAAACATATGCATATACGAAAATGGCGCAGTTATAGAGTATGATCAATAGTTTAGATATCAAATTCATGCCATTATTGAGGATAAATTAGGGTAAAAAGATGTTGCTAAGGAGCTCCAACACTTACGATGTCCAAAGTTTGTCCCAATCTTTCACATTACAATTAATTGCTGGATATCTTCTCTGAATTTTCCAAATCTCGGTATAGATAGCAAGAATAATATGTCGTCGTAACAATGAAAACAACAATAGTCACACCACTATTGAAGTCTCACGCCAGATCAAATATAGCTAGGATTAATTTAATCAGGCCAATCACAAAGCAGCAGCAATAACGTGAATAAATGAGCCACAAGTCTCACGCAGTAATTCCAAAGGAATGTCACCTCCAAGCAAGATAGAGTAGATGCAATTAAGATAATAGGGATTATCCTTACAAGATTGCAGACCAAAAACCCTAGATTAATCTTCCACCCGCGGCCTCGACGAACCACGATCAGAAGAATGAGATCCCGGCAAGAATCCGAGATGTATCCTAGCTGCAGAGGCTCGACCACGTACTCTACACAATCCGAGGAGGATCGGCAACCGTCGCAACGGCAAGGAAGGCAGTGCCGCTGCTTCGTTGAGGAAAAACCCTCGATGCAATCTCCCGAATAAAATCCAATCTCCCTTACATGACGGACAACCTTGCCAATATATGTGCACGCAGGCACCAGCAACCTGACTCAGACTCAAACCACAACCGGCACCTGACCCTACTAGAGATAAACTTCCTAAAAGAAACATACGAACCTGGAACCAAACTAGTGTAAACAAAATATGGTAACCTGGCCTTACATCATGGTTGGAAAGTATAATATAAAAATCCGGCAAGGTTGCTAATCACGCAAACAACTCTTCCAACTAATTAGATGCCTCTAATTAAGTGGAAAAGGCACCAGTGATCTCGACATGCATAGAGCCAATATTGACAAATTTCCTCGGGCTCTTTTTCGTCTCCTTTCTTTGCAATGCTGTACCTTTTAAAATAATATTTGATGATAGACCATCTGTAGTAAATTTCTCTGCATTCTTTCTATATTTCTCAACAAAAGGAATAACCCCAAACTGAGTAGAAATAATGTCCAAATCATTACCATCTGAATTGTTGAAAACAATATACTTCTTTTTGTTTCCACAGGCTATAGCAATTTGAGGAGCCATGGGCTCATCATCCTCTCCTCCTTGAAACAAAGTCTCCTCGGCTTTGACGTATTGTTGGCAACATCATGATTAACTAGGACAGAACCTTTGACTCTTGCCTTGCAAGGCATAACAGATCCATGCTCTATGGTGGAACCATTAAAAGAATTCTTATAAGCACAAATCAGAGACTTGTTGACCACATTATCAATTTCCTTTGATAAGTTGCATGGCATGGGGTCAGTAACACCTTGCTTATCCCTCTTCTGTATCTCAGCAGCAAAGGAACCAAATTGAATGACAACAGGTTTTAACAAATTACCAGGTATGGTTTCGAAGTCCTTGAAATTATTTCTAGAAGCAACAATAGAATAATTAATGGTGGCATCTTCCTTAACCTCCACTTGACCAGAATTAGTAGAAACATATTTTGCTGATTTCTTCTCTTCTTTCTTGGCGAATATTGCACCACGAAAAGTGAACCTTGTTAATAGTCCAGCATTACTTTCTGAAATATTTGAATCAATACACTTCTTTGTATGGTCATGAGCTGGGGTAATTCGAGTAGTCATGGACACATCACTTCAGCAGTTACACCTCCAGATGAGAGCTCTGGGGCTGCACCTACAACTGATGTTGAGCACCCACATGAGGATTCTCAGGTCAATGATTCCATAGCGAACAATGAGACAGTAGTCAATGATGAACCTAGTGAGGAACCTCCTGTGATTCCTAATGAACCTATAAGAAAGTCACAGCGAGAAAGAAGGACGGCTGTCTCTAAGGACTATGTTGTATACATGAATGAAAACGTGAATGACATAGGAAAGGTTGATGATCCCACATCATTTAAGGAAGCTATGAAGAGTGAGCATTCATCTAAGTGGATTGAGGCCATGGAGGATGAGCTAAGGTCTATGAGCTCTAACAAAGTATGGGACTTAGAAGAAATTCCCAAAGGAGTCAAAACAGTAGGCTGTAAATGGGTCTACAAAACTAAATATGACTCCAAAGGGAAGATCGAAAGGTTTAAGGCAAGGCTTGTAGCAAAAGGTTTCTCCCAAAGAGAAGGGATTGATTATAATGAAACTTTCTCTCCCGTCTCAAAGAAGGACTCATTTAGAATTGCCATGGCATTAGTAGCTCATTATGATTTGGAGCTACATCAGATGGACGTTAAGACTACATTTCTTAATGGTGACTTGCGTGAGAATGTATACATGGCTCCACCGAAAGGTTTTGTCATGGAAGGCAAGGAACACATGGGGTGCAAACTTAAGAAGTCTATTTATGGACTGAAACAAGCGACCAGGCAATGGTACATTAAGTTGGATGAAGTAATAAAAGGTTTTGGATTCAGCGAAAATAAGAAGTACAACTGTGTATACATTAAGGTCAAGTGGAGCAGGTTTATCATCCTAGTACTTTATGTGGATGATATCCTATTGGCTAGCAGTGATAAGGACTTGCTGCATGAGACTAAGGGATTCCTCTCATCTAACTTTGATATGAAGGATCTCAGTGCTGCCTCTTATGTTCTGGGCATTGAGATTCACCGGGTCAGGTCCAAAGGAACATTAGGATTGTCTCAAAAGGCGTACATTGAGAAAATATGGCAATATATAACATAAGCAATTGTGTTCATCTACGGCTGCCCCAGTCGTTAAGGGCGATAAATTTGGTAATTTTCTAAGTCCAAGGAATCAATTAGAAACTGATCAGATGAAGATTCCTTATGCTTTAGCTGTCGGAAGCATTATGTATGCACAAGTGTGCACTTGCCCTGACTTAGCCTATATATCCGGTGTACTAGGCAGATATCAGATTAATCCAGGATTGGGCCACTGGAAAGGAATTAAGGAAGCCTTACGTTATTTTCAAGGCACTAAGCATTGCATGCTCACATATAAGAGGTCTGAAAAACTTGAGGTTATTGGTTACTCAGACGCTGACTTCGCAGGATGTATTGATTCCAGAAAGTCCACGTCAGGTTATATCTTCACACTTGCGAGGGGAGCGATATCGTGGAAAAGCTCCAAACAGTCCCTAACGGCGTATTCAACAATGCAAGCTGAATTTGTGGCATGCTATGCGGCTATAGGGCAAGCCGTATGGATTAAGTATTTTATTCCAGGACTGACAGTGGTTGACAACATATCAAAACCTCTAACTATATACTGTGATAATCAGGCCGCAGTTTTCTATGCGAGCAACAAGAAGTCAAGTAATGCCGATAAGCACATTGACATTAAGTATAATGTTGTGAAAGATAGAACCTAGGATCAAACTATTGATATTGTGCACATAAGTACTAAGCAAATACTAGCTGATCCTCTAACTAAAGGCTTACCTCCCAACATTTTTTGTGATCATGTTGTAGGTATGGGATTAAGGGAAAGCCTATGATTCTGGTATAAGGGCCATTATGACAACCAACTCCCATTATGAATAAGAATAAGAAATATCCTATCAAAGTGGATTGGTATACTGTGCGTAACGAGGTTGCGGTAACATTTAAAACAGATTGTTGTAATATGTTGCCTCTGTGTACTATTTTTGCTGAGAGTGGACTAAGACATTAGCCTTCGATCAAAGGGGAGAATGTTGGATAAGATGATCTTGGGCTAACGTTTATCCTGACCGAGTCTAAGGGGAGCGTACCTCCCACTCCGCGCCGCGATCGGGGGCGCAAACCGACTCGTGGTTGCGGCCCTGAATTGACCAACGCCACATTAAAAGGGGCTACCGGCTCCTCACCGGGACCATCGTTCCCGTGAGACAAACACACCCCGACACCACCTAAATCACCGATCCAAAGGGCGCTGGATCGATTTGAAGGCCGTTGCTGTTCTGCATCGACCGAATCACGACATCAACACCTCAAGCTCCAATGGCAGGACCTCCAGGACATGGTCAGTATGATCTAAGTATGCGTGTTCATGTACTGGGCTAGTGATCATGATGTAATTAGTTCTAACAGGAGGGCGTCGACGTCTTGCAACAGATGCCGATGTAGACTGCCGGCTAGGGTGTGGCTCGGTGACGCGCAGTCCAGGGTGACGATGGCTCACTCCAGCGTGCGGGTTACTACGGCGAATCAGAGCACTGAAGGGCGGCGGCGCTTGGCTCCGACGACGGCGCTGTGCCGCGCAGGCAAAGCAGCTGTGCGGCGGCTAGGAACGGGTGGTGAGCGCGGCAACAGGGGCACGAGGGGTCGTCGAGATCCGCACGTTATATAGGGGTGCGGGGCGGAGTTCTACATGGCACGCACGCCATGCACGGCGGTGGCGGCGTCCTGCAACAGCAAGAGAGCTGTGAGGCAGCATGTGGGCCGGATGGGAGAGATACGGGGCCATATGCAGGGAGAGAAAAGAGGGCCGAGTTGGGTAGATTAGGCACATCGGGTTTGGGTCATCGAGGCTGATCCATTAGATATTAGGGTTTTCTTTTTTTGGGAAAAGATATTCTAGTTCAAAAACAAATCCAGAAAAGTCTAGATAATGTTTTTAAACCGTGATAAACATCACAAAGCATCCGAAAATTCGAGAGAAAACCTAAGGATAGATTTGGACATGATGAACACAAATAAAATATTTGGAGCCCATGAAAAAATTTATAGAAACTTCTGATAATTAGATTTAGCTCTAGAAAAATAGGAATAAATTCCAGAAAAGTCCAAAAAATTCCCAGAGGAAACTATTTGATATCTAAACGTGTTTAGAAAACTAAGCACTCAAGATACACCACGGCAAGAACACAACAAACGCGGTTAAAGGCTATGTTTTTTATTTAGTTCAGGAAATCCATATTTTCCTATACTAAATTCCCTGTAAGAAAATATAAAATGTTGTAAAATTTTAGAAATTCATAAAATCTATTAAATTATTTAGTGTAATCTATTCACATCCCAAAATATGAAATTTGGGGTGTGACATTTGGGAAGCATGAATATATACACAAGTTAGGAGCTTTGATAAGTTTCTAGCTAATTTCTCTGCCATGTGTAGCACTTTGCCTCTGACAAGACTTTAAGGCATTTTATGCACCTTTATATTTATGTGCAATGGAGGTACTTTACTTTATTTTATTCCACTATGGAGCTCACGCCCTGCTACAGAGTACATACTTTACTTTATTTTATTCCACTATGGAGCACACGCCCTGCTACACAGAGTACATGTGTTCTGATAGTACATGATGGTGACAAACTACTCTGGTCCAAGCTCTACGCCGTGCCACGCAGCGGCACGCGGACGGTTGGGTGCACGTACAGGTCGTTCTTGCGGCACATCGTGATTCCAACCGCCTCAGACATGTCCAGCTCATTCGGTACCACTCCAGGCGGCAGCTGCCAGTCGAAATGGAAGAGAAGTGTGGCCAGAACAAGCTCCACTATTGGCATCGCGAACCCTACCCCTGGGCACATCCTCCGACCAGCCCCAAATGGTGTGAATCGTAAGTCAGTGCCACGAAAATCAGTTGTTGTGTTCCCTTCGAATCGCTCCGGCTTAAATAGTTCCGGTTCGTCCCAGCTCTTCGGGTCCATGCTAATGGCCCATGTATTCACGAGGACCATCGTGCCCTCTGGCACATCGTACCCGAGAATCTTGCACCATTCTCGGCACTCTCTAGGGAGGAGCAGAGGTCCTGGTGGGTGATATCTCATTGTTTCCTTGATGATGAGCTTTAGGTAATGTATGCTTGCTAGATCACCCTCTGTGACCCTTGATTTGCCTTGCAATGCACGGCGCACTTCCGCTTGTGCTTTTTGCATCACGTCGGGGTTCCTCATGAGCTCTGCCATGGTCCAATTGATAGTTGTTGATGTTGTTTCACCTCCGGCTATAAACAAGTCCTGGATGATATAAGAGATAATATAGTTTATTTTAAAGGTTAGTCTGTAGAAGTTATCATTTTTCAGAAAGAGACCTTTTTATGGCTCTTAGGCTACTTCCATTGGGGTGTTTCAATTTGATGTTTCCAAGATTGCCACATAAACATAAGAGCATTTAATACATGAATGAAACACCTCAGGCCATCCCCAACCCAAGACACTAGTCATAGTTTCCATAAACTCCACATCATCAAGAAACTAGTGCTAGACACTACCTCTCCAATGCAAACACTACAATTTCATATGCAAATTTAATACTACTCATCTCTCATTGTGTCTTGGATATTGTGTAGAAACCAGGTCTCATTCAAGACTCAGTTTCATTCTCTTTCTTCATTTACTCACTTGCCACATCATCTTTTATCCTGTGTGGCACCTAATTTAATTCTATGGAAACCATCCTATTCATTGGGTTGGGGATGGCCTCATACAGTGGCACTATTTCATTTTTGTTGTTTCATAAGCAATACATGCAAGTCACATGGTGTGTTAGAAATAATGCACATATAGTTTATCTAGATGAAACCCCTCTCATCTCTCTCCTCATTCAATTGTTGCCACATCATCAAAAATAGTGACATGTCATCCTATTTAATGAAAATGAAACCCAAATTTTACTTGCATAGGTTAATTTGTCGTATCTTCCAAGCATAGTAAAATTTCACGTGAAAGTAATAAGGAAGAAAATACGCTTGTACTATATATTATTTCCTTGTTGTATAGGCATATGTCACTTTTTCATGATAGTTGGTTTCCCGATGAATCTACTAACATCAATTATGTTGTCAATCTTTTTTATTCATTTAATTTGCTATTTATAATCAAAATTAAATGTTTGTCTCTAGATTCTAGAATGAAAGGGTAAAGGCACCAATCGAAAACAAGAGAATTGCACTCCAAACTAAGAGGAGTTTAAACTGATGAGTTGCACTAGTAGCAGTACTTACAACGATGATGGCTTTGAGAGCTCCCATGTCGATGGAGTAATCAACGGCAGCTTGTTCCTTCGATACGAATGAGTGTCTCTAATAGAGTATTGAGGCATGATGATCATATGCTTGCAGATAAAATCAGTATGACGTATCGGCAAATCCATGCGGACCATTGTTAATCTGTAGCTTGATCTGAAAATC
>CM014277.1:53715630-53744571 GCA_004135705.1 Alloteropsis semialata | reverse complement strand
TAGATGCACATGGTTCTCACCAAATTTACTTACCGCTAAAGTTATTACATATTTATTATTTTGACTATTCTATGAAAATCCCATATCTAATACACGATCACATCAAAGTATCAAACATTGTAGTTATACATTTGAAGACCGAGAGGGATGGGGAGGAAATTTACCAGACTATCAATGCCAGTGTTAGCCAAACATTTCCACAAAGCACAATTCTAACGAATAACTATGTATATTCAGTGCTTAATAAGGTCATACCGGATTCCCCCCAAAACCTATCAACAAAATCTAAGATCCAAACCACTACTTTCATGGTTAAGTGAATCATATAAGCATGTGATTGACATCAGAGATGGGAAGCCAATAGGTTTCTTTAAAGTTCCAGATACTTATTAAGCTCACTAGCTCAAAACTGGTAACCAAGATGAGTTACAAGCAGAAAGCACCCAACACCAAAGTGGTACACGTCAGACAGCCTGAAAATAAAATTGTTCTGTGCAATGCTAACAAGAAGATATGTTGAGCCACTATGCTCCAAGTATTTAATTTCTTTTAATAATTAATTCTACACTTCAACGAAATATCATAGAAAACTAAGAGTATGCTTCATTTCTGAATTAGCAACAGATATTGTAGAATCTTTTCCACGACAGTTAGATCAATCCTCCTCCATGGTAGTTTGAGAGTCACCATCTGTCACAATTATAAAGTACATAAGAATATGGAAAAGATTTCAAAATAAAAACTAGGGCAGGATAATTACAAGTAGAAGTTCTCCTCCATGGCCTCCTCCACAGGAAGATATATTGAATGTGTAGTGCTATCCTCGGCCCTTATAACAGTCAACTCCACTGTCTTTCCAATATTTTCCACCAAGACTTCAAATAACTAGTCAAACCAAAATTGGAACAAAGTACACATGAGTACAACCTCGCAACAAGCATGAGTGCCAATGCCACAAAAACAAGTAATTTCATAACAAAAGAATATCGAAGTACCTGTAAATTTGTAGAAACAAGTCTTCTATTGCACTGAATAATAAGATCCTTTTGCCGTAGTCCAATTGATAAAACTGCCCGTGATGCCTTGTAGGAGACAAGCATCCAGATAGTAAGAATTCAGGAAAAATGGTATAATTGTATAAAAATGGTATAATATATTGTTCGCACATGAGCCAGGCTGGTAAAATGTACCCACTTATATTATTTATACATATGTCATGTTGGTTGCTAGTCCCACTAATTCCAGATGTAGGTCATTTAGGACATTGACATGGTCTCCAATATGATACTTTGACTTGAAAATTTTGTATTATGATAATTCAAATAGAGAATGTTATATATTATGAAAGTATTGTCTGATGAATCTAACATCAACCATGAGTTGTGAATCCATGTCACTTTTCAAATATTGATGGACCAAGTTGAAGAAGATTGACTGACTAGAATCCTAGAACGACCAACATCTGGCATTAGAGGGAGTATTTAATTAATACTGAAACAAACTCAATTAAAGATTTAATGAGCAGATTGAACAATTATGAAACATGAACATGATCTATACATTTAACAAGAAAGTAGAAGCAAATAATAAACATAGGACATACCAGCTCAACAAGAATACCATCCAACCCTTCATATAACAAGAACATAAAGCGCACTATGCGCGCTCTATCACAATTCTTTGTAGTTTGGTGGTTGAATTCATATCAACCGCGTGAATGACAGTACTTAACTCCCTCCTGATAATATATCATCCTTACTATTGAGAGGACTATGCAACTTCGCAGCCATCACGTATCAGTCACAAATTGGATGGCATTTCCAAATTACACAGTTGTAAGCTAATTTTTGTCAGACAATTCATTTGGAATTAAATTGCTTTCAGTAACTGAATATAATGTGACAGGGTAATGAGAAGAAAAATCGAAAAACATAGGACTCCAGTCCATGAGCTCTCTACTTGCGGCTCTGAAAGCTCAAGCTGAAAAGGGGAAAGCTGAATATAAGTCCATTGGATACAGAAATTTATTAATTTTAACAATAATTCCCTATAGATGATCAAACACATTTGGGGAACAGCAGAAATAAAGTGAATTTTGTGACAACCAGAGAACTTGTGGCCAGCTAACAGAAATAAAAGACAGCAACCAGAAAACTTGTGCCCATGTAACACTAATAAGAGACACTAATAAAAGACAGCTCCCAGTGTACGAGATTTCACTTCTTAATGGGGAAAGATTTGGATTCAGATCCTCTGAATATCCTATAAATTCGCAAGGCAATTCCTGCATTAGGAATTTCAGAGCTTCATGGCTGGAATAGCCAAATAATTATTTTCTTCAGAGCCCAGAGAATTGCCTGCTTTCTATGCAAAGATGCAGAAATTGTATAGGAAAAATGATGCCGAAATTTATCTTTTCGATCAGTCAACTGAAAGCCAAATGATTAGATGCCGTTTGTGAATATCCAGATACCAGAGAATGCCTGCTTTGTAGGCAAGAAAGATTCAAGGATTAGGTGCCCATTGTTCAGACTAAAGCACGATGAACTTTGGTAATTGTCTATCTATGCTACAGTACAAAAGAAGAAAAACCTGATATGCCGAGGAGAATGGTTTGTCCTACAACCCCGATCAGGTGCTAGTGAGCAACGGAGCCAAGCAGTGCATCATTTAGGTTTCCATGATAAGAGCAGCATGTTTGTCCACTGCAGATATTTAATTATTTTGTTTGGGCACATCCTTACTCTTAGTTAAACTGCAGATTCTGCAAATTCTAAATTGCTTCAACTTCGGAATATTCAAAATTCTTAGGATCCTTGCTCTGTTTCTGGTTTCCTCTAGTGCAAAAGAATTCGGTCCTATAATTTGGGAATTATGCTGATTACAAATTTTACACTGCAAATGCCAAATATGTATAGCTTAGGATGGACCAAACAGATTATGTAATCATTGTGTGCACGTATCTATCTACTTTAGAAGGAATGTCCTTTACATAATAATAACATTCCTTAATATTTTGAAATGTCCATGAAAGTGGCAGCATCTAATCTTTTAGGAGCCTTGTCTAGATATGATTGTCAAACATAAGTTCTCCTAGGTTCTAAACTAATTGTTGTTCAATCAGATTCTATATCAAGAAGCCTTCGAGTTTGTTTGAATGGAGAACCCAAATTACAGATGGTAGATAAATTTAAGGACAATCTTCTCGAACCTGTGTGATTACTACCATTGGCTCTATGCACAAATCTAGGATCAGAAATTTTATTAAAAAACTAAACTTCAGTTGCAGCATTGCTAAGCTTCGAGCCCTGTAAATCAACTTGAGGTCTCACATAAATGGCATGGAACATGACTATGGAGCTTACCGACAGCGGATGGGCATTTCGTCATACACCTTGCAGGAAGTGAAGGCTTGCGTCATATCCTTCAATAAAATTGCTGACAAGCCTCTCATTACTGCAGGTTCTTGCTAGTCTAAAACATCATATATGAATCAAAAGAGAGAAGGGGCATACAGACGGGAGGGAATAGCAGAGAAGTGGCAATAGAGGAGAGGAAATTGGAGAAGCAGAGGAGAGAGGAGGGGCAGCTCACCTTTGCTGGCCGCTGGGAGTAAGGAGGGACTGAACGGTCACGCAGCTGGCAGTTTTGTGAGATGCAGGATCCAGTGGATCCATGAATGGCGATGGCGAGACTCAGAAGCAAGCAGCTCGAGGTTGCGGGCCGGCACACGGCAGGAAGATAGGACGAGGCCGACGAGAGCGACACTTGCACATGAGCTTCGCCCCATTGCCACACTCCGCCATCGCCTGCGCTAAACTGGTAGCGTGCCAAGACCCTGTTGTAGAGGGTGAGGCTCGAGCCGCCTGCCGGCGACGCCGCCGCTCATGCTTGTGTGCACTCCGGCTGCCGCCTAGTATGGCTGGCACAGAGGCCGGCAAGGTCCGCCCGATCTACACACCATTGGATCTTGCGTGGCCTCACGCGCTCCCCCATGCCACCGAGCTTCGCATGGCTTCCCGTGCTCGAGCGACGGCGGCGCCCGTGCTGTTTGGAGGCGTGTGAGGAGGTGTGCGTCGCGAGCAGCTAGGGGCGGCGGCGGAGAGAGAGTGAAGGGGAAAGGAACCGGTGCCTAGGTTTGGTCTGGGAGGGGGTTCTTAAAAATACACGAATTTTTTTTGGGCTGCCGCGGTACGATGCAACGGCAACAATCGGCCGTACGCGCCGATTGCGGACATGCGAGGAGGAGCCAGCTCCTTTTAAGAAACCCGGATGTCTTGGGAACATCCACCCAAGGTGAAGACTGAGCATTATGCAAATTCACACCCAAAACCCTTATAGTTGGACGGCAATACTTCCTGTTAAAGAAGCTCATAAATAGCATACACAAATAAAGAGGATCTAATGTAGGTAAATTCTACCAAGCTACAAATTAGAGCCAAAAGTTATAAGAGCAGCCTTGTGACAATTTGTCTTTAATTCGCAGAAAGCATGTACAGGAAACTATAAAGTAAAGGGGTTTACATAATCTCATTCTCCTGCCTTTTTTTTCTTTTAGGTGCTTCTGTTATTTTAACATAAACTTATACTGAATCATTTTTTATTTGGCAACAGATGGCAGGAGGTTTGCTTCTGATTAAAGAAAGGGAAAAAAATTAACACGAAATGTTATAATACCACAATTTTCTTAGGGTATATGCAATAAAATTATTCTTATCCTTAGAATAAGCTGTAAATATGTCATCTAGCATCTGAAATACAAATACTTGATGATGAACATTCCATTCTACTCCAACTGTTTTAAGGAGGTACCTACTTTACCTGTGGCCTTATCTAACACAAATGCTAGATAAAAAAGTATGATCTTACATCTTTGGTTATTACATAAGGAAATATGTCATCTTAAACATCTAAAATACACATGCTTAATAGTGGACTTTCGTTTCTATGCGCTACTTACATGTGACCATACCTAACATAAAAATGCTAGATGTATCTTTTTGAATACATACAGCTTGTTTGGTTTGACGATCGAGTCCATCCAGGATCAGGATCGGATGGCTTCAAACGAGGTTGTCTGACAAATTCCGAGGAGCCACTGCATCGTTCATTTGTGTCTGCGGGATGGACTGCTCCATGACGGACAGGTTGGTCCCATGCGGCAAACCAAACGACGCAATTAGGATGGGATGGTTTCGGACGATATGATGACCCATCCCAAACCAAACGCGCTGATAATGTATGATGTGGTATCTCTCTTTGCCACATTGGTACCAATCTGTTGTGCCCCAAATCCCTATGCTCTGCTTCGCAACTCAACTTTGTTTAAAATAATATATTAAAATCTCTCTCATATGCTCTACTCAATCATAAATAATATCCAATATTTATTGTCTGTTTATTGGACAACTAGTTTGACTGCTCAATATGATGTTTATTGCCCCAAATCCCTATGCTCTGTATCGTTTTGCACATGTTATTAGGATCTAATTTATAAGTGGTGTGGAAATTAGTGCTAAAAGATGCTACATAAATGAATAAGAGACGAGAAGGCTTAAGTCATCATAAAAGCTACTTGGCAGTCAGAGTAGGACAGGGAAAAAGCCTCAAAGGGAAGGCCATGTTCTGGATCCGAAACATTATAAAGACCCAACCCTGTGTAACAGCGTGGTTCTTTGGCTAGTTTGTTGCTTGCAAAATCTTAACCAAAAAACATACTTTTTGTTAAGTTATGTGCCTTAAAAAACTAATGTAGTTTTTTGGTTCAGTTATGAGCTTGCACCTGTGCAGAATCTATGTAGCATTTACAGAAAGAGAGGGCAGACAGAAAAGAAGAAGGGTTTTACTATTATTGATGGTGTGATCATATAGATTACGAGGTACTTAGGAGACCTATTCAGAATAAAAAAGGATTCTTTTAACCCACTGACAATAAAGTCTAACAAAGTTTATATCATAATCCAACCATACTCTCAAGAATTAAAAAGGCTTATTCCTGATGCCTTCATTACCGATTAGGGACTTCCTATGCTTTTGGGTGCCTGATGTAGATCTGGATACAGTATATGAAATGCTATTGGCCTAGACAATAAAAAAGCTCCCGTAACAGGAAGCATGCTAATTTGGATGAGCTCTGCATCTTAGGAAAATATTCTTGTAAGTTGCACCCGGTCTATTCTACATCCATTGATAGTTTCATATCTCATATGCACCACAAACACAAGCCTTCAATCAGCACGTCTAAGCTTATTCTCAGCCAACACTACCAGATGACAATGCTCAATAAGTTTAAAGCATACCCTGTGTTTTTGAAATGTTCCCACCATCTTATAATCATGTTAGACGGTAGAAAAGGAGTACCAGTCAGACTTTGGAAAAGCATTCCAATAACCCTTCCATTTCTGTTTATAGCTGGGCCTCCAATTGCAGTCTTCAAGGAAATAATCGTAAATTTACAAAGAGAAGAAACTAATGTTTTATTACATGGACAATAAAGAGACAAGATAATGTATTTACATATGTGTTTAAAAATGTTGCACTCTGCATTTCTTGGCAAAGTCGGTGAAAAGCAGTCCAACGGTCAGTGCTAAAACAAAAGAAGTGATGAAAGTTAGTGCCGCTATTTTTATATTTGATAGATATTTCTAACCACAATAATGCCCTGAAAGAGTGAAAATGCACTATACCTATCCTGTTTATTTTATTTTACTTTATTTGCTTCTGGTTCATTTTCTTGTTTCCTATCCTGCTTTTTTATCTCATTTGCTCCTATCTTTGACATCACATACATGTACACATGCATGAAAATATATTGAACATGGATCCAAAGTTGGTCACAGGCTCACAATGAATTCACATACATAATTGTAAGCCAAATAAGAAATCAAATATTCTTGAATTTCCAATTCGAGTATGGATGTTGATTGACTCCAAATTCAGATTGAGCATCTTTTCCATTCAGTCGAATATGGACATGTGCGCTTTGCACATTCAGGATAATCAATTAAGATGCAACACAATAAGTAATTGTAATTATACATAATGAATAAACCTTAGTGGATAAAAATAGGCACTAGATTTAGAAAATTTGTAACTGATTGCCGATTGCTTTCTTATAACTAATTAAAAGATGGATTCCAAAAAAAAGTCTTTATTAGCGATTGCTTTCTTGTAACTAATTAAAAGATTGATCCATATGAACATTATGATAACATTCC
Organism: Alloteropsis semialata; assembly: GCA_004135705.1. Classification (NCBI taxonomy): domain Eukaryota; kingdom Viridiplantae; phylum Streptophyta; class Magnoliopsida; order Poales; family Poaceae; genus Alloteropsis; species Alloteropsis semialata. The sequence continues at coordinate 53,737,354 of CM014277.1, read as the reverse complement.
AATGGAAAAATCCAATCATAACGGTATCAACTTTCTTTTTCTACGTAAGTAGGTCTGCAAGGCCTACTCTGCCTCTTCAACATCCAAAAGAAAATCAGTCTTGGTAGAGTTTCAACTTGTAACTAGATAAAAACTAGATTTTTATAACTATAATGATCACCATCCAGCAAAACTAGAAACATATTACCTGTAAAGTCCACAATTTGTTTGAAGCCCAAAGGGCTCTTGAGGCTGTCGAACAAGTCTAATAATGGTAAAGGTTTTCACAAGCTAAGTGAGACAGAAGACTACATCTTTCCAGACGGGGATCCCTTGAATTTCTATTCTCACTTATGTTCACCAATTTCATGGTTTTGACAACACGGTCAAATGAAACAGCTAAAACTAAGAAATTCCAGTGATAGTCACATGCTATTATGGTGGCATCATAAGAGACCCATCAAATAGATATACTTTTATCTGCAATAAGCATAATATGTATTAGCAACTTGCACTACCTCCAAAAACAAACAACACTAAAGAAGATCAAATCTCTAGTGGACAAGAACATGATACCTTTTCAATGTCCGGCAAATAAGACTTTTGTTTAGCTACAGTTGCTGAGGAAAATATTGTCCCAACCACGCTGGCTTCACCAAATTTAACGATAAATCCTGAAGCTTCATACAGTGGATCGCCATCAGCTATTACAAAGAATAATTTGATGCATTAGAAAAGTTTAAAATTATATCCTCATAAGAACTATCCTTTGGCCTATGAAATTAAATTTATAGGTTGCTTTTACTGTTTACTTGACTGTCCACATCGTCATATAACCTTTTTTTTTGCGGGTATCGTCATATAACCTTGTGATCTCATAAAAGACATGGAATAATAAAAATGATATAGTTTAGTGCCAGAGAGAAATAAAGAACAAAACTGTTATTTACAAAGAACAATATCAACATGTTGTGTATCAGATATTTCCAACATAAAGGTTCCATAAAAAATAACAATAGTGAATCTTTTACATACTTTTATGTTATGAAACTCCCATGGGTTGTTTTCACATATTTTAGTAGCCCCAGTTAGCTTCTGATGACCCAAACACAGAATGTGGCAGACTTGCGGTCATGTGTACAGTCTTGTGCAACGTGATGCACTATGCGATTTTTTTCTGTTCAACTTGTCGGCTGCATCAGGACTAGAGTTCCTTCGACCTTTACACTACTAGCTAGCAAAAAATTGAGGATATGTTGTAAAGGTACAATCTTTCTTAATGGTACCCATCATAGTTAAGATTGGAGTGCATATGCACGTGAAAGTGAACTGAAAATAGGGGGAATATTGAGCGCCAAAGCCCCTCACCCTAGGGCTGGGCATTCGGTCTAACCGGACCGATCGGTTCGGTTTCTCGGTCTTTTATAAAGTTCGGTCTTCAGAAAATAGAGACCGATCGATCTTTAGGAAAACTCAAGACCGAGACATTTCGGTCTCGGTTACGACCAAACTAACCAATCATTGCAGGAACCAATGTAAGAGTCAAGTAATCGCAGAGTTAATTGAAAATTTCGGTAGCATTTTGCCTCTTTCAAGGCACAAATCACAACATAAATCACATGCAATAAATAACACATATCCATAACAGAAATATTATAGTCCATAATAGTCCATAATGATCCATAAGGTTATTGGGATGGGCTGTTTTTGGGCTATTTAGTGGGCCTAATGTATATTTCGGTTAGTTCGGTCAGTTCGGTTAACCGAGCCCAAAGACCGAACTAACCGTAAAAACTTCGGTTATCTAGAGTCCAAGACCGAACTACGGACTGATTATTTCGGTCTCGGTCTTTTCGGTCTCGGTCCCGGTCTTTTCGGTTCGGTCTTCGGTTCTCGGTCAATTATGCCCAGCCCTCACCCACCCAAGAGGAAGCAAGGTTCATTTATGATTTTAAAAAACTTTCCCAAATTTAACACAATGCAGGAATCAGGGACACGCAAAAGAGAACATGGAGCACATGAAGTTACCGTCGACGACTCCGACGACTGCTAGGGAGACCCGCACCATAACCCTTCTAGCTTCTGCGTCAATAGGTAGGTTTGCCTCCCTGGGTATCACCACATAACTCTCCTCTGATTACATAATTTTAGTTTCAGTGCCACGGAAGCAGGTAAAACAGGGCGACATTTGGAACAGAAAGACTAGGTTTCGGACCACACCTGAGTTACATGAGCAGTGTGGAAGTTCAATTCTTATGGGAAGATTCCAAGGGAAATTGGTCGGCGCGATGGGGTCGATATCCCTCCGTTTTGCCGGCGGCTCGCCGACTACCGGATCCCGACCAGGCTCTGCCATGGCGCTTGGCGCGTAGTAACGGAGAGATTGCTTTTTTTTGCTGCCCTGAGGAAGGAGAGGTTTAGAGAATCGAGCCTAAAACTGAGAGAGTTTGGGCCACGGTCCTTGGGCCAGTACATCCCAAACCTACAGAAAGTCAAAAAGTTTTCGTTTTCTCCTCTCCACCAAGCCGGGGAGAGGTGTTCCTAAAAAAACAAGCCGGGAGGTCTGGGCAAACTTGAATCTGGAACTGAGAGCATCTCCAACATATCTTTTTAAAAAGAGTCCCAGTAACCTCTAAACTATGTTTTGGTTTATTTCACTTCCTAAATTATGTATTATGTCCAATTTACTCCTTGATAAAATTTCTGTTTTTTCTCCACACACAAGTGGAGACTAAAGTTATTTTTTTAGAATGATAGAGGACGTCATAATGTATGCTAGAATATATCATGAATTTTTCATCATTATTTTCATAGGATAAAACAATTAATAATAAACTTGGAATGCAAATTACACAATTTTTTTTTGTAATGTCTACTACCATCCTGCAAAATTTTAAACTAATATTCAACTTGTGTGTGGAGAAACAAAAACAAAATATTGCATTGACGGGTAAATTGGACCAAATGACATAGTTTAGGGGGTAAAATGAACCAAAAATAATTTAGGAGTTATTCAGACTTTGGCCGTACTTGAGTGGAGTAATTTGGACTTTTTCCTTAAAAACATTGGGAAAACATACCTCTCTTTAGCAACAGTTTCCGAACATCGGTTTAAAAAACTAAATTTTCACCACATCAACTATTAGTGGATCCAAAATGTATCGAGCATACATTTTGGAAATTGTCGGAGACCGTGAGATTAAATTTGGTGTGATGACAACAGGAATTGGGGATCCGGGTCACGTGTAGATCTTTCTTTTTTGGGAGCACCAGTACATACGCAGATGCTCACACACACGCACACGCATACTCAACCCTATGAATACACGCACGTAAAAGCCCTATTATGAGCATATGAGCACTTCCGATAGACTAGGCCGGCTGTTCCGATTTTGAGATTGACGAAATCACCAATCAATCCTTTTGACAAATCGGGGGTAATATTAGATATCGTATTCTATCTATATATAGAAATATCATAAAAAAGACATATATAATTTTTGGTGGGGAAATTTGAATGAATCATCGAGTCAAAAAAGAGCAAAGAATGACAAAAGATGTGACTCTACTGGTCTTCGCTCTTGTGGTTTCCTCAGTTTCTGTCACGCTGATGCTCACGATTTCAAAAGTCATACCGATGATTTGGAGGAGTTTTCCTGAAAAGTCTTTATTGCCCATTTTGATCAACTTTCCATTATCTTTCTTGGGCTGAGTGGCATGTACTTCCACGGTGCCCATTTATCCAATTATGAAGCATGGCTAAGCGATTCTACTCACATTAGACCCGGTGCTCAGGTAGTTTATCCAATAGTAGGGCAAGAAATTTTGAATGGTGATGCAGGAGGGGGTTTCCGAGGAATCCAAATAACCTTTGAGTTTTTTTTTTCAGATTTGGCGAGGATCCAGAATAACTAGGCCAGATGTTCCGTTTTTGAGATTGACGAAGTCACCACAGGCGGCTCGCTGTCGACGGACATGTCACCTACCAATAAAAGAATAACGCCTGTTGGGGATTTGGCCCGCCGACAAACGCCTTCTACTTGTTTTGCTTCATCTCATGCGTGAGGGCGACAATGAACCAAGGAAATCAAGCCAATTTAGCTTCATTTGCTCTACATGTCTCTACTTTGGCTTCGGTGATCACATCCCGCCGTATACAAAAGCCAATCGGCTTCGGTAATCACATCTCGCTGCATACAAAAGCCAATCGGCTTCGATGATCACATCCCGCCGTATACAAAAGCCAATCGGCTTCGGTGATCATATTTCGCTGTATGCTAAAGCCAATTGGCTTCGGTCGTCGTGTAACAGAATGCCGAAGTGGCGTTGTTAGAACCAAGTTAGAAGCCAATTTGGTGAAGTATTGATATTGTTGAATGCCAAAAGCTATGAATGAGTTAATGGCAAGCTTCGGTTCGCTTTGTACTGCAGGTCCTTGGAGGAGGCATCGGCTTTCTGGACGCTGGGAAGCGGCTTAGGGTCATCTCGACTCAAGGAAGTCAAATCCAGGAGCTACAAAGCCCTTGAAAGCAGACGAAGCTGACATGGACCGAGTCAAAGGAGACCAAGTCCAAGCCAAGTAAAACACAGAATCACAAGTCTACACATTCACATTGGGAGGAGTAAATGTACCAAAGTGTCCATAGGCTATTTGTATTGTATAGTCTAGAGGATGATGCCTGATCTCAAGGGTACAATGGGAATGTAAAGACCCTTGGTCTCCCTATAAAAGGGGACCCCTCCCCTTCATGTAGAGGTTGTTGATTCCAGGATACTGTAGATAAGTAATTTATTGTTGCTTGTCTCTGTTGTCCCGTTTCAGCTGTTGTTTGGGACCATTGGCTTCGGCTACTATCCCAACAACTGGCGCCCACCGTTTGTGCAGTGCACGAACAAAACCCACGATAACCACCATGCCACCAAAAAAGCCAACCAAACCAACCAAACCAACCACCACCATGTCAAATCCAACCCTCAGCATCGAAGCTGCCCCCCGACCCACAATTCCACCAACAAACTCACCACCAATAACCGAAGCCATCCTCGATGATCAAGAGATCGATGAAGAAACCCTGACCACCCAGGAGAGAATGCAACGAATCGAAGAAAGGCTTCGTCTCCGACGCCTTGAGCAACAGAGAGAGCTGGATGCTGCACAGCTCGAACTAGAGCAACAAATGCAAGAGGAGGAAGAGGAGCAGCAGCATCAATTGCTGCAAGTCAAGAAGCAGCTCGAGGAGCTGAGGCAAGCGAAGCAGAGGAGGCTGAACAACACAAGCTCCAGATCTGAAAAGCTGCGTCAAGAGCTCGAGAAAGCCAAAAAGCAAGTCGCTGAGCTCCAAGCAGAGCTCAATGAGCCAAACATCACCATCAACCCACCAAACCACAACCCTTCATCCCAAACTGGCTTCCAAACACTCCACACTAACCCCATCGACCATACTTGCCCACTCTCAGAAAGCCTACAACTGGCAAGATGGCCACCTTCCTATAAACCCATTTCTCTACCAAGATACAACGGCCTCACTGACCCAAAGCAATTCCTAATGAGCTATGAAGCTGCAATAGCTTCGGCAGGGGGAGATGATGTTGTTCTAGCAAAATCCTTCATCATTGTCTGCGATGGCACAGCAATGAACTGGTACACGAAGCTGCCTGGCCTATCAATCAACAGCTGGTATGATCTGAAGAGGGAGCTTATCAAAAATTTTAGCATCATGAGAGACCAATCACTCTCATATGCCGAACTCACACTACACCAGCAGCCAAAGGAGCCACTAGAGGACTACTTCCGCAGATTTGTCACTCTACGTGCTCAAGCCCCACATATCCCTGATGAAGCAGCAAAATTCGCAGCAATACAAGGGCTTCGCCCAGGATTGTTTGCACAGCATATCGCAAGAGAGACACCAGCTACTCTAGCAGACCTGTATGAGGAGTTCAAAAAATACTGTCGCTCTGACAATGACAACCGAATGAGATTGGAAAGAGAAGCCATCATGAGAAACCAATATGAGTCACAAGCCAAAACCCATCACCACAGCCACAACTACCAAAACTACTCCCACCAAACAATCATGAAGGTGGACAATCCGCCTCCCTCCTACGAAACCAAACCACCGTACCCAGAAAGCCAATACCACAACCAGAGAAATGAGCCCACTCAGAGGGGTGGAAAAGCCGGCAGAGGCCGAGGAAGAGGAAGAGGTCCAGCGGGACCTGAGCTGTTTTGCCAATACCACGGCAAAAATCATACCCATGGCACAGAACAGTGCAGAGATATCAAGAAAACAATAGAAAAGCTAAGAGCAGAGAAGATTCAAGCAACCCAAACGAAGCCAATATCGGCTTCACAACCAAATACCCAAAACCCTTCCCAAGCTATCCAACCATACTGCCCAGTATATCCTTCGCTAAACTCAAACACTGTGCATCCATCAACAGCGATGGCAACCCAATATTTTCCTTCGCCACAAACCTTTCAACACTATTACCCACAAGCCATATATCCTCACTTATACCCCCAAACCTCCCACCAAGCAGCTTCTCAAAACATAAAGGTTGAGGAGCTGCCACCACCACCACCACTCTCACAGCAAAAAGCCAATCAGAAAGAAGCTCCAAGTCCACTCCCAAGCTATGGACACATCATGCCCATTTCTGGAGGATCATCGCTTGCTTTTGAGAACAAAAAGCAAAGGAAAAGCTATTTTCACCAAGTCAATAACATCTCTGTTGATGGCCCGTACAAGAAGTCGGAATGGTCTCATATGCCCATCACTTTCACTGAGGAAGATCTCAAGCTCCACAACTACCCACACAACGATGCTATGTCGATCGAAGCCAATATTGCTGGCTGGACGATTGGAAAGGTGCTCGTGGACACAGGAAGCTCTGCTGACATCATCCTAGCAAAAACACTGAGAAACATGACCAATATCAACCCAGATAACCTGGAGCCATCAGACACTCCGTTGGTCGGCTTCGGAGGGAAGCGAACCCAAACACTCGGGAAAATTTCACTGCAAGTATCCTTCGGTGACACATCCAATGCAAGAACAGAATACATCACCTTTGATGTAGTAGACATGGTCTTTGATCACAATGTCATCTTCGGTAGAGGAGTCATAAATGCTTTTGACATCATCATAAGGCAGTCATTCCTATGCATGAAAATGCCAGCTCTCAAAGGAGTTATAACTGTATATGGCGACCAGAGGGAAGCCAGAAACATCGAAAAAGCCAGAGCACCTGGTCAGCGAAATGTCCATTTACTTGAAGAAAAAGATCCATATTACCCAGAAGAAAAGCCAAATATCGAGAAAGATAGCAGGAAGATGCAGAAAGCTGCAGAGACGAAGCAGGTGCAGCTGCAGCCGATGTCTTTGACAGAGAAGTGATCATTGGCTCAGATCTAGAGCCGGACGAAGAAGATAGGCTCATCGAATTCCTCAGAAATAACAAGGATGTGTTTGCTTGGTCAAGCAAAGATCTACCAGGTGTTGACAGAAGCATAGTTGAGCATAAGCTGGCAATCAGTCCTGATATGAAGCCAAAAAAGCAAAAGTTGAGAAAGATGTCAGAAGAAAAAGCTGATGCAGTAAAAGCCGAAGTGCAAAGGCTGCTGGACGCCAATGTCATACGCGAAGTCAAATATCCAACATGGCTAGCAAACACTGTACCAGTTCAGAAGAAGAATGGAAAATGGCGAATGTGTATTGATTTCACAGACCTCAATAAAGCTTGCCCAAAAGATGATTTCCCACTACCAAGAATTGACAAGATTGTTGATCAAGCAGCAGCAAGTGAAATGATGTCCCTCTTAGATTGCTTTTCTGGCTATCACCAAATCTGGATGAAAAAGGAGGATGAGGAGGAACCAGCTTTATCACACCAGTTGGCACTTTTTGCTTCGTCAGGATGCCTGAGGGGCTTCGGAATGCAGGAAGCAGTTTCTGCCGAATGTCAAGCACAGTGTTCAAGGACGAATTGTTCAAAACTATATTGGCATATGTTGATGACATCTTGGTCAAAAGTGCCAAAAGGCAAGATCACATATCAGATCTAGCAACCGCCTTCGCTCGCATGAGACAGGCCGGTCTCAAGCTAAATCCAGAAAAGTGTGTATTTGGAGTCACAAAAGGCAAAATACTTGGTTGTCTGGTTTCAGCTCACGAGATAGAAGCTAATCCAGACAAGATAAATGCAATCCTTGACATGGAAGAGCCAAAGTGCATGAGAGACGTGCAGAAGCTGTCGGGCAGAATTGCCGCACTCAACAGATTCATCGCAAAAGCAGCAGAGCGAAGCTTACCATTCTTTGCAACACTCAGAAACGCAGCTAAGTTCCAATGGGGGCCAGAGCAGTCAAAAGCATTCCACGAGCTAAGGCAATACTTGATGCAACTCACGAAGCTAACTGTACCAAACCCAAAAACACCACTCCTACTGTACATTGCAGCATCACAATCAGCAGTTAGTGCAGCGCTCATCACAGAAAAGCTGGTAGATGGCAGAAGCATTCAGCAGCCAGTCTACTATGTATCCGAAGCTTTGAATGCGTCGAAGCTGTTTTATACAGAGATTGAGAAGATGATCTATGCAGTGATAATGGCTTCCAGAAAGCTGAGACACTATTTCGAGGGCCATCACATCAAAGTCCTCACGGATCAGCCACTCAAGGAGCTTTTGAACAACAAAGAAGCTTCGGTGATAATTCGTAAGTGGGCAGCGGAGCTTTCAGAGTACGTCGTGGATTTTGAAAGGAGAACATCAATCAAATCGCAAGTCCTAGCTGACTTCATCACGGAGTGGACATCGCCTTCGCCACAAAATGCTATCAGAGAGGAAAATTGGTTGATACACTGTGATGGTGCTTGGGGGGACAAAGGAGCTGGCATCGCGGCAATTGTGCAATCGCCTTCGGGCGTGAAAATGAGATATGCAGCAAATTTAGAGTTTTGCAAATGCAGTGACAGAAGCACAAACAACGTTGCTGAGTACGAAGCTGTGCTACTTGGGCTCAGAAAAGCCAGGGCTTTGGGAGCTCAGAGATTTACTGTCAAAACAGATTCTAAGGTGGTGGCAGATCACATCGAAAAAGAGAGCATAGCGAAGCAACCAGAACTCATCAAATACTTGTCCACTGTACGCTCAATGGAGAAAAAGTTCAAAGGTTTCACTGTGGAGTACATCCCAAGAGCAAAAAATGAAGAGGCAGATGCTTTGGCGAAGGCAGCTGCAAAGGGGGACAAGCTTCCACCTGATGTATTCTTTCAAACATTAACATCACCATCGATAAAGGATTCAGATGACCCACCGAAGCTGATCAATGCAATAAGCTCAGAGGATTGGCGATCCCCAATAATAGCTTTCCTTAGAGGATATTATGAGCCAATTGACGAAGATGATCTAAAAGCTATGCAACAAAGAGCAAGATGCTATCAGATGATTGATGATGTTCTCTACAAGAAAGGAGTTGTAGCTCCTTGGCTTCGTTGCATCTCTCACAACGAAGGAAAAGAACTGATCCAAGAGATACACAGTGGCTTATGTGGGGCACACTTTGGGGCAAGAGCTTTAGTGGGCAAGGCAATGAGGCAAGGATTCTACTGGCCTGCAATCATCATGGATGCAACAAACACGGTCAAGACATGTGATCACTGTCAAAAGTGTGCAACAAACAGAAAATCTCCTTCGGAGCAGTCACAGCTGATAACTCCAACATGGCCTCTGCAAAGATGGGGCATAGATCTGGTCGGCCCGCTTCCAACGGCTCAAGGAAATCTCAAATACGCCATAGTAGCAGTTGAGTATTTCACCAAGTGGATCGAAGCCAGACCTTTGGCTAACATCACAGCAAAAACAGTAATCAAATTCTTCTAGCAGCAAATCGTGTGCCGATTTGGAGTACCAAGGGAAATAACAGTGGACAATGGGAAGCAGTTTGACTGTGACGAATTCAGGCAGTATTGCATGTCAATTGGAACAAAAGCGAAATTTGCTTCGGTCTATCACCCTCAAACAAATGGAGCAGTTGAAAGAGCTAATGGCTTAATCTTCACAGCCATCCGAAAGTGCCTCGCAAATTGTAAGAAAAAAGGCAAATGGGTAGAAGAGATGCCGAAGGTAATCTGGGCTCACAACACCACCACATCAAGAGCAACACAGTTTACCCCATTCAAACTGCTTTATGGTGAAGAAGCAGTATGCCCAGAGGAAATACTGCACAAAGGGCTTCGCACCCAACAAGAAACCAACAAAGAGAGCGAAGCCGTCGACAAGGATCTCGTTGAGATATACAGGCTCCAGGCAGCAAAAAACATTTCCAAGTATCAAGCTGAGACAAGAAAGTGGCGAGACAAAAAGGTAGTCAGAAAAGATATCAAGGCAGGGGACTGGGTCCTAAGGAAAAATCCAAACATGCCCGCTGGAAAGCTGCAACAGAAATGGGAAGGCCCATTTCTAGTCATCAAAAGCAACAGGCCTGGCTCATTTCGCTTAGGCGACGACGAAGGCAATGAGCTGCCGCATTCATGGAATGCCGACAGCTTACGCAAATATTACTTATGAAAAAAATGTAAAATGGCTTCGTATTCTATAAACGAAGTCATTGAGTAGAATAGCATTTTTACTTTCTTTCAAAAAGCCCGTACTCTTTTCCTCACAAGGGGACCCTGACCAAGGGGTGAGGTTTTTAATGAGGCGGTGCTTACTGTAACTCGTCAAATCATATATGAACGAGGTATTCCCCAAAAAAGTAGCATCGAAAGCGATTGGCTTCGACCAAGTCGCTGATATTCGACAACTCAACACAACTGAATTGACCCTACCAAGAGTAAGGCCAATCCAGATCTAAGCAAAAGCTTACTCCAAAAAAGGAGTAAAAGGGGCTTCAGTCCAGGAATGCTTACTCTAAAACAGAGTAAAAGGGGCTTTGACTCAAACAATTATTATAAAGCAAAAATAGCTTCGACTAGCAACATTCTAAAAAGCTCATAGGGGCTTCGGCAACTTGTTAGAACACACAAAAACAGCATCGAAAGCGATTGGCTTCGACCAAGTCGCTGATATTCGATAACTCAAATAGAACTGAATTAGCCCTACCGAGAGTAAAGCCAATTCAGATCTAAGGAAAAGTCCACTCTAAAAACAGAGCGAAAGGGGCTTCGGACCAAAAGCGCTTACTCCAAACAGACCAAAAGGGGCTTCGGCTAAAACATAAATTTTAAATTAAAATCAGCTTCGGCTATCAGTATTTTAAAATGATTGAAATAATAGGGGCTTCGGCAAATCACGCAAAGCACATCCCCGCACAAAACTCAAGGCAGCTCTGAACCACAAGTGCAAAACACTTGAATGAATAAAACCCCGCTTTGGGGGGGAGGAGGCGTTTCTTTCGCAACGAAGCCAAATCGAGCTTACATTCATTCAAGTCTTTCGAATCAAAACAATGACCAAGCGAATTACAATGTGTTTCACAGAGAGATGACTCAGAACATCTCAAAAACATAGCCGTCAAAAAGCTGGCCAGATCTCCTAAATCTGGAAGCATTGTATACATAAGCAAAATCCCTATCATTATCTAAATCTTCTGGCTCCACCTTAACTGGAAGCAGACGAGCAGCTTCGGCATTTCTTGCACGAGCGAGTTCAACACGAGGAGAACATCGAACGATGGAGTTAAAAAACTCAAACACATCGAATTCACAACGACTAAAGAACTCATGGCAAAATTCCCAGAAATCGTCGATTCTCTGACTTGGACATAACTTTCGATATTGCTCCTATGCGAAGCCAGACACACACAAGGGGCCATCGCGCATAGTGATGTGGCATGATTTCAAGAACACCTCCCTCATCAGGGATCTGAGTATATACAAATTTACAAAGTTTTAACATCCCTCAACAAAAGAATCAAAGTCATCAGCTCTATTGAAGCTAAACCTTCGGATCAGCATCAGAGGCTCCGGCATCAGCACCATCACGACCAGCTTCGGCACCAGCCCTTGAAGTTGAGGCCTCAGCAGTGGCGGCGGCAGCAGCGGCTTCGGCTCTCTGCCGCTGCTCGAGAGCGAGCTCCTCCTTATACTGAAATTAAACAAAACAATCAATACTGAAAGCAAAGCTAACAAGATACGCCCGAAGCCAAAATAAATAGATGAAATGATAAAAGAAGCTAACCTTAACCAAATGATCATATGCAGTGCGCCGAGCACACTCCCTCCCTGTTACAGACCAAAACTTCCTGAGAAAGAGACCGCGAGTCGCCAGAACAGCCTCGTTGAAAAGCTCTTTTCTATCAGGATTCAAAGCCGAAGGAAATTGAAAGTCCTTTCTTAAAAAGCCTTTGTAATGAGAGCACCCATCATCAGCCAGCATCTTAAAGGCATTAGTGATGCACGTCCGGGCAGCATAATCACCCACTTTAGACAAGACGTCTGGCAAGGACTTGAACTCATCATCAAGCCAGTCGAAAAGCTTTCCAACGCTAAAGTTATCAAAAGGAAAGGGCAGCGGCTCGGCTCCATATTGTTTTAGAGCAGCTTCGTATTCGGCGTAGATACTGGAGCTTCGGTTGAGTATCTCAGAATCCAAGCTCTCCTTGTCGGCCTTAAGCTGATGCATTTGAGTCTTAAGCTGATTGGCCTCGGAAATAAGAGAGCTCTTTAAGTCAACAGCAACCAGAAGCTCCCTCTTGTACTTTTCAGCATCCGACGTCCCTTTCTCTTTATCAGCCTCGAGAGACTTGATTTGATTCTTCAAGTCATGCTCCAAAGTGGCAGCATCGATTACCTTGCCCCGAAGCCCCTCAATTGTCTGAGCGTTAAGTTCACGCGTAGATTCCAGCGAAGCAATCTGGCGTTTGAGCGAAGCAACTTCTGACGAGGCAGACTCACGCTCAACCCGAAGCTGTTCTTTCTCACTGTCCAAAGATCTTTTAAGTTGAAGAAAACCCTCGCGCTCCTTCCTTAAAGCATCGAGTTCAGCCCGCTCGTTCTCAACATCGTTGAGACGAAGCGGAAGGCGAGCGAAAAGCTCCTGCATGGACATTATAGACTAAAACAAGAAAAGCATAAGTATCAAAAAGCCGGACAACAAACTCAAAAACGAAGGAAAAGGAACAGACCTGGATGCCGCCACTAAGGCTGGAAATGGAAAGCGTGTTCAAATCCAAGGATTTGACACGAGTCTCAAGTTCTGAAAGAGCGAAACCAATATTTAGACAAAAATCTAAAATCAATCAACTTCGGGTGAGCAGATAAAATTACAAACCATTTGGGATGATAACCGGAACATCGTTGGGAGGACGAAAGCCGCTCTGTCGAAGCCGATCTGCAAGGGGGCCTTACCCGGCATAACTTGTTTCTGAAGCAAAATAATCAACAAATCAAAATAAATCATTTCAGTTAAAATGCAAATATAACTGCTTCGCGAAACACACCTTTTGATTCAGGAGCTGGCTTCTCAGGAGTTGGCCTCTCAGGGGCTGGTTCAATGTCCTTAGCAGGGGCAGATTGCCCGGCGATAGCCGAAGGAACCAACTTAACCGGCCCAGCGGTGCGTGGAACCAAATCACCAGAGCCTTGCCCAGTCTCAAGAGTAAGAGCCATTTGCATAGGCCCTTCAATGTTAGCAGAAGCCAACGGCGTTGGCTCCTCACTGTTATCTGCAACTGTCTGCGGCGGCTCTTCAACATTAGCCGAAGCCGACTGCACAAGTCCCTCAGAAATCTGAAGGGACTTGGCCGCGGCACCAGCCAGTAAATCCAAGGACGATGGCTGGATAGGGACAGACGACACTTCAGCTTCACCAAGTGTAAAATCCTTTGTCTCGTCCTCCCTCAAAAGACGACTGTAGCTTACTTCATCATCCTCATCGTTGATGCATTCAAGTAGGCGTTCACGACGAGGCCGAACAGCAGCTTTAACTATAATAAGATGACAAAAACAAATAAGCAAAGCGAAGCTAAAAATAAAAAGACAAGTTGCACAAGAAACAAACCTTCAGAAGAGGGCAAATCAACTGCAGCGGAAGCTGCAGGAACAACTTGCTTAGGGGCGACAGTGGGAGGCGCTTCCACAGCCGAAGCAATGGGACGAGGAGGTGCGCTGGCAAACTGAACGATAGGAAGAGCTTTTCCAAGCTTTTGACGCTTGGAAGACTCCAAGGCAGAAGTACGCTTGGAAGTCTCCAAGGAAGCAACCCGCTTCTTTGAGCCAGTCACCTTGGAGCCTTGCCCTCGGCTTTGGCTCCCACCACGGCTAGAGGGGGCTCCGGCTTTGCTGCCCCCAGCTTCGTCGTCACCCTCATCCGACTGACCGCTTCCACGCCCTCCACCACGACCTTTCCTCCCACGGCCTCGACCCGGCTTCGGGGCTGGCAGCACGCTAGGGTGATCCTGATCAATGAACTTCTTTGAGGGCTTGGATGGGGCCGAACGCTGAGGATAGATAACGCCCATCTCATCGAACACCCTGTTAAGCCGGACCCCATCCACCAAAGCCAAGCAACTCTCATGTTCCTTGGTAGTGTACTTCCCACAAATAATTTCAGCCATTAACTCAATGGACTGAACGAAGGCGAAATCAGACATATTCTCTGGCTTTTTCACCCCAAACTTGGGAAAGCAAACATGAGGAATACCTCTGTACAGCCTAGTCTCAACAGCAAACGGCTTCCACGAAGCAGATAAGATATTCACTCCAACAGCAAGCCCTTCCTCAATCAAGTCCCGGCTGCTTGAAACCCGACTAGCCTTGAAAAAAGCACTTTCACAGCGATCAAAGCCGGGTGCATTTCTGTCGAAGGAAGGGCAAGCGACAAACTCACAAATACCGATAGAACTGTGCAGAGGAAATGAAACCTGCTTCGTTCCGTCCTCTAACACAGCCTCCAGCGCCGGCACCTTGACATAGAGCCAATAGTTCTTCCAACTCTTGTCCCACGTGTTTCTCTGACAAAAGGTAAGCTCCACTTTCTGCTTGTCAGTCTGTCTCCACCGAGCGCAAAAGGTAACACTACCATAGTCCGGCTCATAGTCAAAGCCATCAACCTTGACGCTTTTTGTCTGCCGATGCCCCTCAAAGTAACGGACGAAGCAATCCGCATTAACATCCGAAGCATTGGTCTTTACGGCCCAGAAGAAGCGAAGCAAGTGAGTAATAGCATTGGGGGTAAGATGATGAAGCTGTAAGCCAAACCTCCCAAGAATATCAGCAATAATATTGTCCACGGGCATCCGAAGCCCAGCGGTGAAGAACTCCTTGAATACCACAGCTTCGTCTGGCTCAGGCGCCGGGGTAGTCTCTGTACCAGGGGCTCGTCCTTGGCCGGCCTCAAAATACCCCTTTTCCTCATAGAAGCGAATCAATGAAGGGGTAACACGAGACTCACCAAAGACAGTGGTCTTTGGCTTTCTCCGATAATCCAAGAGATCTGAAGCATCGGCTTCTACGTCCTCAAGGGTATCCTCGGCTGTAGATCCAGCATCCTCTGTGTCGTCACCTGCAGCAACATCTTCCTCGGCAGGTCCCTTGCCTCGATCATCAATAATCATAGCAGCTCCGGCTTCGGGGTCCACGGCCACGTTGCCCTCAATTTCCTGAGCAAACTGCGCAGCTTCGGCAGCATCCATATCCATGCCGTCTGAATTGTCTTTGTCAAAGACGTAGCCAATCAGACGAGCGGTTTGCTTCGTACGAGCCGCTACAGCAAACAGGAAAAAAATAATAAGCAAACAAAGCAGCAAAAAGAAGACAAAGGAAAAAACGAAGGAGATAGTAGAGCACAAAAAGCAAAACTTACTTGTGTCGAGAGAAGAAAGCCAAAGCTTGAACTCAAAAGCTTCTAAAACCCAGAGAAAACGTCAAGCTCAAGACAAGCAAAACGAAGCAAGCAAAATCGACCCCCCCCCTCGGTCCTATTTATAGGCCAGTAAAATCTGACCGTTAAAATCTCGAAAAACGAACCGCCGTTTCAAATTCGGTCAAACCGAAGCAAAAGTTACAACAACGGTTAAAACAATTCAACCAATTTCAAATAAACAAAGCCAAATGACATGACATGTCATACGAACGAAGCAAAAATACAACAATCACGACAAAACATTAAGGGGCTTTCTCCAACAAGGAGGAGGCGTTTCTCTGGCTGGCAAGCAATCCAAATTTCGTAGAGCTCGGCCTGTTGAAGAAAGCCCTCATCCTCGAGGGGCTACTGTTGGGGATTTGGCCCGCCGACAAACGCCTTCTACTTGTTTTGCTTCATCTCATGCGTGAGAGCGACAATGAACCAAGGAAATCAAGCCAATTTAGCTTCATTTGCCCTACATATCTCTACTTTGGCTTCGGTGATCACATCCCGCCGTATACAAAAGCCAATCGGCTTCGGTAATCACATCTCGCTGCATACAAAAGCCAATCGGCTTCGATGATCACATCCCGCCGTATACAAAAGCCAATCGGCTTCGGTTCGCTTTGTACTGCAGGTCCTTGGAGGAGGCATCGGCTTTCTGGACGCTGGGAAGCGGCCTAGGGTCATCTCGACTCAAGGAAGTCAAATCCAGGAGCTACAAAGCCCTTGAAAGCAGACGGCTGACATGGACCGAGTCAAAGGAGACCAAGTCCAAGCCAAGTAAAACACGGAATCACAAGTCTACGCATTCACATTGGGAGGAGTAAATGTACCAAAGTGTCCATAGGCTATTTGTATTGTATAGTCTAGAGGATGATGCCTGATCTCAGGGGTACAATGGGAATGTAAAGACCCTTGGTCTCCCTATAAAAGGGGACCCCTCCCCTTCATGTAGAGGTTGTTGATTCCAGGATACTGTAGATAAGTAATTTATTGTTGCTTGTCTCTGTTGTCCCGTTTCAGCTGTTGTTTGGGACCATTGGCTTCGGCTACCGTCCCAACAACGCCGGTTAAAGCCGAGAGAAAAACCAGAAAAATGCAACACCCATGTCGAGTCGGAGACTCAAACCTGAGTGGACAGTTTTCACCATAAGGAACCTAACCAACTAAACGACACTTAGTTCACAGATCTTCCTTATTTTTGGGTGTTGGCTGTTGATTTTAAATGGGATAAAATACTAAAAATGTATTTTGGGAAAAGATATAGGCATTTTTTGCTTAACACACCGAAATTTTGATTTTAGTGAAACTGTGAAAGTGTATTCGGCCAGTACAGCATGGCTTTTGTCTAGCTGTCTCTTTCTCCAGCAGCCATGACTTTTGTTTTTTTCTTTTTGAAAAAATCCTACGATTGTTTATTTATTCTTTGCTTGCGATATAACACGCGCCAAATTTAATATATTCCAATGAAATGGTGCTTTCACCTAGAAAAACAATCAGCTGTTAAAGAGGGAATCGAAGAGAGGATGGAAAATCAGTTTCAAAGGAGTGAGAAAATTTAAGACGGGATTATATATTCCAAACAAGAAAGAGGTATAACCACATCTTCAATCCGTGATAGTAAGATCAGACCGTGGGGGGAGTACTACGGTCATCATACCCCGTATGGCCAAGTCCCTGGACCTTTTGCAAGGTTTCTACAGGACAATGGCATAGTTGCCCAGTATACAACACCGGGCGAGCCCCAACAGAATGGAGTGGCTGAAAGAAGAAACCGTACCTTGATGGATATGGTTAGAAGTATGATAAGTTATTCCACTCTACCAGTAAGTTTGTGTGGGCCTTGCCTTCCGACAAGGCCAACTTTATATGTTATCTGTGCATGATGAAGTGAATGCATGTGATGAGATTATGTGTGAGACTGAAAAAGATTCGTCTACAAAAGTAAGCAAAAAGCGCAAAAGAATTGCTGACGCCTCTTCGAAATTATGGCATTGTCGATTGTGCTATATTTCGAGGGGGAGAATAGAACATCTAGTAAAAGAATCAATTATTCCACCGCTTAAATTTTCAGATTTAGACCAATGTATCGATTGCATAAAGGGCAAATACGTTAAGCAAATAAAGAAAAATGCTAAAAGAAGCATGAGAATTTTAGAAATAATACACACAGATATCTGTGGTCCTTTTCCCGTGACATATGTGGATAGTTTTGATTCTTTCATTACATTCACAGATGATTATTCTCGCTATGGCTATATTTATCCAATCAAAGAAAAGTCGGAAGCGCTGGATAAATTCAAGATATTTAAGGCCGAAGTAGAAAATCAGCACAATAAAAGAATAAGGATAGTAAGATCAGACCGTAGGGGGGGGGTACTACGGTCGTCATACCCTGTATGGCCAAGTCCCTGGACCTTTTGCAAGGTTTCTACAGGACAATGGCATAGTTGCCCAGTATACAACACCGGGCGAGCCCCAACAGAATGGAGTGGCTGAAAGAAGAAACCGTACCTTGATGGATATGGTTAGAAGTATGATAAGTTATTCCACTTTACCAGTAAGTTTGTGGATGGAGGCATTAAAGACAGCCACTCACATCCTGAACAAAGTACCTAGCAAGTCAGTACCTACAACTCCATATGAGCTGTGGACGGGCAGAGAGCCTTTCCTAAGATATATGCGTGTATGGGGCTGTCCTGCAGAAGCTAAAGTATTCAACCCAAATATTGGGAAGTTGGATCCCAAGACAGTGAGTTGCCATTTCATTGGCTATACAGAGAAATCTAAAGGTTATCGTTTCTATTGTCCTGATAGACACACAAAGTTTGTGAAAACGAGACATGCAGTATTTCTAGAAAAGGAAATGATTAGGGGGAGCATGATAGCGCGAGAGATTGATCTTGAAGAAAAGCGAGTATGTGCCCCTAATCCGCTTATTCAAGAACCTTTCTTCGAGCTACCAGTTTCTCTAACTCCACCAGTGCAAGGCACTGTGGAGCCAGCGCCAGTGGCTAGTTCACCGGTGCATGTAGTGAATAATAACCTGCTCCGCAGGAAGAACAAATCATTGCACAAGAAGTAGAACCACAACAGCTTCAAGTGCAAGAGGCACCAGCTGTAGAGGCCCCAAGAAGGTCTCAAAGAGCAAGAAAGTCAGCTATCCCTGATGATTATGAAGTTTATAACAGTGAAGAAATTCAAGTGCGGAATGATCCCGCAACTTATGAAGAAGCTATGAGAAGCGCTGAATCTCAAAAATGGTTTGAAGCCATGCAAGAAGAAATGAAATCTATGAGTACCAACAGAGTTTGGGACTTAGAAGAAATTCCTAAAGGAGCCAAATCAGTAGGCTGTAAATAGGTCTATAAAACAAAATGTGACTCCAGAGAGAATATTGAGAGATATAAAGCACGACTTGTAGCCAAGGGCTTTACGCAAAGAGAAGGGATAGATTACACTGAGACTTTTTCTCCAGTCTCGTGTAAAGATTCTTTTAGAATCATAATGGCATTAGTGGCATATTATGATATAAAATTGCATCAAATGGATGTGAAAACAGCTTTTCTGAATGGGGATCTGTTTGAAGATGTTTATATGACTCAACCAAAGGGTTTTGTCGAAAAAGGGAAAGAAAATATGGGATGCCGCCTAAAGAAATCCATTTATGGCTTAAAGCAAGCCTCTAGACAATGTTACTTAAAGTTTGATGAAACGATTAAGAAATTTGGATTTGAACCAAATGTAGAGGACAACTGTGTCTACGCGAAGTTCAAAAATGGGAGATATATCTTCCTAATCCTATATGTGGATGGCATTTTGCTTGCCAGCAGTGACATCAGATTGTTAGAAGAAACAAAGAAGTTTCTGTCCTCTAATTTTGATATGAAAGATCTTGGTGAAGCCTCATATGTTTTGGGTATAGAAATTCACCGAGATAGAAGAAATGGGGTTTTAGGATTATCGCAAAAGGCATATTTGGAGAAGATCCTAAAGAAGTACAATATGCATGCGAGTAAAGCCACACCTGCTCCTATAGTCAAGGACGATAAGTTTGGGAAATATCAATGTCCCAGGAACCAATATGAGATCGATCAAATGAAAGCGGTTCCATATGCTTCAGCAGTCGGTAGCTTACAATATGCACAAGTGTGCACTCGCCCTGATCTAGCATATATTACCGGAGTACTCGGTAGATATCTAGAGAATCCAGGCATAGAGCACTAAAAGATGGTTAAGAAGGCATTAAGGTATGCGCAAGGCACAAAAGACCTTATGCTAACGTATAGAAGATTTGAGACTCTAGAGATAAAAGGGTACTCAGATGCAGACTTTGCGGGAGACAAAGATGATAGAAAATCCACGACTAGATATATATTCACTCTCGTAGGGGGAGCCATCTCATGGAAAATTTCCAAGCAGACTCTAGTTGCTTCATCTACGATGTATGCAGAGTTTATAGCATGCTATGAGGCAACGGGACATGCAATGTGGCTAAAGAAATTTATACCCGACTTGAAAGTGGTAGATTGTATTCGTAGACCACTTAAGATGTACAGCGACAATGAGCCGGCAGTATTCTATGCTCACAACAACAAGTCGAGTAATGCTACCAAAACAATTGAGATAAAGTTCTTGTTGACACCAGATTTTCGCACCTGATATGCTGAGTCAGATGGTGACATGGAGAGGCTAATACTGTGCGATGGGCCCGTAGACTGGTCAAAGATGAATGTGACAAGGAAGGAAACCGATGCTGGGGAAGGAGTCCGATGAAGCAAGAAGTCCGATCTGATGATGGATAAAAGAAGAAGGACGCGTCGGCTAAGAAGAAAGCGTATCAGATGCGGGGACTATTTCCTTTTCAGAAGGCATATGGAAGTCCCGTTTTATGTTTAGCTTAGTTTACTTTATCCGCAAGTTAGTCTGGTCCGATCAGGACTCTCCATGACCAGGGTATAAATATGAACCCTCGTCCATTGTAAAAACTATTCTCACAATCAATACAACCCGTCTTCACGCCAAAAACCCTAGTAGTAGTTTATCGACGAAGCTTATCGGTGGACGGGCTGCATCAGATCTGATCTCCGGCTTACCAGTAAGTTAGTCAACTTATCGAACTAGTATAGGCTTTGAATTGAGGCGCATCGCCCTTTCTCGTTTATACTGTTCAACCGATTTATCTCTGGATAATCAAGATTGATATAGATTCCCTACGTCGGAGCTAGATCAATATTGATTATCCAACAGTTAATCGTTTTATCGGGTTGCACTTTAAATCTAGATTCCCTACGTCGGAGCTAGATATCAAGATTAGGCTAGAATCCCTACGTCGGAGCTAGACTCATCTTGATTACTAAAGGCAGCTTTTGCGGATTGTTTGGAGTTGCTAGATTGGTTTAGATCTACGCCATGTGAATCAATTCTACTTTTTCAACGGCTTTGAGCATTGGTCTTGGTCCGATTTAAGCAATATTTATCTTACAGCATCGTTCTAGGTCCGATCCATGCTTTGTGGTTTAATCTGGTTGTTCTTTGAGTATTGTACTGGTGTAGATTCCCTACGTCGGAGCTGGATCTTTGCAATACGATTAGATTAATCTTTGATTGTCATGCTTGGTTTAGATTCCCTACGTCGGAGCTAGATTCATCTTGATTAGTCAAAGGAAGCTTTGGTTATGCCATATTGCTATTTGAATGTTAAGTGTGGTTTAGATTCCCTACGTCGGAGCTAGGTCTCGCTTGATTATTTGATAGCATATCTTAGAATCAGAATGATCATGTTAATGTTTTATCTGTTTATTTGCTTAATCTGATTAACACCTGTGCGAGCATCTTGTTTAGTTGTCAGATTGGTAAGTTGAATTTGACTATCTAGCTATCTGATTTGATC
>CM014277.1:53691520-53712287 GCA_004135705.1 Alloteropsis semialata | reverse complement strand
TAAAAGAGACCCGTCTTTTAGTCCCGGGTGGTGGCTCCACCCCCGGACTCATTTTCAGGCCGAGGCCACCGCTCGAAGCAGGACATCGGTGGTGCTCGGGCCAAGGGCGCGCAAACCGCCGTCCGAGGGTGTGTGTATTTTATTTTCTTACTTTTCTGTATAGACATGAGATTCGAATCACTGAAGGATTTCAAGGGCAAAGCATGTGATATTGATGGATGGTATCTATTTGTGATCATTTTGTGATGGATTTTTCGTTGATTTGTGAGATGTGTTTTGTATCGATGAATTGATTCATGTGATTCAAACGGGAGATGGGAATGGAAGAAGAACGAGATGTCATGGTGGGGCCAGAGGGTGGCGTCACGGCCAGTGGGGTGTATTTTTTTATTCCGTGTTAATCCCTTTAGTCCCGGTTGGCGACTCTTTTTAGTCCCGGGTAAATACCCGGGACTAAAGGCTAAGACCTTTAGTCCTGGTGCCGTAGTCCTGGTTGGGAACCAGGGACTAAAACCCGTTCAGCGGATTCTGTAGTAGTGCGACCTACTATCGGTTTTGCGAGTCTATTTGGTGTCACACCTGGTTTTATGATAAGACTGAATGCTAACTATATGTATACCAGGATCAAGTTTCATACATATAGCGACTTCATCAGTGAATAACAGTAACCGTATCACATAAAAGATATTACAAAAGACTTACAATCATCAGAGTCACAGCTTATCTGGAAACAAAAAGCTCACTTCATAGGCAATCGACTATGGGTTGCGTAGGCCTAGAACTCACAATGTAATCTTCACAAGTGCCTTCTTCTGAACCGCAGATAAAGAAAGGATGAGTACACTTATGGTTAGTACTCAGCAAGTGTAGAGCAAAAGCAAATGACATGCAAGGCTTAACAAGAAATAGCTGGCTAATTTAATAGTTTAAGCATTTTTAGTTCGTTAAATTTTAATTAGTAGAATAATTACTAAGTATAAGTATATACCAACCCAATTAAAGAACTGAGATAATTAAATTAATGCTCATAATGTAACCACAATTTAATTCAACTTCAAGTTTAATTCTCATGAGAGGGTCCAAACCGCTCTTAACCGTGAGCACGGCTATTATAACAGTTTTACACTCTGCAGAGGTTGTACACTTTCCCCACAAACGGTGTTTCTCATTTTACCCAAGGTAGCTAGGCTCTTCAACACTTACTTAGGTGAGGGGCCCGAGAATCACTACATGACCTTTACAAAAAATTATTAACATGCAACAACCCGCTAAGGTTTTAAGCCGCAACAAAACATAACCCTCCCTAATCGCCGAGTTACTTAGTAAAGCATACTCCCAAGAGGACCGGGCTATACCTCTTCAACGCTTCCCCTCTTGCCCTTTCGGTAAGGTCATGACAAGTTAACTCTTCTAATTAATTAGTCATGACCAGAGCCCATTAGCTATGTGGTTGCACTGTTTTCTTGGGTGGTCACTCCATGTTCCAATTAAAATAATGATCTTGTTTATCGTCCAATGAGCATAACACAAATTCATAATGTCTAAATTAATGTTCTCCATAACCCAAAGTAAAGTAACCAAGCAATGCTACCAACAGTAAATAAATAACCAGGTTATGCAAGGGAAAAGGGTAAACAAAACTAGTCAAACCCTTAACATAGGTCCCATCAATATTAAAAGCACGCAACCATAGCATAACTGTAAAATAATGTGCATGCATGTGATTATTAAGACTGAAAAGTATGATCAAGAATACACTTGTCTTAATTCCAGAGAATAACTGCTCAAATTAATCTTCAACTCTTATTCTTCAATCTCTCGAACAGCAATCCATCTACTCGCAGCAATCAACGAGCACAATCACACACTAACAATCAGACAACAAGCACAATTAAGAACAATACACCAATCTAACGAAAAGCATTATAAGAACGCATGAAAAGACAGGGCTCGAAGAACATGACTCAGAGAACAAGGCTTGAAACTAAGGTTACGTGGGATTAAGAAACACTGAAGATCAACGGTTGAAAGGATACACCTATCGTAACATTTGCATTTATGAAAGCAAAAATGACTATATTATTGGTTTATTTTAGTTTAATAAAACAATATAAAGGATATTCAAAACAAATATCCTAAGTTATAATTAATATAAATTATTCTTTATTTTGCAAAGACCGGGGTAAAACTTAATCAAGTTTTATTCATAATTATTTATGTATGAATTATACCAATTAACATTTAATATGAAATAAAACATGTGAGAACATCTAATCGAATAAAATATGATTCATGTTCAACTAATCACATTGTTATTGAAATAAGTTGACTTTGAGTATTAATCATGTTAACAATAATTATGAAAACCGATGGTTAACTCTAAATAGCTTTTAATTAGGAAAGCAAGTTTAATAGATATTAATCAAATTACATTAGTTTATACAAGTCGAGATATAACCTAATTATCTTTTAAATACAAAACTGATTGAATAAATATTAATCAAATTAATATTATATGTAAAATCGGAGGTGTAACTGTAATTAGATTTTAATTAGAAAACCAGTGAACAAGTATTTAATCATATTAATGTTTAATAAATTTTAGAAACAACAAATAAGGTTATTATTGTTGCTAACGCACAAATTGGATTGATATGAAACTAACACAACAGACGACTCGAATTGTTGCTAAAACGATGAACGGTAAAGGTTTAGGGCTGAAGCCTAATTATATGTAGATTTGAAGCGTTGGCTGATAACTTTTGCAAGACACTATAAATAGAGCTCGTAAAAGAAGGCAGAGGCTAATGTTTGATTTGGTAAAAGATAGATTGAGAAAGAATTCTCCAAATGCGTGAATTGAAAACTGAAATACTACACATGAGGTAAGCATACCATCGTTATGACGTCATCACTTGCATGCATGGCCGATTGATTTGTTTATGTAGGAGAGCTGGCACCTGATGCTAGTTTTGCATGGCTTGCAGAACGTGAAGTCATAAAGCTACTTGGTGTGGCTGACTTGCTACTAGAGCTGGGATTTGGGCCGGGCCAAGTCGGCACGGCCCGACCCTTTCATGCCTCGTCCCGTTTCGGGTCTAAATTTTTAGACACGCTAGGCACGTCGAGCCGTGTCGTTCCGGCACAAGGAGCCTTTGGTTAGGCCCAAGCACGGCCCATGGCACGGTGGCCCGCCTTCGTGCCGAGCCAACTTAGGCACGGCCCTCGTTACATGCCTTTATCTTGTTCGGGTGCTCTTAAGCTTACGTAGGTAGTCATTCTCGCATTAAGATTGTGGATAATCTATTGCATGTGGGGAGAGAATATAAGAAGATAGATGTACACAACTCTACTATTCAGATTTTATCACTATGGAGAAAAAGTAATTTTGTTATATATATAGGCACTGCAGATAAAAAATAGGATTGCTCGTGGCCATATTATTTGTAGACTACTCATGGACTATTGTCGTGCCGTACCGGCCCAAGTACGGCCCAACATCCGTGTCGTGCAATATGGTCCATCGTGCCGAGATCCTAGTCACGGCATGGCTCTCGCGTTCGTGTCGTGCCAGCACGGCCCGAAATTTGTCGTGTGGTGCCGTGCTATGAGCCGTGCCAAAATATCGTGTTTTGGGTGACCCATAACGAAGTCCTAGCTCTGCATGCTACGACAAGGATGGAGGTGATTTTCTCGTCTTAGCTAGCAGGGCAGCGATCACAGCAAGGGCAGCCGTAGACGGCGACTGCAGAGCGGCCAGGAGACTCAACGTGGTTCAGTAGGCCAGTGGCACAGTGACCTAGTCATGTCTCACAATGCTGAACTAGTGGCCTTCGCTGGGGGAATGGAGATTGGTTTTCATGGTGACTCGTGTAGGTGTCCCGACCCCCGACGAGGCGACCACGCCAGCTGTAGAACAGCGATGGAGGACAGCAGCGGCAATCAGTGGGTGGCTCGGCCGGCAAGGAGTGGCATGTGGCTGAAGTAGGTCAGCTCGGGGCAACATGGATGGCGTCGTTACTTGACACGAAGGACAGGACTGAGATGTAAAACGAGACAAGGGAAAGACCAGGGAGGAGGAGGATGATGTGCTCACCGAGGACTAACGGGGACAGGGACGGTGACAGCCAAAATTGTACTGGGCCTGGTGAAGTGGTAGCCGGCGATGGATAGGTGACAGGGTCCAGCGAAGGTGTGCGACCTGACTCGGGGAACTCGATGTGGTGTCTGCTTGCAAGGATGATGGATGCGGCTAACGAGCTCGGGCTGTGATTGTGAAGGGCAAAAATCCGGTGAACAATCGAGAGAAAAATAGGGCACGAGCATAGACGAGATCTTTGCGGCCACATACAGAACCTCTGCCCGAAGCTCCGAAGTGTAATCAGGGAGGCTGTGACGAGCATGATCAAAGGCGGCATGTCGTGCCGCCGTGGGCGTTCTGTGTCCCTCAGCTCCGACGAACATGACGGGAGACGAAGAGAACTCACTACTACAGACAGGGGCTTCACCAGCGGTTCTGTCCGAACCGGCGGTGAAGACCCATCACCGCCGGTTCGGAAGTGGGTGGCCAGGCCGGGCCCCGCTAGCCATTGGAACTGATGGTGATGGGCACCCTTCACCAGCGGTTCGTATTGGTGAAGGTCCCGGCCGCCTTCACCAGCAGTTTGTATTACCATATTTCACAGTATAAAACTCCCTCCCCTTCTTCTCCAATCCAACGGGGCACCATTTCTTTCACCATTTTTTCACCATTTTGCATGCAATTTCACTTGGAAGTTGTCATATTTCAAGGTATGATCTCACCCACTTATTTTGAGATTGGTAACTTGCATCTCATTCACTTTGTAGCTTGTTTCATTGGTTTGATTTTGAAATTTGGCAAAATTTTGAAGGAGAGGTGTTTGTTCATGGTAGAGCCATTTCGCTCCCAATTTTTCATGGTGGAACCCGAAATTTGAAGTTGCCAAGTCTCTTGAATGCTACAAGGTTGGTATCTCATCCCTTCTCTAATTGAAAGCTGGTTTGGATGGTTAGATTTTTTGAATTTGGTAGAAAATAATGAATTTGGTGAATTTTGTTTAGTGATAGATTAATGTGATGATTTCAATATAGATGTCATGAATTCCACAATATTAGTGAATTTCATTTAGTGATGGATGAATGTGATCAATTTGCTAGAAGGTCATGATTTTTTGAATTTGGTAGAAAGTCATGAATTTGATGAATTTTGTTTAGTGATGGATCAATGTGATGATTTCAATGTCGATGTCATGAATTCCACATTATTAGTGAATTTCATTTAGTGATGGATCAATATGATGAATTTGTTAGAAGGTCGTGAGTTTTTTGAATTTGGTAGAAAGTCATGAATTTGATGAATTTTGTTTTGGGATGGATTAATGTGATGATTTCAACGTAGATGTCATGAATTCCACATTATTAGTGAATTTCATTTAGTGATGGATCAATGTGATGAATTTGCTAGAAGGCCATGAGTTTTTTGAATTTGATAGAAAGTCATGAATTTGATGAATTTTGTTTTGTGATGGATCAATGCGATGATTTTAATGTAGATGTCATGAATTCCACATTATTAGTGAATTTCATTTAGTGATGGATCAATGTGATGAATTAACTAGAAGGTCCTGAATTTTTCTGAATTTGGTAGAAAGTCATGAATTTGATGAATTTTGTTTTGTGATGGATCAATGTGATGATTTCAATGTAGATTTCATGAATTCCATATTATTAGTGAATTTTATTTAGTGATGGATTTATGTAATATCGTTCACAGATGAATCGAGGATGGATGTATGGTTCGGTGAGAAGAGATCCTGCATTCATTATGGGTGTTGATTCTTTTGTGAAGGCCGCAAAGTTGTATGTCACCAACAATAGAAAGGATGGAGGATGTATATACTGCCCATGCCTTGATTGCCAAAATAGGAAGTTATACAAGAACATTGAGGAGATCCGCTGCGATTTGCTGCTTAGGGGTTTCATGCAGAATTATCTTATTTGGAATGAGCATGGGGATGATGGTGAGAATGAACCTTTGGAAGCCACAAGGGTTACCGCGAAATGTAACAATGTCGCCGCAACGGTGACTGTGCATGAATCTATTCACGAAACCATGGAGGAGGCCGTCAATGCAACCGTAGAGGAATCAATGCCCCCAGACGTCAGTGAACCCTTTCAGGGCACCTTGGCTGGTGATGATGCGGTGGATGGCCTGGAGCAGATGATACGTGATGGTGAGTCAGAATTGATGTGTATTCACAGCCGTTTTTCAGCAGCGCCTCCAAAACCGCTGGTGAAGGCCCCTTACGAATCGCTGGTGATGCCTTTTCTGTAGTAGCGACTTCACGGAATGGAGCGGGAGGTGTTAGATAAGATGATCTCGGGCTAACGTTTATCCTGATCGAGTCTAAGGGGAGCATACCTCCCACTCCGCGCCGTGATCGGGGGCGCCAACTGTCGGTGATAGACCCCCGGGTGTACCCAAAAGGCGGATTGGCCCAACCAGCAAGGGGCGGCCCAATCCGAGTGCTATCAGGCTGGTTTGTCAGACTGGGTGGCCCACCAGCCGGGAGGCCCACCAGTCGGGCGAACCGGATGAGTACGATGACGCGCGCGGCAAGGAAGAAGACGGCGTACCCCGCAAAAAGCTCGGAGATCAAGATAAACTAGCCGGAATTCTAGGGAAAGATATCTGTAATCGTTATAGGATCGAATCCTAGTATCCCGGGTAGGTTATGATCTCTAGCCGACTTGTAACTTAAGGCAACCAGACTATATAAGGTGCCTTGGGACCCCCTCCAAAACACAACATCTGATCATTCAACCTAGGACAGAACCCAACTACGGAGATCCTTTAGGAACTTCATACATAGCAATCCATACACCCAACACAGGACGTAGGGTATTACGTCATCTTGACGGCCCAAACCTGTTCAATCCTTGCGTCGTGTGTTACCATCGTCTTGTGATCCTCGATCTATCCCTCAACAAATCAACCACATAGGCTACCCTGTGTGGACTGCCGGGTCCATAAATCCGACAGTTGGCACGCCAGGTAGGGGCTGATCGATGAGATCATTCCGCAAGCTCGATGGCATCTACTTCCGCCGTCATCACACCGGCATCTGCCAAGATCTCCATCACTGAGGGGGCCTTCTTCTTCTTCAGATGCATGGTCTTCACCGCCGGACCCAAAGGAGAGCTCTCCTTCAGCCGTGACGCCACCCCAGAGGAGACAGCGCCACGACTTGACGCTACACCGGACGGGATCGTCACCTTCACCGCTGCATCATCAACCATCGCCAACAACTCGGCGATCATGATGGCCAACATCGCCTTCCCAGCCTCCGAGGGAAGTCTGCTTCCACCTACACCGCCGACTGCTTCGTCCACTCCGCCTCCGCCACGCAGGGCGCACCAGACACCCGAGGAACGGAAGCGACGATGGGCCGCACGCCAACGCCAATTTGAGGCAGACATGGACCACGCCATTGCCTCCATCAGCGAGTGCATCGAACTCGCCGAATCCGCCCGCCAGGACATCAGCTTGCCAGCGCGATTCCCGTTTGGACTCAAGAACAGCGGGGTCGTGTACCTGGAAGCACTCGGCGAACGGCTGAGCGCCGACTACTCTCCTGGAGCAAGCGGGACGGCCAACTCCACCGTGATCGCCCAGACCGAATCTGCCCCGAACGCCACGACAACGCAACCTCCTCGCCAGCAAGATCCGCCGACTCCGCCTGAAGAGGAACTGTCGCCGAATTTCCCACAGGTCACGCGTGTCCTCCCGCCTAACAAGAGGATCGTGACGGCCAAGCGGGAGACCTTCGTCTCCGATATATCCGCCGACGAACCAACGGTCCCAGGGGAGGACCAAGCGCAGCGTGACGCCAGGATCAGGTGCAACGGTGACAAGCAACAGTGCCGCGACGCGCGGTGAGATCGCCGGAACCCCAGGGCCGCACGTAACCTCCACGACGACTTCATCCAAGAAATCGGCGGCATAAGCGTCTACGCCACCCCGTCGGCTAACCTCGCCGCCGCGCATCATGAACTCGAAGGGATCCCGGAAACCCCAGAGATCAACCGAATCAGGGTCAGGTTGACCGCAGCCGCCGGCATGATCAACGCCCAGAAGGCCACCGCCTCTTCGTCTCGCCACTCCAGGTCAGCTAGCCGTCGTGAAGCCGATCACGACGTAGTTGACCAGCCGGACCTCCGCGAACAACTCCGCAACCGTGATCTCCGCAGAAACCTCGACGACCGCCACCGGCGAATGGACGACGAAGAGCTCTGACGACGCGCCGAGTACAATCGCGAACACGGCGCCCCGGGGCTGGACCGCGACACCCGCCTGCGCCGAGAGCTGGAGGCCAATGAGGCCACGCGCCGCCGCGAGTTCGACCGCAAGTACGGACCTCCACTCGAGCAAGACAGGCCGCCACGGTCTCGCACCCCTGAAGATCTCTCCGCTGACTCAGGACATGAGAACGTTGAGAACCTCAACGACTGCGATGGCTTCCCTGCGTTTACCCCCCGAGTAAGATCTATTCGGATGCCTGCTAATTTCAAACCTACAGGCATAGAGAGGTACGACGGGAAGGCAAACCCGACGATGTGGCTTCGCACGTACAGCATCGCCATCCGCGCGGTGAACGACGACCACGATTCCATGTGCGCCTACTTACCGGTCGCCATGACCAAGGTGGGGCTAAGCTGGCTCCACAGCCTCAAGCCCAACTCCATCGACAGCTGGGACACGCTCTGCCGCAAGTTCAAGAGCTACTTCCAGGGCAGCTCCATCCGTCCAGGCACAGCGTGGAATCTAGGGAAGGTGAAGCAGAATCGCGGGGAGAGCCTCCGCGACTACACCGACAGGTACATGGAGAACCACAACCTGGTTCCCGGCTACTCCGAGTCCAAGATCATCCACTACTTCCTTGACGGCCTCGCCGACTCGGTTGTCTTCGAGCGTCTCTGCGAGGACCTGCCAAAGACCTCCGGCGAGTTCTTTGGGCGGGTAAACAAGATGGCAAATGCCAAAGAAGCCACTCGCCTCCATTACAACAAGAGAAGCACTCGGGACGACGAACGACCACCCCGCCAAGAGGACCGACCAAGGAAGGAGGACCCGCGCCGCGCTCGACCGGAGCCGAGTAGGGTGGGCGACCGAAAGCGCTCGGGAGACCGCACCATCGCCGCCATGGATCGCGGAGGCCCTCGCCCCCGGTCCAATTTCAGCGCCGAGTTCGACAAGATGCTCCAAGGACCCTGCCCCATCCACAAGCAGTCCAAGCACCGCATGATCAACTGCATGGGGCTCGCCGACGCCTACAAGAAGCAAGAAGGGAAGCTGCCGCCGCGCAATGACGATAAGGGCGACAAGGGAAAGGGGGCCCCCATGAACCCCGCTTTCCCGAACATCGAGAGGCAGGTGAACTTCATCCTCGGAGGACCGCCGCAGGTGGATGACAAGCGCCGGGAGAAGGTGCACGACAGGGAAATATTCTCCTGTTACGCATCGCTGATCCAAGCACTCCGCTGGTCAGAGCAGCCGATCACCTTCTCCAGGGAAGACCAGTGGTTCCAAATCTCCAATGTGGACGAGTACCCCCTGGTACTCAGCCCGATCGTGAACAACGCTCGCCTCACCAAGGTGCTCGTCGACGGCGGAAGCGGGCTCAACATCATCTTCGCCCAAATGCTGAAGGACATGGGCATCGGCCTCGACGCTTTGACTCCTTCCCTCCACCCGATCTACGGGCTGATCCCGGGCAAGGGCTCCAAACCACTCGGGCAGATAGCTCTCCCCGTCACTTTCGGCGATCAAAGCAACTTCCGAACCGAGTACCTCAACTTCCAGGTCGCCGACTACACCACTGCCTACCACGCCATGCTTGGACGACCAGCGCTCGCCAAATTCATGGCAATCCCCAACTACACGTACCTGCTGATGAAGATGCCGGCACCAAACGGCGTCCTCTCCATCCGCAGCGACGTGCACACCGCCAAGGGATGCGACAAGGAAGGGCTCCATCTCTGCACCGGCATCGACCGCAGTGTATTCCAGATGGAAGTGGTCCACGAGGCGAGGACGTTCCAGGGAGACCCGGGCTCCATCCCCGAGTCCTCTAAGAGAAGAGCCACACCAACCACCATGCAGCCGGCCGAAGAAGTGCATCCCATCTCGCTCGGGCTCGCTGACTCCTCCAAGACCACCCTGATAGGTTCAGGGCTCGACTCCAAATGGGAAAGCGCGCTCGTCGCCTTGCTTCGGAACAACACCGACATATTTGCGTGGACTCCATCAGATATGCCGGGTGTTCCAAGGGAGGTGGTCGAGCACTCCTTGAAGGTTGACGCGAACGCCAAGCCAGTTCGCCAAAAGCTCCGACGCTTCACGCAGGACCGCAAGGAGGCCATTAGGGTAGAAATTACGAGGCTGTTAGCTGCCGGGTTCATTAGAGAAGTCTTTTATCCCGACTGGCTTGCTAACCCAGTCCTTGTAAGAAAAAAGAATAATGAATGGAGAATGTGTGTTGATTACACGGATCTCAACAGGAACTGCCTTAAGGACCCCTTCGTCCTGCCCCGCATCGACCAAGTCGTCGACTCCACCGCCAGATGCGTACTCCTATGCTTCCTCGATTGTTACTCCGGCTACCACCAAATCGCCTTGAAAGAAGAAGACCAAGAGAAGACGTCCTTCATTACTCCGATCGACGCTTACTGCTACACCAAGATGACATTCGGCCTCCGCAACGCTGGCGCCACCTACCAGAGGGCCATAAACCTGACCCTGGGTACGCAGGTTGGTCGCAACGCCGAGGCCTACGTTGACGACATAGTCATCAAAACGAAGATCGAAGCCGAGTTCATCGCCGACCTCTCCGAAACATTCAGCAACCTCCACAGACTCAACTGGAGGCTGAACCCGACCAAGTGCGTCTTTGGCGTACCGAAGGGGAAACTACTCGGCTTCATCGTCAGCAACAGAGGCATCCAATCCAACTCAGAGAAGATAGACACCATCCGGAGGATGAAACCGCCGACTGGGAAGAAAGAGATCCAAAAGCTGACTGGTTGCATGGCGGCCTTGAGTAGGTTCATCTCCCGGCTGGGGGGACAAAGGCTTGCCTTTCTTCAAGATCCTCAAGAAGACCGACAAGTTTGAATGAAACCAGGAGGCGCAACAAGCTTTCACCGACCTCAAGAATTACCTCTCCAACCCACCAGTACTCGCCGCTCCGCATAACGACGAAACGCTGCTCCTATACATTGCAGCCACGACTAATGTGGTAAGCACTGTTATCGTCGTGGAGAGGGAAGAAGAAGGAAAGGTGCAATGCGTGCAGCGACCAGTCTACTATGTAAGCGAAGTACTCAGCGAATCCAAGTCGCGCTATCCCCAGGTGCAAAAACTACTCTACGCACTGCTGATCACATCAAGAAAACTCCGCCATTACTTTCAAGCGCATCGCATCAAGGTGGTCACGCAATTTCCACTCAGCGAAATCCTCCACAACAGGGACGTCACCGGACGAATCATCAAATGGTCCGTCGAGCTCGCCTCCTTCATCATAGACTTCGTCCCGCGCACCGCCATCAGATCGCAGATCCTCGCCGACTTCGTCGCCGAATGGACCGAGAGCCAGGACGCAAAAGAGGACACCAGCGGCGAACACTGGAAGATGTACTTCGACGGCTCCCTAATGATCGATGGCGGAGGCGCCGGTGTACTCTTCATCTCGCCAAAAGGGGAATTGCTCCGTTATGTCCTCTAAATTCGTTTCCCCGTCACCAACAACGCCGCTGAGTACGAGGCAATCCTCCACGGGCTCCGCATCGCTACTTCACTGGGAATAAAGAGGCTTCTGGTCTATGGCGACTCTGCTGTCATTATAAACCAGGTGAACAAAGATTGGGATCGCCACAGCGAGCGGATGAACGCTTATTGTGAGGCAGTGCACAAGCAGGAGGGAAAATTCTATGGAATCGAGTACCATCACGTTCCACGGGAGAACAACCTCGCCGCTGACGCACTCGCCAAACTGGGGTCAACCCGCGCAGAAGTACCCGGGGGTGTATTCGTGCAAGGCCTCCTTAAACCCTCTGTTAAAGAGTTGGGAGACGAACCAGAGCCTGCCCCTGAACTCTGCGAGGTAATGACCATTCGACGCTGAAGAAGATTGGATGGCCGAGTTCATAGACTACCTCGCCCGCAACAAGGTGCCAGAAGACCCCACAGCACGAAAGATCCTGGAACGCCGAAGCAGAAACTATGTGGTGGTCGGCGACGCCCTATACAGACGAGCCGCCACAAACCAAGTTTTCATCAAATGCGTCACAAGAGAAGTCGGCCTCTAGATCCTAGATGATATCCACTCGGGAGTTTGTGGAAGCCATTTGGCCCACCGCCATCTCCAATGCTAAAGAACTCGTCCGTCGGTGCCCAGGGTGCCAATTCTTCGCCAAGCAAAAGCACCTGCCGGCCCAAGCTTTACGAACAATCCCGCCCTCGTGGCCTTTCGCCTGCTGGGGATTGGACATGGTGGGGCCATTCAGAGCAGCTCCGGGAGGTTACACGCACATCCTCGTAGCCATCGACAAATTCTCCAAATGGATAGAGTACAAAGCCATCGTCGGAACTCCAACGTCAAAGCAAGCCGCCGCCTTCATCGAAGAGATCACACACCGATTCGGGGTCCCCAATAGGATCATAACCGACTTGGGGACACAGTTCACCGCATCCACCTTCTGGGATTTTTGCGAGAACAGATGCATTGATGTATACTACGCTTCCGTCGCCCATCCCAGGTGTAATGGACAGGTGGAACGAGCCAACGCCATGATACTCCAAGGCCTAAAGGCAAGGATCTTCGACTCGCTGAAGAAGTTCGCCGGGCAATGGCACCAAGAGCTACCACAGGTAATCTGGGGACTCAGGACTCAGTCGAGTCGTGCAACAGGTCACACTCCCTTCTTCCTGGTCTACGGCTCCGAGGCAATCCTCCCCACCGACATCGCCTTTGGATCACCGCGCATCGACAACTACGAGGAAGGCGAAGCGGAAGCAGCTCGCGAGGTGGACCTTGACTCCATCGAGGAACATCGAGTCAACGCCCTCATACAGCACGCGCGCTACTAGCAACAACTCCGACGCTACCATGACAAGAACGTTCCGCAACGGGACTTCAACATTGGTGACCTCGTCTTGCGCCGAGTGCAATCCACAGCAGGGGTTCACAAACTCTCCGCCCCCTGGGAAGGACCGTTCATAGTGACCCAGGTCATATGTCCGGGTACTTTTCGTCTCCAATACGAGGATGGAACCAAAGTCCCACACCCGTGGAACATAGAGCATTTACGCCGATTCTACCCATAAAAAGCTATGTATCACAAAGTTCAATAAAATACATGCCATTTTCTTTCCATATTTGCTCCCTTAGCAAAAATCACTCGGCATTACTTCGTTCCCGAGTAGTTCCTAACTAAATGCTGCGTAACCGGGCCTGGAACGACGCCTAAGCCTTTCTACACGTGCACGGGATCCGCTCTCGACGTTATGAACTTAGGATAAGTGAAGCGAAGGGAAAAGCACATTCAAGCAAAAGAACTACTCGGGCAACCTTAAAACATGAGATAAAATATCCAACATTGTTGTTTTTACTCGAACACTTGTATGTACAAAATCTACTCTACCCCGCTCTATCATGCAGGACCCTACTCCAGCTTGAGAGCCGCGCTGACCTTCTCGGCGATCGGGCGGGTTTGAGCCAGTGCCTCCTCCACTTGCTCGGTTGAAGCATCCTCCGCCACCCCATCACCAACTGGTGCAAGGTCGATCCGCGGATAGAGCGTCTGAACACACGCGAGAACGTCGTTCGCACACACAACCGCCGACTCCTTGACCAGGTCGGCGATCCGGGTCGGCGCACCCTGCAGACGGGCGACGAGGGCCGTCGGTTCGCCCTCTTCTGGGGCAACGGCGTCCAGCAGCTCCTTCGCCGCATCGTTGATCGCCGTTAGAGCCAAGTGTGATGAGGCCAGCTCTTGCTCCAAGCCTGTTATGATTTGAGCGTTATTCTGGATAGTAAACATCCCTTGAAGCATCGTCATGTCCGCACCTTTTCGGAACTCCTGCTCCCTCTTCAGCTTGCCCGCCATCACCTCCTCGGAGTTCTGCAGATTCGCGTTTGCAAAACGCAAATCCTTCAGCTCCTGGATATGGCGGTCCCTCTCCATCTCCTTCTCTGAAAAAACAGGGGAGCACTCGGGTCAGGGGAAAAGTACACGGCAAAACTCGTTGGAAAACAAGATCAACTGTGGAAGCTACAAAGACAGGGCCTCACCATGAAGCTGCGAGCGATGCTACACGACGGCGTCGTTCAATCTCTTCTGGGCGACGTCACACTGACGCTTGACCCGTTTGAGCTCCGCCTCCATCTCCGCCCCACGCCGGAGCAACGACTCCATGTCAGCGAGCTGCTCGCGACGCGACTGCCGGAGCATGGCCAACCTCTGCACCGATTCACCAATATAAAGAACTTAGACAAGTCGTGAAGAAGAAGAAAAGACAGACAAGACAGATTAGGGGACCTACCGCTGCGCAGCGCCGGGATTGATTGACTGCGTATTGGAGCTCGACAATGACCGACTCCTCCTCCGCCGCGATAGCATCAACCCCGGGGACCGTCATAGTCCCCGAGGTGTTCGACTGCTTTTGGAGGCCCTCCTCCTGGGCTTCTCCTTCAACAGTGGCGTCCCTGCCGGCGTGCGGGGTCTGCGCCACGGGATCCACTACAGGATCCCCAGCGCTACCGCTCGAGGGAATCGCCATCTCCCCTCCTCCACCCTGCTGTGTCCTCGGCCGCCGACGTCACCACGTTCGCCGCCGGAACATGCCCTGCGGGTACCTCCTCCGGTTGCGCCGCCGCCGACCTCTCGGCCGGGTTCGTCGCATCAGGCGTAACGCCTGAGGGAGACTGACCAACAGGCGTGACCGGGGGGGTACTCGAATTCCGCAGGACATTGGTCGATGCCCCTTTCCCGCCGGCCACCTCACCATCAAGATTGGACAATTTGCTGGAAAAAGCAGTCGGCTATTAAAACAAGAGCTCGGAGATAACGATACGCATAGCTAACGTACTAAGGGGCATGACAAGCAAGGCTTACTGGGCGCTCTTCACCACAACGACCCAGGGGCGGAAGATCAGGAGCTTGGGCCACAGATGCGCCGAGGCTGTCGTCAAGATCGGCCCAGTCCCCAGATCGGAGACTGGCCTTGCGTCCGCGGCAGCCTGGACAATGGCATCCGCCATCAGCCGCCGTTTCTCCTCCACTGACACGCCCATGGCCTGGGCGTGCTCCTGTTCTCGGAATAAGGAGTCTGACATCGCCTCGTCCTTCTCCTCTTTCCCTTTCTCCGCGACGGCCGGAGAACGACGTCCCGGCTCGTCAACATCGGCATCCGAGCCTGCCACCGGCTGCTTGGCCGCCTGCGCATCCGGCTTCTTCGCAGTAACCTTCCTCGTATGCCTCCGCTTGGGAGGCGGTGGCGGCGTACGCGCCACTGCTTCTCAGACGGAGGGCGACTCGTCGAACAGCGTTGCCGAGTTGTCATCAGCTGCCTCGCCCCCAACAGACGCCGCCACCCCAGAAACGCCGGCCCTGCGAGAAATAACCTTCGCCACGGCCGTCCGGCGCTTCCACGGACGGATTTCCTCTACTTCTTCGTCTGAAGGGCTCAGGGAGCCCTCCGTGTCGCTGGCCGCCCACACCCGATGGACAGGCACCTCAGCTGCTTCTCCTGCCGGGGCGTCGCCCTGATCAGCCGGTGGTGCCTCCTCCAGGAACACCTTCCTAGGCAAATTCTCTGGAAGTGGAGAAGCAGAAAAGTACTCGAAGACCCGATCCTGCGACAGATGAATCACAAAATCAGACGGCCAACGGACGATTAGATCAAAACCCAAAACCAGCATCAAGATGAATACGTTAAAGCACTCGAAAGAAAAACTTACCGGAGGAGCAGGTCTCTTCAAGGAGAATGGGCGCGGTTGACCCTTCTCCGACACGTGGCCGAGGAAGAACCCGCCCACGCGCATCTTCATCTCCTCCTTGCCCACCGTCCGGTGGGCCCCCCGGGTGGGATCATCCCGGCCCGAGTACTCGAAGCCCGGGTGCTTCCGCTCCTGGATAGGCTGAACCAGCCGCCGGCTAAAGTTGCAGGCAACGCCGACCGCTGTCAAGCCTTGATTCTTGAGCTCCTTAATCATCGCAAGAAGCTCCTCCACCTCGCGCATCTGCGAAAAACTGGGAAGGTCATTCCAGCAGTCCTTGACCGCCGGCCGCGCTCCGGTGTGGCAGGGGATTGCCGGCGCGTGGTTCCCGATGTAGAACCACTCGGCTTTCCAGCCCTTGTTGGAGGTGTTGAGGGCGATGTCGAAGTACTCGTCCTTCCGACCCTGACGCAGCATGAATCCGGCGCCTCCCACCACCACCATCTTCTCCTCACTTGGCTGAGGCTTCAGCCAGTAAAGATACCTCCACAGGTCGAAATGGGGGGTAATCCCCAAGTAGGCCTCACACAGGTGGATGAAGACGTCGATCGCCATGATCGAGTTGGGGTTGAGGTTGATGGCCTCGATCCTGTAGTAGTGGAGCAGGCCCCGGAAGAAGGGCCCAGCCGGCAAGCCGAATCCCGCCTCAAAGAACGGCTTGAAAAGTACCAGCTCGCCGGAGTTCTCCGATGGGAAGACCTCCCCGGCGCTCGGGCGCCACTCTGCCACCAATTGAGGTGGAAGAATGCTCCGCTCCACCATCTCCTCCAACGCCTCCTTGGTTACCGTCCCCCGCGCCCATGCGACCGCGGGGGAGGGAATCTTGTCTGACTTGGGGACGCCGGTGAGCTTCCTCTTTGGCGCCATGGATTTAGGCACGGGAGACTTCGTTCGCATCAACGAGGCTGCGCTCCCCGTGGTTGCTAACCCCGCAAAGTGGATCTAGAAGCAAAGGGAGTTTTTGGTGGCGGCGGAACAAAGGATGGGGAAATGACGGAACAGATCTGGAAACAGAGGGATTTCATCGCTAGACCTAACCCTCTCCTTTTATAGCGCGCCCCAATGCCCGAAATTACCGCTGGATGGCGCGATTAACGGACGATAGCGTAACGGTTAAAAGAGCCGTTGGACGCCTTCGCCTTCCGTTACGCTCGGAGGGTCAACGGTAAAAAAAAATGACCCTGAGCACTCGAATGAGGCGAAGAACTCGGCGTGCCACAAAGGCTCGACCAGCACTCGGACTCGGGGGCTGGCGCCGCATCAAAGACAGTGTGGCCCTCGGGCTCGATTGGCCCCAAACCACTCGGGAACCAACACTGCAAAGGAGTGGCGTGCCGCTAAGGCTCGACCAGCACTCGGACTCGGGGGCTGGCGCCGCATCAAAGACAGTGTGCCCCTCGGGCTCGATTGGCCCCGAACCACTCGGGAGCCAACACTGCAAAGGAGTGGCGTGCTGCTAAGGCTCGACAAGCGCTCGGACTCGGGGGCTGGCGCCGCATTAAAGACGGTGTGCCCCTCGGGCTCGATTGGCCCCGAACCACTCGGGAGCCAACACCGCAAAGCGAATGGCGTGCCGCTAAGGCTCGACCAGTACTCTGACTCGGAGGCTGGCGCCGCATCAAAAACAGCGTGCCTCTCGGGCTCGATCAGCCCTCGAACGCTCGGGGGCTGACGCTGCAATAAGTTACGACAATCGAGACTTTCAAGGAGAAAAATTCCTTTTGCAGGTTAAACGGTTACAACGAGGCCGGACACGCGCCGGTAACAAAGATCAAACACATTAGCCGTCATGGTTACGGCCTGGAGCGCCCACCGTTGCCCTAAATGCTACATCAGCAGCAGCTTGGTCCACATGAGCTCGTCGCAAGCTCTCTTGTAGCACCACTGCAGCCGTTTACGAGGCAGCTCCAATCGAAGGATGAGAGCAAAGGTCCCCAGGTACTCCTCGGCTCTACAAAGCATTTCACCCCACATGGCCCTCGACACGCGGGCATGCG
Source organism: Alloteropsis semialata (assembly GCA_004135705.1). NCBI lineage: Eukaryota > Viridiplantae > Streptophyta > Magnoliopsida > Poales > Poaceae > Alloteropsis > Alloteropsis semialata. Next base: position 53,694,211 of record CM014277.1, on the reverse strand, counting down.
AGGAGTCAATGGGACAGTACCCGGACATTGCTCAACACCCTAGAAACTTCGCAAGCACTCTTCTAGCACCACGCTCTTGAGACTCCATGAATTTTCCCTGGTGGATGGACCCAGCGATGAGCCTCTGGCATATTGGCTACAAGCATCCTATACATACTCGCTTCTGGGTGGCAGCACTGGCTCCCCGGTGGGTATTTATAGCCTCGGCTTGCCGGGAGGCCAGGGACTCCCTCTACGACGACAGGCACGAAAGCTCCGAGCCACGCACACTCATTCTCCCCAAAGCGCACAGGTCATCCGTATCGCCTTTGGTTTTACTCGACCACGGGAGTGTCCTGTACGTTCACGGGAAGACTGTTCCTGACGCCGCATACCAGAAACGACACCTCTCCGTTTGTCTTCTCTCTGGCGTATCTGAAAAGGAGGGAATCCTCCAGGACTCGATCCGCTCGCCAAGCTAAGTATTAATCAATTAATTTCGTCAATTCCGTGAGCTTTTGCACAAGTTGCTAAAGTACTCGGGTAGCACGCGCCTTAATTCGTGAAACCTCGACTCTTCTGTACGCCTACGCTCCTACGCGTGCATGCGGCTCAGCTCCCTGCGCTACGGACTATGGCTATCGGGGATCAGGTGCACAAACGTAATAGGCTAACTACCCGGAGAAATTAAAAGACTTAAGAGCTGGAAGCGGAGTTCATTGTTGTATATATATCGCCGAATACCTTTTTCATCTCATTTGTGCTTTGCAACAGGGTATGTACGACCACTCGGCGTGCTCCGGCCCTCACGCTCGGGGGCTGGGCGCCGGGACGACCACTCGGCGTGCTCCGGCCCTCACGCTCGGGGGCTGGCGCCGAGACGACCACTCGGCGTGCTCCGGCCCTCACGCTCGGGGGCTGGGCACCGGGACGACCACTCGGCGTGTTCTGGCTCTCGCGCTCGGGGCTGGGCGCCGGGACGACTACTCGGCGTGCCTTGGACGGCTCGACCCAGCCCTCACGCTCGGGGGCTGGGCGCCGAAATTAACGTCAGATGATTCAGCCAGATGCTCCTCGATAAAGCCTTGAGCCGATTCCTACGGAATCGCCTTAAGGCTCGGGGGCTACGGCCAACGACGCACCTCGCGGCGCATCCGTTGATTGTCTGGCGACCTCAGAAGAAGGCTACTAACCCTTGGACCGATTCCTTCGGAATCGCTTCAAGGCTCGGGGGCTACGGCCAACGGACGCACCTCGCGGCGCATCCGTTGCAGATGGCTCTCTTTTCTCTCCAGTATCACGCGGTTTTGCTTCCAACTGCAGCAAGCTCGAAGCTCAGCAGATGGCACGACCTCGCCGAGTTGTCGCTCAACCACGTACTACTCGGGGGCTTGTCGGGGATAGACCCCCGGGGGTACCCAGAAGGCGGATTGGCCCAACCAGCAAGGGGCGGCCCAATCCGAGTGCTATCAGGCTGGTTTGTCAGATTGGGTGGCCCACCAGCCGGGAGGCCCACCAGTCGGGCGAACCGGATGAGTACGACGACGCGCGCGGCAAGGAAGAAGACGGCGTACCCCGCAAAAAGCTCGGAGATCAAGATAAACTAGCCGGAATTCTAGGGAAAGATATCTGTAATCGTTGTAGGATCGAATCCTAGTATCCCGGGTAGGTTATGATCTCTAGCCGACTTGTAACTCAAGGCAACCAGACTATATACGGTGCCTTGGGATCCCCCTCCAAAACACAACATCTGATCATTCAACCTAGGACAGAACCCAACTACGGAGATCCTTCAGGAACTTCATACATAGCAATCCATACACCCAACACAGGACGTAGGGTATTACGTCATCTTGACGGCCCGAACCTGTTCAATCCTTGCGTCTTGTGTTACCATCGTCTTGTGATCCTCGATCTGTCCCTCAACAAATCAACCACGTAGGCTACCCTGTGTGGACTGCCGGGTCCATAAATCCGACACCAACCGACTCGTGGTTGCGGCCCTAGATCGACCAGCGCCACATTAAAAGGGGCTACCGGCTCCTCATAGGGACCATCATTCTTGTGAGGCGAGCACACCCCGACTCCACTAAATCACCGATCCAAAGGAGCTGGATCGATTTGAAGGCCGTTGTCACTCTACATTGACCGATCCACGACATCGACACCTCAAGCTCCCATGGCAGGACCTCCAGGACATGGTCAGTATGATCTAAGTGTGCGTGTTAATGTTCTGGGCTAGTGATCATTATGTAATTAGTTCTAACATTTGGCATCAAGAGCCGCCTAGCCTCAGTTCATGAACCGATACTTTGTTCTTGCCTCGGTGTTGTTGATATGTGCCCTAATTGCCTCTATTTAGTGTTAATTACTCATGATTAGGGTTAATTGCTCCTGTTCTAATCATGTTTATGCATCAGTCATGCCCTTTTTTGTCATAGATCAGTAGCAATTTATCGTTTAATTCCTAAATTACATCCGAATGAGTCACTCAGTACCATAGGGTTCTCGGATAAGCATTGAGAAGGAGGGATTAAGAAATCTCAGTCAAAAACCTCAAATTCCCCAAACTCCTGAAACCCTAGATCAGAAATTCCCCAAAATTGATGAACCCTAACCCCAAATCATGACTCGGGATGATGTTACCCGGTCCAGCATGGCGCAACCACGGCCACCTCGGACCCGCGCGCCGCATCTGCCGCGCCTCAGCCC
>CM014277.1:53660230-53690175 GCA_004135705.1 Alloteropsis semialata | reverse complement strand
ATTCCCTAAAATTTTGCAAAATGCACGTTTCTCAATGCATTTTTTCCTCTCTGTAAATACTATGCAAAACACAAAAATACTATACAAAACGCTGCATCTAAACACCCCCCGAGTTGCATCCTCGATGCCGTGCTTCATTCCGCCTGTCCCTAGCAATGCAGCCTATCAAATTCTCATCCCACAACCGACGATACCCGCCCTCCTACATTGCTGTGGCTGGTATCACCGTGGCCTCCCCACCAAGCCATCACTCATCACTGTCGTATCAGGCTACAGTTCCGTTTCAACATGGCCGCGACTAATTTCTATGAGCTGCATGCCCAGGTTACAATTCCAGATGGTACTCCATCCGTTGCGCACTATAATTCATTTTAGTTTTATCATAAGTTAGACTTCTTTAACTTTGATCAAATTACATGAAAAACATTAATATCCATGACTAAAATTATTTTCGTTGAATTCACTATTAAATATGTCTTGATACTGTATTTCTTAATGTTGCGGGGTGTAGCGCGAACTTGAAGAAGTACCTGAAGAGGTCCCAGTGGGCCTCCATCCCCAGGTACCCCTTGCAGAGCGCCACGAACACCACCATCTGCTGCACCCCATTGGGGTTGATGTGGTGGAGCTCCAGCCCGTACTCGTTGAGCACGGCGCGGATGAACCTCCCAGCGGGGACGGAGAACCCGCGCTCGTGGAAGGCGACGAACGAGACGACGTATCCGCGCGGCGGTCGGGGGTAGTCCTCCACACCCGGTATCTTCCACTCCTCGGCCGCCGTCAATGGCGGAAGCAGCCCTTCCGCCACGAGGCCCTCCAGCTGCCGGAGCGTAACCCTCGAGCGCTCCCAGGTCGACATCGCAAAGCTATCAGAAGGAGGAAGCGCAGGCGGGATAGGGGGCTCGGTCACTCACTCTCCGGAACAGCGAAGCAACGGCGGCGGAGGACGCTAGAAAACGAGCGCAGCAGCGGCGGAGGAGACGAGACACGCAACGGGAGGCGAAAGGCTCGGGCTAGGGTAAAACCCTAGGCGGCCGCAACGCAGGGCTATAAGTAGCGGCGGAAACGGCTGCGACATTAATTGCGTGGGCCCACCACTGGCGCAACGGCGACGTGCGCCCGTCGTTTCATCTGACCTCCTCAAAAGGCGCGTCCACCCCCCACGCGGCGGAAGAATGGGCCGACGCTCCCGTGTTCGTCCCATCAACGGTTGGACAGCGGCCCGGCCCACCGACGAAACGTCCTCGGCAAGCTTCCCATCCCCGACGAGCTTCCCGACCCCGACAACCTCCAAGGCAAACCACCCGGGCTCAAAACCTTAACAAGAGCACCAGCTCTTCTCAAGGCTCGGGGGCTACACCCGGCGGGTGCGCTCGCGCGCCCCCACCGGAAGAATCGTGACTTACCATATCTGCGCTGCCTCTCAGCCTGGGCGCGAGTCTCCATCTCCCCCCCAGGCTCGGGGGCTACTGACGAGGGTCTGGATTAGGGGTACCCAATCAAGCCCTTAACCCGGGTCCTCACGATAATCCACCCTTCAAAAGCAAAAGCCGAAGAACCGAATCAAAGCAGATTCTCCACGCCCCGACAGCTCGGAGGCCACCCGACGAGTCTCCGATTCGCCCGAGGAGTTCTCCGCCTCCGAGTGGTTCCCCGATCCGCCCGAGGAGTTCTCCGCCTCCGAGTGGTTCTCCGATTCGCCCGAGGAGTTCTCCGCCCCCGAAAGGCTCTCCGATTCGCCCGGGGAGTTCTCCGCCTCCGAGGAGTCTCCGGCTCGCCCGGTCAAACTACTCGGCTTCGTCCCGTCCCGGCCCATCCGGTGCCGTACCCACTTGGTACCCGCCGCGCCAGAGCATGATGGGCGTCCGTCCTTCTCCACGGCAGCCACAGTGGCGCCCGTCTCATCCGAACAGGAACGCTACAGTCCTGGGAGAAACGCATGCGCAACACCGGGCGCCCAAGGACGACCCCAGGCGCCCAAGGACGACACCTGGAGCCCGAGGAGGACACCTGGAGTTCCCAAAGGCCTCGAGCGAGTCAACCACGACCCGGAAACTACCCGAGAGCCTACCCGAGAAGACATCTACACCAACCACCCGGGATGTACGATCCCGGGTCCGGCGGGGCGCCCACTCCGTCAACACCTGCTCCCCGTACGGCTCGGCGCGCGGCGCAAGTTAAAGGCCTCGGGGGCAGTAACTCCCCTTGTAATTTTATTCTTTCTTACCTCCCGCTCCCTTCTCTCCTTGAGACTATAAAAGGGGACAAGGGGACACCAGTGGGGAGGAGGGACAACAGACGAACATTCGAACACAGCACGAACTGCACACTCACTCGCACGAACACAGGGACTTGGGACCCTCTCCCTCTCCCGACCAGTTTGTACCCCCTACTACAGACTTGGACTTGAGAACATCGGCACTCACTGGACGTAGGGTATTACTCTCCGGAGGCCCGAACCAGTCTAAATCCCCTGTCTCTTGAGTCACCATCCGGACCCTGACACGCGATCGTAGAAATTTACTTGCCGGAGGTAGAGAACCCCGACACTTAGAAAACGGCTTTGTTCTCTGTCTGAATAATGTACTTTTTGTTCCTAGCATTATGAGGAACCTTATTTCCATTTCTCGATTAGATGACGATGGTTTTGGTTGTAACTTTGGGGGCAACAAGTGCTTAATTTGATCTAATAATGTTGGTCTTGCTGTGAGGCAGGGCCCACTTTATGTTGTCTTTGAATGATTTCCCTATGATGAATGTGTGCAATGTCACCAATAAGCGTAAGAGAAATTCTACAAATGAGACTCATCGAAATTGTGGCACTGTCGATTAGGCCACATTTCGAAGGGGAGAATGGAGCATCTCATTAGGGAAGAGCTACTATATCCCCTAGATTTCTATGACTCACACCACTGTATTGATTGTATTAAGGGGAAGTGTGTCAATCAAATTAAGAAAGGAGCCATACGGAGTAAGGGACTCTTAGAATTAATTCACACTAATATTTGTGGTCCTTTCTCGGTTACATCGGTTGATGGTTATAACTCTTTCATTACATTCACTATTGATTTCTCTCATTATGGATACATCTTTCCATCACGTGAACAATCTGAAGCACTCGATAAGTTTAAGATATTTAAGGCTGAAGTTAAAAATCAGCATAATTTAAAGATTAAGGTAGTGCGATCAGACCGTGGAGGGGAGTATTATGGGAGACACGCCCCCTATGGACAAATTCCTGGTCCTTTCGCTAAGTTTCTTGAGGAAAATGGAATAGCTACTCAATATTCAACTCCTGGTGAGCCTCAGCAAAATGGAGTAGCTAAAAGACGCAACCGTACTCTAATGGACATGGTACGTAGTATGCTAATTAACTCTACTTTACCAGTGAGTTTGTGGATGGAGGCATTAAAGACAGCCGCACATGTTCTGAACCGGGTTCCCACTAAGGCCGTCCCTAAGACACCTTATGAATTATGGACAGGCAGGAAATCGAATCTAAATTATTTGCGTCTATGGGGCTGCCCTGCTGTGGGATAGAGGTACCCCCGAGCCCATCACCGACCAGGGTGACAAGTCGGCCAGGGCCCACATCTGACAAGGATGTGGGCCGACCTGGTGCTGGCCCACGAGGATCCCCGAACTTGGCGGGCAAGTCGGATGGAGGTGGCGTTGCCACACCAGACGGTGGGACACTCGGGATACGCTCGAGGATCAAGGAGATGGCATTGTGATCAACTCGGATGGCTTTCCTAGTTGAGTAGGAATATGCTTAGAGATATTTATCTTGCAAACCCTGGGTCATCGGCCTATATAAGGCGGCCTAGAATGATCCATTAGGGATCAAGAGAAACCAATACGCATTACTCCCCACATTGTAACTCAAGAACTCGCCGAGACCTCTGGGATCTCGTCGAGCACATCAATCCCAACACCGAGCACATGACGTAAGGTATTATACCTCCGGGTAGCCCGAACCTATATAATCCTTGCGTCTTTGTGTTACCTCGAGCTCCCTAGCTCTGCGATTGCCTCTGCCTACAAATCTACCACAAGGGTACCCCCCTGTGGACTGCTGGTCCGTAGGTCCGACAGTAGGCGCGCCAGGTAGGGGATATCGCAGAGCATCAACGGCTAGCTCGATGGAAGATCGTCCCCACGTCATCTTCCCCGAAAGCCTCAAGGATTTCCCCATGCACCTCGAGGGCATCAGTTTCTTTTCTGACACCCATGTCGCCACGCCCGTCCTTGTGATGAGCCCTGGCGCCATGACTATGCCGGCCGAGTCCGACTTGGCCACCCCGGTGGCACCACTGCCCGCCGTCGATTCGCTCCAGCAGCGTCTTGATGGGATGACCCTACAGGATCAGATCCAAATCTGACACCTCAGCGAGGAGTTCCACCACCAGAAGAGCTCTACACCGGCTTGGATCGCATCAGGGAAACTCTCTCCGAGTGCATCACCATGTCCGAGGAGGCTCTGCGCCGACCTCAGGACCAATTCCCAATCGGGCTCACCAACGCGGCTGGGACCTACTCGGCTCAGTTGCGGAGCGCTAGCCTTTCCCAGATCCAATCTGGGACGTCGCCAACTCCCTCTCAGCTTCCGAGCGGAGGGGAGTTCCAGATCACAATCAACGTCCTCCCATCGGTCCAGGCCGGCTCGGACGACCAGGAAGCCTACGTCACGCCCCCGGGGCGAGAAGTGTTCGTCTCAGAGGACCAAGGTACCCAAGATGGAGAGACGGAATCAATGGGTGACCGCCGGCGTGAGCACAACGCCGACTGAGCTCGCAGACGCTAAGAGGAGGCCGACACGGCCAATGGCCCCTTACAGGGCGATGGCCTCCCGCAAGGGAATGGCCCTCCTGGGGAACAACCAGGCCAACCCCCTCTCCGACCCCGAAATCTCAATGGCGACTTCGGAAGAGCCCGCGGTATATACCGTACTCCGCAGGCTAACATCGCAGACGTCCAGCTCAGACGCATGGGAGACGACCCGGCAGTCGCTGCCGTCAGAGAGCACCTCGAGGCGGCCCGGGAGCAGGTCGAGCGCTCGTACCGATCTAGGTCCAGATCAGGTCGGACTAACTCGGTCAGATCCATCGGACACAGGTCGGCACACAGCAGATCTGATCGAGGGCGTCCTTGCCAGAGGACCCCGCCACTCGCTCCAATCGACGAAGAAGTGGTCCAGAACCACCCGGTCGCCGACGACCGCGAACGACGCAACCCGTGCAACATCGACCACCGCGCCCCTGATGGACGGTGGCGAGACGAAGACCGACGCCCAGTCGCCGACCTCCGGGAGCGGCTGCACAACCATGGCCGGGACCTGCGTGCCCGACTCGCAGAATGCCACCACGAGCATGATGAAGCCGAGTTGGAGCGGCGAGAACGTTACGACCGCGACAATGGGCGACCAGATCGCCAACCCCAGCCGGAGGACGACGACGAGGAAGCTGAGGAGGTAGAACGCCGCGCCGTCAACGAATTGATGGAGCGCGAGCAGTGTATCCATCGGTATGGGGCTCCCAGAGACGCCCGGCGGCAACGCCGACACGACGATATCGGCCGAGTTGCTGAGGACGACGACTGCAACTTCGACGGGTTCGCCGCGTTCTTGGCACGACTCCGCGCCGTCAACTAGCCCGACTCCTTCAAGCCGGCCCTGGTGGAGAAATTCAACGGTCGATCGGATCCCAAGCTCTGGCTTCGGACCTACCACACGGCGGTTAAAGCCGCCCACGGAACCAACGATCAAGCCGTCGCGTACTTCCCTGTGATGCTCAGCAAGGAAGCACTTCTGTGGCTCGAGGGCCTACCTCAAAACTCCATCGACGGCTGGTCCGACCTCTGCCAGGTGTTCGCCAAGAACTACCAAGCAAGCTACACCCGGCCCGGGTCCAGGTTCGACCTGGACAATATCCGGCAGAAGAAAGGGGAGAGCCTGCGCGAGTACACCGACCGCTTCTTCGACAACCGCAACAAGATCACCTTGTTGTGGATCGAGATGTCATTGATGCATTCCGACGCGGGCTATATGACACAACCTTCTTCCACACCCTGTTCAAAGTTGACCCCAAGACGGTCGGTGAGTTGATGGATGTGGTGAACCTCGAGGCTCAGGCTGACGAAGCTGAGCAAGCGCAGTTCAAAGGCAAGAACAAGCGGCTAGACGACGATGACCGCCCTAACAACAAGTGCCATGAGCCGCACTGAATGCGCTGACAGGAGCCTCTGGTGGCAATGGCAGAGGGCGAGCCCCGAGTGGATACCAAATTCCTCTCGGCCGAGTTCCACGACACTCTCAACGACCAGTGCCCATTCCATCCAGGGGCAAAACACGCTCTCCATGACTGCCACGCCCTGCAGAAAGAACTCGGCGTCCCTCCCCCGTCGAAGAAACTGAAGTACAACAACTACGGCCGCTATAACAACTACCACCGAGATGAACGCTGAGACGATCAACGCGACGATCACTGACGTGATGACCTGCCACGCCACGACGAGCCGGCCAGGCGTGACGACACACCTGGGGCCACCGACGACCACCGACCAGAAGAGCGAGAGCCTGCGGCTCGACCCGGCGGAAACGACAACTTCCAGCCTGTCAAGCGGGAGGTCCACATCATCTTCGGGGGGCCCGGCGCTTCCCAGACAAGCGCAAGTAGAAACTCCACAAGTGCGAGGTCAATCTTGTCACCACCAAGCCCATTGGCTTTCTCCAGTGGTCGGAAACCCCAATCATCTTCAGCCGGGCTGACCACTGGGTCCATCTCCCTGAGCCGGGTTCTTACCCGCTCGTGGTCGCTCCCGTCGTGGATCGGGTGCTCCTCTCCAAGGTGCTGATCGACGGGGGCAGCGTCATAAACATCATCTTCACCAGCACCTTAAACAGCATGGGGTTCAACTTCGATCGCCTGATGAATGCCGAGGACCCGTTCTTCGGCATAGTACCAGGGAAAGCCTCCTACCCGATAGGAAGGGTCGTCCTACCGGTTACGTTCGGCATGGCCGACAACTACCGCACTGAGTTCCTCCACTTCGAGGTGGCCGACTTCCAGAGTTCCTACCACACCATCCTCGGCAGGCCTATGCTGGCCCGGTTCATGGCGATCCCGAACCACACCTACCTCGTCTTGTAGATGCCGGCCCCGAATGGGGTCCTCGCCGTCCGAGGTGACATCAGGACATCATACGAATACGACAGCGACGCGGTCACGATCACCGAGTTATCTCACCAACTTGGCAATAGCGCCCTGCTGGCGGAGCAGGCAGCCAAGACGGAGCCCGGCGAGCCTGTCTTGCCGGAGCAGCGCGCCCAGACGACGACACTCGCGCCTGCCGCGACGCCCACGCCCATCAGCTTAGGACTAGAAGATCCAAGCAAGACGGTCCTCATAGGACTAGGGTGTTGGTATATCTTAATGTTTATGTTGAGGCCATAATACCAGGGTGCCCGATCACGAGGATTACCGACTACCGACTCCGAACTATCAAGACTCCGAACAAGACACGACGACCAGATCGCAGAAGGAAAGCCTGAAGATAGCTAGAGTCCTACTAGGTTTAGGTCTGTTTTGTCTTGTAAGGCACGTCTCCCTGGATATAAATAGCGGGGGTCCTGTACGTAGAGGGTATTCACAATCTTAGACAATCCACCCGAGGGTACTTGTTACGCATTGTAATTTCTGTACTCGACGAAATAATACAAGCAGCAACTGGACGTAGGGTTATTACTCGATCTCGAGGGCCCGAACCAGTATAAAAATCCCGTGTCTCTCTGTTCGTCACCGTGATCAATCTTCACACGAAGCGGGGTGCCTGCCGGACAGATATCTGACGAGTACAACCTCGACAGAGGCGCGCCAGGTAGGGGCCCTTGCGTGAAGAAAGATCATGCCGATCGTCAACGGAGTCTGGATCGCCGACGCGTCGAGTTCTCGATGCCCTACATGCCAGTTCCGTCAAATCGGAAGCCATCGGGAGTTCTGCTTCCGCTTCCGATCTCTACGCTCACCGCCATCTAGTGCCTGCACGGGAGATCCGCTTCGGAGATCTCGTGTTCGAGCACCAAGGCGACTACGAGCTCAAGATGACAGGGATCCATGATCCCGATCTCACATGCGCCGGTCGGGAAGTTTTCGCCACCTTCACGGAGCCAACTCTCGAAGACATTGCAGATCGCACTGCGCAGTTGGATCTCGACTACAGTGGATCTAGCAATGGGTCAGAACAATCCGAAGACCGCCGCATCCATGTGCTAACCGCAAACGGGACCGAGGCCGCTGCCGAGTCATCTAGCTCGCGCCGACCCATGCCTCCTCCACGTTTGAGCAACGCACCAACACTTCAAACGGCTAGAACCCGTACACAGCAGGTTGCATCCTCATTGGCTCCCCGAGATCTTAACAACGATTTCTGGGCCGTCGAACAGGACAATCTGCAGATCCGAACCCTCTTGGAGACCATGGAAGCAATGGCCGAAGGGACTCCGATGGCCACCATAGCCAAGAAGGCTCGGGAAGCAGCGGACAAGGCCAAGGAGCGCATCGAAGCCGCCGCTGCCGCACCGCCAGCTCCGTCAAACAGACCACGTGAACCACAGCCGGTTCGGTCTCGATCTGTTAACGGACGACCGTACTATCGCCCACACGAGGGGCGCGACATGAGGACACAGCTCGAACGCAATCGTCGCACTCGCGACGCTCGGGAAACTCTCAACTACAATCGAGACTACCGAGCACGTGAGGGCTACTATCGGTCCCATCAAGATTCGCCGCCACGTGACTCCCGACCAGGCACGGGGGGATGCCTTGCGTACTCCCCAGCCCTGCGCAAGGTCAGGTGGCCCGAAAAGTTTCGTCCTACTAACATCGAGAAGTATGACGGAACAACCAACCCCCGCGAGTGGATTCAGATATATTCCACGATCATCGATGCCACCGGGGGTGACGACTACGTCAAAGCCAACTACTTGCCGACTGCTCTGCAGGGATCAGCCCGAACGTGGCTCATGAACCTCCGGGAGACGTTTGAAGCCAATTTCCAAGGCACCTATAAACGCCCCGGACATGAGGGAGATCTGCTCAACTGCGTGCAGAAGCCTGGAGAATCCCTCCGGGACTACATCCGCAGGTTCAGCGACACCCGTAACACCATCCCTGACATGGTGGATGATCGGGTGATTGTGGCCTTCAATCAAGGTTGCAAAGACGAGCGAACAGCGGAGGAACTTGCCAAGAAAAACCCAAAGACGGTGGCAGAGCTATACGGGATCCTGGAAGAAACCGCCAAGATGGCGGACGCCCGAGCACGGGTTCACGGAAAGCCCAAACAAAGCCAGCCAGCCGGGGAAGGCAAGAAGAAGAATAAACACAAGAACAAGAAGCGCAAGACCGAGGGTGACGAAGTCATGGCCGTGGACAACAAACCCCCATACAGGCGCCAAGGCAAACTGGACAACCTCCCAATGTACTGCCCGATTCACCGATCTACGAAGCATCACTTTGTGGACTGCACGGTGTACAAGAAACAGAAGCAGGAGGAGGAGAGCCAGCAGCAGGGGGCTCCGCGTGACCAGGCAGCCACAACCCTCGCGCGGCAAACTACATGGATTGTGATGATGAGCCAGATCTCCCCGAAGATCTGGAGATCGCCATAATTTTCGGTGGCTGTTCAACCCGAACCTCCAAGTCCCAGCTCAAGATGGTCGAGAGGCAGATAAACAGCACCGAGCCCTGCAAGCATCTCTTGAGGTGGTCAGAAATCCCGATCACATTCGATCAAAGGGATCACCCTGAGACACTTTACGACGGGCCACTACTCCCACTATGCATCAAGCCATGGATCGGGCCCCGCAAGATCGGGCGAACCCTGATCGATAGTGGAAGCGCCCTCAACCTACTGTTTGTCAACGCCTTTGACGAACTTGGGATCCCGAGGAGGTCCTTGTCCCCTGTGGAGAAGCCTTTCTACGGGGTCATACCAGGCATTCAAGCCTTTCCCTTGGGGAGGATCGATCTGCAGGTGACCCTCGTGGAGGGCAAAAACATCCTATCAGAGTTCCTCACCTTCGAGGTGGCTGACATCACGTCGGCCTATAACTGCATCTTGGGCCGACCGTTCCTGAAGAAATTCATGGCGGTCGCTCACTTTGCATATTCCATGATCAAGGTCCCGGGGCCGTTGGGTCCGATCACCGTCTGCGGCGATCGCAAGGGCGCGGTCCAGTGCGACATGAAGACCCTGGACATGATCAAGGGTGACGAGCAGGAACCAGCCAAGGCTGCCGAACCTGCCAAGAAAAAGACAAAGAACCAGCCAAAGGCTGCCGCCAAGGGAGCATTGGCTGAAACCTCCCGAGCAGCTGAGAACCGATCAAGGGCCAAAGGGAAAGAAGTTCCCGAACAGGAGCTCATCGGGGAACAGGAGTTCATCGGGAAACAGGGAGCTGACGACCGCGCCGCTGAGAGGCAGACTGTGGTGGACCAGACCCCACTCAAGGGGACGCCGTCCACAAGCAGCTGGCGAGTCGCCGGCCAACGCCTCACCAATCGAGCCGCCTGCCAGACGCACCGAGCCGGGCACGAAGGCAGTAATCCTTGATGAGGCAGACCCGACCAAGACCACCCAGGTGGGCCTTGGCCTAGGTGACAAATAGGAACTCGAGCTCATTGCTTTCCTCCGGGCAAACGCAGATGTGTTCGCTTGGGAACCATCTGACATGCCCGGGATCCCCAGGGAGGTAATCGAGCACAAGCTTGGCATACGAACTGGCGTCCGACCAGTCAAGCAGAAGCAAAGCAGATATACCCCGGAGAAGCGAGACGCCATTAACGAAGAAATCAACCAACTACTCAAAGCCGGCTTCGTTCGAGAGGTCCCTTTCCCGGAGTGGCTGGCAAACCCAGTCATGGTCAAGAAGCCCAACGGAACGTGGAGGATGTGCGTGGACTACACAGATCTGAATAAAGCTTGCCCGAAGGATGAGTACCCATTACCTAGGATAGATCAAATTGTAGATTCAACCTCTGGATGCGAATTGCTTTGTTTTCTAGATGCCTATTCGGGGTATCACCAAATCAGCATGTGCATTGACGATGAGGAAAAAACTGCATTTGTAACTCCCTTCGGTGTTTATTGCTATATAAAGATGCCTTTTGGTCTGAAAAACGCAGGTTGCACTTATCAAAAATGTGTTCACATTGTTCTCGAAGGCCAAATCGGCCGTAATGTGGAGGCATATATAGATGACATTGTTGTGAAAAGTAAGTTAAAGGGTGATTTAATCGCTGATTTAACCGAAACATTCAACAACTTGCGTAAAAACAGGATGATGCTCAACCCCGCCAAATGCACCTTTGGTGTATCATCGGGTAAGCTCCTCGGTTACCTTGTTTCTCAACGAGGTATAGAGGCAAATCCGCACAAGATCAAGGCACTCGACGACATGAAGTCTCCACGCAGCCGCCACGAAGTCCAGAAGTTGGCAGGAATGATGGCGTCCCTAAGTCGATTCGTGTCCAAGTCAGGCGAACGAGGTATGCCGTTTTACAAATTGTTACGTAGAACTGATCGTTTTGAGTGGTCGGCAGAAGCAGAAGAGGCGTTCCAGGCGTTCAAACAGTACCTGCGGAAAATGCCCGTACTGGTCCCGCCAAAGCCACAAGAGGAGATGCTGTTATACGTAGCTGCGACACCAACTGTTGTTAGCACTGTTTTGGTGGTCGAGAGACCAACAGAAAAGTCTACAACACAACATCCCGTTTACTTCGTAAGCGAGGTGCTACATGATGCCAAAACAAGGTACCCTCAGATTCAGAAATTATTATATGCTGTACTAATGACTTCCAAGAAGCTCAAGCATTATTTTCTGAGCCACAAGATCAAGGTTGTGTCAACTTACCCTCTAGGCAACATTTTACATAATCGAGATGCCGTGGGTAGGATCGCGCAATGGTCTGTGGAGCTGGGGGCTTACGACGTTGAATTCATACCCAGAACTGCCATCAAGTCGCAGGCTCTGGCAGATTTCATCGCAGAATGGACTAACCCCGAACCCGAAGAAGCTGCCCAAAATCCCGAACACTGGACGATGTTCTATGACGGAGCATTTTGCAGAGCAGGCGCGGGGGCTAGGGTGGTCCTGATTTCACCACACAATGACATCATTAGGTACGCTTTACAAATCAATTTTGTTGATCCAACTCCTACTAACAATGTTGCCGAGTATGAAGGACTGTTGACAGGTCTCCGCATAGCTGCATCTCTTGGTGTCAGAAGGCTGCTCGTGAAAGGGGATTCCGAGTTAGCTGCAAAGCAAGTCATGAAAGAGTACAGTGTGCGGAGCGAGGTCATGGCTAAATACTTGGAAGCATATAGGCGGATGGAGAGCAAATTTGATGGGCTTGAAGTACGGCACGTGAAGAGGGAATTCAATGGCGACGCAGATAAGCTGGCAAAGGCAGCTGCAGAGCGCACACGGCTCCCAGGTAACGTGTTACTTGAAGTTCTTACTAAACCATCTGTGTCGGTTTCATTACCGAACCTAAAAACTGAACCCGCCAAGGGACCAGTTTCTATAACCAACGAATCCGTCAAGGAGTCTATGTTGGTCGGTACGGCCCGAGCCGCCGCTCTAGTTGGAAACGAGGAGAACTGGATGGATCCAATCCGGGCATACCTCACAAACCAAGCTATTCCGGATGATGATGCTACATTGGAGAAAATCCATCGTAAAGCCAAGAACTATCAATTGGTTGACGGGCGATTATACAAGCTAACCCGCAATGAAATGCTCCTCAAATGCATCACACGGACCGAGGGCATTAGTTTGCTCCACGACATTCACGGAGGAATCTGTGGATCACATGCTTCCCCGATATCTAACAGGGAAAGCATTCCGACAGAGCTTCTACTGGCCTACAGCTCTTCAAGACGCAAGCGAGTTAGTAAAAAAGTGCGAGGCATGCCAATTCTTCGCACGAAAACAAACTAAACCTGCGCAAGCTTTAAACACTATACCCTTGTCATGGCCCTTTGCCACTTGGGGTATAGACATCCTCGGGCCCTTTCCAAGGGCTGTCGGGGGATACAGATTTCTGTTCGTTGGCATTGACACATTTACAAAATGGGTTGAAGCCGAGCCAGTTCAGAAAATCACAAAAGAGGCAGCTGTCAAATTCCTACGGAGTATTGTCGTACGATTCGGTGTCCCGAACAGGATAATCTCTGATAATGGAACACAGTTTAAAAGTAAAAAGTTTTCTGATTTCTGCTACGACCACGGGATCAGGCATGATCGGTCATCGGTAAATCACCCGAAGACAAACGGGCAAGTAGAACGTGCCAATGGCATCGTGCTCCAGGGCATCAAGAAGAGGATTTTTAACAGATTGCAAGCTTACGACAAGCGCTGGATTCATGAGGTCCCTACAGTACTTTGGTCAATGAGGACCACTATGAATCGGGCAACAGGCGAAACACCTTTCTTCTTGGTGTATGGAGCAGAGGCGATTCTACCATCCGACATCCGACTACAAGCCCCTCGCGTGGCAATGTTTTCAGAAACTGAAGAGCCTGACAGACGCACTGATGAGCTAATCCTCCTGGAGGAGGCTCGTGACGCAGCTGCTTTTAGAGTAGCCCAGTATCAGCAAAAATTGCGACAATACTACGATGCTAATGTTCGACAACGAAGCCTATGCATTGGTGACATGGTGCTCAAACTAGATCAACGCACCAAGGACAAAACTAAATTGTCTTCTCCATGGCAAGGGCCGTATATTGTGGTAGACATCGCCCGACCAGGAGCCTACAGGATCGCAGAGATAGATGGGGACATGCTGCCAAACACGTGGAATATGGATCAACTACGCAGGTTCTACGCCTAAACAATGAAGATCGTGCACAGTTCAAGACCGACCATCAGGTTTGGCAGGTATAAACCGTCATCTGCGTAGTCTACAGCGCCAACAAAACAAAAAAAAGAGATAAGTTCTATATACTCTACTCACCCTCGCTTTTATGCTCAGGGGCTGGGTTTTCTATTTTCTATTCTGTTTCTACTCTTTGTTACCATATTGCATACACTAACAAAGAGCCGGGGACTACCATGCTGAAAATTTTCTTTTCAGACCTATTCTATGCGTCCCGAGCTCTATGCTCGGGGGCTCCCCATTTGATCGGGAAGTTTCTTGCAGTTCGTACTTCTAGACTCTTTTTCAGCATGCCAGCATGACTGTAAAAGAGCCCGGGGGCTACTACGGTACTACTACCATGCAAGAAATGGGCTTTTTAATTCAAGAAAGCTAGGCAGACGCTAAAATTACCGAACACCATGACTACAAGGAATTACACAGTTCAGAAGGCCGCCCGTGTCTCAGCAACTAAACAATTCCAAAATAGCTTATGGTAACGGGATTTTTTGGCTATGCCAAAGCTATCAGTTAAAAAGATCCATGAAAATACCGATCAGCTCTAAAGACTTACGCAAAAACATGCAAGCATATGTTTCGCAAAATGTAATCGCATTCTAAACCATTAAAGTTTTGCCCTATTACAGGAATCTTGCACAGTGTTCAGGGTGATTCCTCCGAATCACTCAGATGGAGATCAAGTTTTCTGACAAACGGTTCCACCAGTGGGGTAAGGCTATCAAACATTACCTCAGCTTCTGACGCCGAGCACTTGAAGCCTTTTGAGAGCAGAGAAACGTCCAGATCAGGGAGGTGGCTTTTCAAAGCCCCGATGGTGTGAGTTGCAGCAACGCAGGCACCTTCCATCAGCCTGGAGTCCAAGGACGAACTGCGCTTCTCTGATGCTTCAAGACGGGCGGTCAGATCAGCCACGTCTTTATCCCGAACAGCCAGTTTCCCTTCCAGATCCGAGTTTTTCTTCTCGAGCACCTCAATGCTCTTGGAGTTAGCTACAGGGTCAAAGGTAGCGTGTAAGCAAAAGTTCGAAGATAAAGACTCAATAAGCAAAGCATGAGATTTAAGACATGTACCTTCTTTCTCGGACTGGAGAACGGTCACTTGGGCTCCCAGTCTGATCACAGACGCTTCTGCAGCAGAGGCACGAGCGTCTAGCGAACGCCATTGCTCTTCAGCTGTCGAGAGCGCGCTAATGATCGGGCCCAGGGGCGTCGGGATGGGTCCCACGATCTCTGTAGTTTTCTCTGAGCTGTCAAGTTGTGCCGTCGAGTCTGGCTCGGGAGTTTTCTCTTTGGCAGATGGTTTGACAGGAGGAGAGGCTGTGGGATCGGGTTGCCTGAATTCCCGAATAATCAAATACAGTGAAAACAACATTTAAGAAAAGTGCTCATGCATAATCAAAGATTGTTAGAGCTCTTACTCGGCCGTCGGGATTTTGACTTTAAATCTCTTGGCACCAGGAATAAGCTTTGATGATTGTGCGGTCGGACGATTTTCCTGTTGAAAAAACTCCCGAGCACGTTTAGCTTTGGTTATGCGATCAAAAGCTGCGAATAAACGCCCGAATACGATCATGCTCGATACCTGGGCATCAGGACGAGGTGGATCACGATTGGGCTGCAGATCGGCGGACCTAGGCGATCCAAGGACTCCCGAATCCAGAACTGTCCTCTCCACACTGTGAGAGCGTTTCCGGGTTCGGGGGATAATTGCCTTAGGACTACTCGGGACCTCTTTCTCCAAACCAGGTGATGGTTCAGGTTGTTCGTTGGTCAGGGCCCCGGTGCCTTGATCAACGGGCTGATCTCCCTCCTCCTCAACATTGATGGCACCGCTCTGGGCGGGGGCATCAACAATAGCTGGGGCCTGGTCGGGAAAAAAGAGTTGCATCATATCAATATTAAGCAAGAAAGAGCTTTTTCTGAGTGACAGTTTACCTCTGGAGGAGGGTTGTCAGCGCTGTAGGGTGCTGGGACGTTCTCCCAGTTCAGGGGGTCAGCTCCAAACATCTTCTTCAGGCGCGCGGCCACTTCTGTCTCTGGGACAACTGCTAGTTAAGAGTCATGAACTCAAATGACCGAACAAACTCGGAAAAACAATCGAACAGAAAAACAAATACTCACCATCGGGTTTCATTCTGTTCGGGTCGTTGTCGCCCCTAAATGTCCAAGCGTAGCGGTCGTGAGTCATAAGCGGAATGAATCTCCATCTAATGAAGATTCTGCTACATGAACCGCCGTCAGACCAGCATTGCGGAGCTCCAGGACCCGATCAATATGCTTCTGCATCTCCTGGGTGATTCTTGGCAGGGCTTTGGTCTCTTCCTTGAGATAAGGCATCAGATACTTCCCTTTTGCCACTGAGGCCGTGGGAAGAGTGATGTAAAACCAATGACGCTCATATCCTTTCCAGCTGTCCTTAACTGGAAAGGGGATATAGATCTCCCGATCTCTCAAGGAAAAACCTATAGACCCGATCATGACTTGTTTCTTGTAGTATGCAGGGGTGTAAAAATATCTCCACAACAGCAGCGAAGGTTTAATCCCTAACCAGGCTTCGCACAGAAAGGCAAAAATGCTAAGCATTGTCAAAGCGCCAGGCTTAAGGTGCACGAGCTCTATCTGATAATGCTCGCATATGTTGTGGAAAAAATCAGAAGGATAAACCCCGAATCCGCAATGGAAGAACTCCAAGAATGCCACCATCTCAAGGGTGTTGGGGGTCGGATACACCTGACCTTTGGCATGCCGGCGAGGGAAGAGGCTGGTGTCGTGGAGCAGTCCAAGGTCCTCCAACTTCTGCAGTTGCTTGGCCGTCGTGGTGGATTTGTGCCAATACTTGTCCGTGGTGCAGACCGTGCCCCCGCTGCGGAGCTCTCGCCCGGTGGCGGCGCTGCTCTGGTCCCCTGAGGACTCAGTGGCGGATGAGGATTGGTGCGTGGATGCCATGGCGATCTTAGGCTAGCCCAGGGAGTTGGAGGAGCAGGGGGATGAAGGGAAGAAAGCTGATAAAAGATGGCAAGTGTTCTGTAGATGCGAATGGAGAAGACGAACCCCGAGAAACCTGCCCTTGAGTCCAGGCGGCCGCGCCTGGGGGCTTTTATGGTTCAGCCAGGGAGCACGAACCCCGAGAAACCTGCCCTTGAGCCGCTCAATCCGCAGTGACTGTTGGGTCAAAAAGATTCTTTCCTTTTTCTACGGCACGCGTCGTTTCGAAGAATGTGCAGGTCCAATTCAATGCATTTAGGGCTGTTAGCTTATTTGGTAAGTTACCAGTTTTAAATGACCAAACGATCGGTGTGAATCAAGGAAATGCCCGATCATGTCTGATCAGGATCAAATTTCCCGAACACACTGAAGATAGTTAGTCTGGTCGGAAGAAATTTTTCGTTCGGAAATTTTGTTTCTGGATGAGCAATTTCATGAACAGATTCACACAGATAAATTTCCAAAGCACAAGGGATTTAAATTACATCCATCAAGTGAAATTTCTTCATTAATCCAAAAGAGGGAACATTTCACAGGGGATTGATAACTATCCTGAAATCAAAATACAAAAGCGCCCTGATCTTGGGTTGATGATCGTCAACCAATCTGATCAGGGCGATGGTGTGCTCGCCGGTGGATCATCATCTACCGCGTTCTCTTCTTCAGAGTCACTGACGAGATCCACGAGCGCTCCGTCTCCAGGGATCCCGATCAGGTCGCGGTTCAGGGAGACGAAGAGGCGCCGGGCAAGTTCCTCGTCGCCGCTGGTGTCCACCGGAGCAGAAGACGAAGATGCGCCTGCGTGCGCCGCCTCTGGCTTCAGCCGGATTCCGCTCCCTCCTTGTTCTGGCTCGTCGTCGGAGGAGAGGGAGACAGGAGATGCCGGGGCTGGGGAGGAAGACGCAGGGCGTTTCCCGGCGGCAATGCTTGACAGGAGCAGCCTCGGGAGACGGCGGTGCCACCGCCGGAGCCTCCTCCTATGGTGGCTCGACCTCGACTCCATCATCCCCGTACCAGGGGAGAGCCAGGAGCGGAGCTTGGGGAGGAGCAGTGGGTGGTGACGTCTCCGGCAGGTCCACCGGCTTGTCGGGCGGTTGTTCGCCGGAGCTGCGAGGGGAGTCTCCGAAAAGGAGGCGAGGAAGCTTGAATTTGCGGCTAAGCCTTTTCTTTCCCATGGCGAGTGGAGGAAGAAGGCTTAGGATGGAAGTTTCAAGTACGCATCAATCCAGGAGATCTGATATTTAAAGACCCAGGGGTGCGACGCTTCGCACGAGAATCGAGGAGCCAGAGCAGAGCCGTATCGCGTGCGCTGCTAAAGTTCCGGGAGACGTGCGGAGTGGGTTTTTAATGCACTGGGCAGCAGTTACATCAATCCTGGGGCGTTTCACTTTCCAAGACAGAACAGTTCTTTTTTACTATTATTATGGCTGATATTTTTCTTTGACCTTATCATTCAGATGCAGGTTTCAACATTCAAGAGTTCGGGAACTTTTCTGGCTCTCATGTACAAGTGATTGACGAGGTATTAACATATCCAAAAACCACCCGAAGAGCAAAAAGACCCGAAGGCTACTGAACAGTCAACCTTTTCTGAACAAGATAAGCTCGGGGGCTACTGTTGAGGCCATAATACCAGGGTGCCCGATCACGAGGATTACCGACTACCGACTCCGAACTATCAAGACTCCGAACAAGACACGATGACCAGATCGCAGAAGGAAAGCCTAAAGATAGCTAGAGTCCTGCTAGGTTTAGGTCTGTTTTGTCTTGTATGGAACGTCTCCCTGGATATAAATAGTGGGGTCCTGTACGTAGAGGGTATCCACAATCTTAGACAATCCACCCGAGGGTACTTGTTACGCATTGTAATTTGTACTCGATGAAATAATACAAGCAGCAACTGGACGTAGGGTTATTACTCGATCTCGAGGGCCCGAACCAGTATAAAAATCCCGTGTCTCTCTGTTCGTCACCGTGATCAATCTTCGCACGAAGCGGGGTGCCTGCCGGACAAATATCTGACGAGTACAACCTCGACAGTTTACATAATTTTGCAAGCGCACAGAAGTACATTGTAGCATTTCACCCCGGAGTATTCCAGAGTATCATTATTTGTTTATCCACAGGGAAAGCATTTAGTTAAAGAGAGGTGTTATCCGATACATTTGCATACATCATAATTAATCAACCATGGTCTAGATAGGGGTAAATGATATAGCAATTAAGAGTAGAGTCTACTAACTAAGACTATGACTTGTAGCAATTGGAGCTCTTCCTTCTGGTGTGTGTTGTACAGGAGGTGTTGGCACCTATTTATAGCACTTGGAGGCGGTTCAGGGCCGGTACCAGGCGGTTGAGGACCAGTGGGCCCACCACCGAGTCGGCCGATGTGGAGACGTCGCCCGACCATCAGATGAACCGACTGAACTCATCCATGGTGTAGATTTAGTCCTGATGGCAGTGTGGATACGCTCGAGAAGGAAGGATCGCAACGGCCGCTAGACTGGGTCGGCCGACCAGGCCAGGTCGGCCGACTTGGTCCAGGCACGGTTTGCCTCGATCTTCTTCTGTGTCGCTGGAATGTGGACCCTGGTACTCGTGGAAGATGGGTATGGATCCTCGGAGTAACTGTTGATTCTTATGTGGGCCCATCAATCCATGTACTCCTCCTTATCCTTCTTGTCATCCCTTGGATATAACCGTCATTGATTCAACGTTCTGGATGACACGAACTTGTGCTTCTTCTGCATGGCCATACCTGGGCTTGGTTGTACACTAGGCCAGGTCAGCCGACCTGTGTAGGTCGGGCGACCTGGGCCTGGCCTTGTTTTCCTTCATCTTTTGGCCCATATCTCCTGCAGCCAAATAATCTCCATGTACAAGTGGAACTATGTTATTTGAAATAAAATCCTACTGATCATTACTAATTTATTTCATTTTATTATGCTGGCATTACAATATATTCATGACTTAACAAGCGCCAACAAACTCCCCCAAGCTAAGACCTTTGCTCGCCACGAGCAAACACTTGGAGAATTAGGAACTTAGGATCAGAATTGCTTACTTCCCATAAGAGATATTTTCAACAAGAAAGCAATTCATGACTTGATTAAGTTGGCAAAGATCAAATCATCCTTTTTCCCTTATCACTTATGGGGCTTTTTAGCTTTTTCTTCATCTTGAGTGGTTGAAAACCAGAACAACTTAGCGAGAGCGCTCTTCCCTAAACCATTGTTCCACAATCACACCGGAGGTTTTAGAGAGACTTTTTGCAAAGAAAACACAAAACTCCTCAAGTGACTCTCCAGTCGCTCATTTGTGTTTATACTATCACTCCTCCCAATTTCCCTCAATAGCATAGACAAGTGGGGTTCATAAATGGGAAACTTTTCTTTCACAAATGCATTGTTTATTTTGTTGAGTCAAATCCAGGATCAATGAAGAATTAAATCATACACTCAAATTGGAGTGTGCAAGTGTGGATATGTGGTAACGAAAAAATGAACTCCTTTAGAGAATCTCTCTCCTTTAGAAATTTTGCTATAAAGCTTGGCTCCCCTTCTTTTTTTCGCATGGACTATACAGTGTCCATAATTTTTCTTCTTCTCTTTTTTTTCATGGACTAGACTTGTGTCCATATCTTTTATTCTCTCATTTGACTTGTATAGGGAGCCTAAGCTTTATGCCTATACATAATTTTGGAGAGGAGTCTCTTTGCTTTGTAGTACTTTATTCTAGTGAACAAATGATAGGCATGCTGCTTACTTCCAGGGTAGAAGTATTGCATATGTGGTGGCGTGTACGTGACTCCAATTTTAAGAGCATGAAGTAAATCTTACACAGATCGCAATGAACTTGACAGAACTCAAAACAAATGCACATGCTCTTTGTGTGTGGTTGGAATATGCGGCTCTGGTAGGAATTTCACTCTTCACTGAGGAGTCTAGAATTTTGTTCTTTTTTGAAATAAAATCTCCGGGATCAGGTTTCACTTTGGTAAAGATAAAGCAACTCTAACTTAATATCTCATAGCTCTCAACAACCTAGAATCAGATCTAGCATTTGCTGCCCACAAGATTTAAGTTTCCAAGGAAATAACCGATTTAAGCCAACAAAACTAGAACACAAAAGACTGCCTTATTGAACTTGAATAAATGGGGAAGGTCATAGCAAATATTCATCACTTCCAAACAAAGTTTCATCATTCATTTATTTCCATTTTTATCATTTTCATTTGCATTTTTTAAGTAAAAAGAAAAACAAAAGGAATGGTTCAGACGACTTACCTTTTCGGGGGTCCTCCCCCAAGCTGGACTTCTCACGGCTGACGGTACTGAGGGTCGTGCGGGTTGAAACCTTGGGATCGCAGGTAGGCAGTTAGGTTCTGGTTGCCCTCCTGGATGCTGTGCTGAAGGGCGTTGTAGTTCTGTGCCGACTGGTCCCACCAAGCTTGCGACTGCTGCACATGCTGGGTC
Source organism: Alloteropsis semialata (assembly GCA_004135705.1). Classification (NCBI taxonomy): domain Eukaryota; kingdom Viridiplantae; phylum Streptophyta; class Magnoliopsida; order Poales; family Poaceae; genus Alloteropsis; species Alloteropsis semialata. The sequence goes on along the minus strand of CM014277.1, from coordinate 53,668,773 downwards.
AATGTATCATCAATGCGGTGAGTGGTTACCTCTAAGGTTCCCATGCGATTGGATAACCCATCCATGCTGCTGCGCCAGTCCCTTGCTGAAAAGGATCGTCGGGCGTCAAACGGAGGAGGGCCGCCACTGGAGCTGGATGACTGATGATAGCGCGGGTCTTGGGGATTCCATTGTGCGTGTGGCGCTTCATGCCATCCCGAACCTCCTGCCATGTATGGCGAAGGCGATTGCGGCTGCTCCCAATTTGATCCTGCTGGTATGTATGGCGGAGTTGGCGGCTCCCATGCTGCTTGGGTCTGCGGCACCCCGGCTTCTCCCCGTCTGGACATGCTTCTTGTCACCCTTCCTGTCACACTGTGCCTGCCTTCCTGTTGCAACTCCAACAAAAGTGTTTTGCATCTGTACAACCAGTAATCCGGTGCTGGCAACGGAATTCTGGTTGTACTATTATGATAAACCATAATAAGCTTTTGGTCTAAGGCATGAGTGACAAGGTGACTCTGAACAAAATGAGATTCATCCAGAGTGGGATGAGGCTGTGGAAGGAACTCGACTCGGTAGCTATCCAAAAGGCCCATTGATTCAAAAATGCGAGTAACTAAAGAAGTGCATTCAATGGTACCTTGCCTCTTAAAGACACCCATCCATTGATCAATCATAGAAACAACAGGGGATACTTTTATCTTCTTAACCATTGCATATAATAATTTCAATTCATCAATGCGAACGGTTCGAAGATCATTCCGAGGAAACAAAGTCATAGCAATCCAGCGATGCATGAAACGGAGAGTGGGATTATGGATGTGGCTTGTTCTAGGGGGAGTGCCATCTGTGATACCCGAGATATCACGCCAAAAGGATTCTCTAACAAAATGCCTCAACACTTTATCAACTTCCAAGCTACAACGTTTGCTAAAACCTAAGTGGCTACTAAGCTGCCTCCACGAAACGAAATACTCTTCTCTTAAAAAGCGAAAAGTAATCCCTTCTGCAGATTTTCTCAAAGTAGTAAGGAATTGGATTGTTAGCAAACGACACCCATCCTCATTAATGCGCGCAAAATCTGACCAACCCACAGCACCCCAAACGGTTTTGAAATCAGTGGCCATACCTGATTTCTCCATGAGTTCGCTTGTGAACACACGTGTGTGATCAAAAGCGCGACCCAGAAGAATTTGATACGCTTCCAGTTCGTAGCCTTCTTCGATGTCGAGTTGATCGTCGGAGATGAACGCCGGGCGAGGATCGTCTTCGTTGTGGTTGCTGCTGGAGCTGTCCCCGTTGCCATCTCCATTGCCACCGCCTCCTGCAGATGTGGCGCCAGCACCAGTGTAATAGTACTGGTCTTCGGAGATCTTCATGGAGTGCTGGCTGCTTATCCTTTCCTCGGAGCCACCGGCTGATTCCATGATCTCCGTGCTGGAGGAGATCAGCTCAGTGCTTCTGGAATGTCGGCTTCACTTTGAGCTCGACCCTTTCAACTTCTTTGCCTTGTTCACGACCCCTCGGACGATGTTCATGATTTCTGCACAAGGAACAGCAACAAGAACAACACTTGGAAGACAAAAGGATTAGCGTTAGCAAGTTAGTCGTCCAAGAATTAGTCGTTCTTGCGGGGCGTGGTTGCCTCCACAAAAATCGTTCTTGTGGGTTGTCGGGGTTCTCTACCGCCGACAAGTAAATTTCCTACGATCGCGCGTCGGAGCCCGGATGGTGACTCGAGAGACAGGGGGTTTTAGACTGGTTCGGGCCTCCGGAGAGTAATACCCTACGTCCAGTATGTGCCGGTGTTCTCAAGTCCAAAGTCTGTAGTAGGGGGTACAAACTGGTCGGGAGAGGGAGAGGGTCCCAGGTCCCGGTGCTGTGCGAACGAGTGTGCTGTTCGTGCTGTGTCCGAATGTTCGGCTAGTGTTCACCTTGTCCCCCCACTGATGTCCCCTTGTCCCCTTTTATAGTCTCAAGGAGAGAAGGGAGCGGGGGGTAAGAAAGATAGAAAATTACAAGGAGAGTTACTGCCCCGAGGCCTTTGGCTTGCGTCGTGCGCCGAGCCGTACAGGGAGCAGGTGTTGACGGAGTGGGCACCCCGCCGGACCCGGGATCGTACATCCCGGGTGGTTGGTGTAGATGTCTTCTCGGGTAAGCTCCCGGGTAGTTCCCGGGTCGTGGTTGACTTGCTCGAGGTCCTCGGGTGCTCCAGGTGTCCTGCTCGGGTTCCAGGTGTCATCCATGGGCGCCTGGGATCGTATTTGGGCGCCCGGTGTTGCGCATGCGCTCCTCCCAAGACTGTAGCGTTCCTGTTCGGATGGGACGAGTGCCACTGTGGCTGCCGCGGCGAAGGACGGACGCCCATCATGCTCTGACGCGGCGGGTACCAAGTGGGTACGGCGCTGGATGGGCCAAGACGTGGCCGGGTAGTTTCACCCGGGGAGTTGGAGACTCCTCGGAGGCGGAGAACTCCCCGGGCGAATCGGAGAGCCCTTCGAGGGCGGGGAACTCCTCGGGCGAGCAGTGGAGCCACTCGGAGGCGGAGAACTCCTCGGGCGAGCAGCGAAGCCACTCGGAGGCGGAGAACTCCTCGGGCGAGCAGCGAAGCTACTCGGAGGCGGAGAACTCCTCGGGCGAATCGCGGAGACTCCTCGGAGGCGGAGAACTCCTCGGGCGAATCGGAGACTCGTCGGGCTGCCTCCGAGACGCCAGGACATGGAAAATCTGCTTTGGTTTGAGCCTTCAATTTTGGGTTTGGTTGGGCACCCCTAATTCGGACCTTCGTCAGTAGCCCCCGAGCCTGGGGGGGAGATGGAGACTCGCGCCCAGGCTGGATGGCGGCGTGGATATGGTAAGTTATGATCTTTCCGGTGGGGGCGCGCGAGCGCACCCGCCGGGTGTAGCCCCCGAGCCTTGAGAAGAGCTGGTGCTCTTGTTAAGGTTTTGTGCCCGGGTGGTTTGCCTTGGATGTTGTCGGGATCGAAGAACTTGTCGGGGAGGGGAAGCTTGTCGGGGACGCTTCTTTGGTGGGCCGGACAGCTGCCCGACCGTTGACGGGCCGGGAACGGAAGCGTCGGCCCGTTCCCCCGCCGCGTGGGGAGGTGGACGCGCCTTTTGAGGAGGTCAGGCGAAGCGACGTGCGCACGTCGCCGCGGCGCCAGTGGTGGGCCCGCGCAATTAAGGCAGCGGCCGTTTCGTCTCGCCCCTATTTATAGCCGCGTGCTGCGGCGGCCTCGGGTTTTACCCCAGCCCGAGCTTTCCAACTTTCGTCGCGCGCTTCGTCTCCTTCGTTGCTGCCGCTTGCTTCCTTGCGTCTTCCGCCGCCGTCGCCTCGCCGTTCCGGAGAGCAAGTGACCGAGCCCCACATCCCGCCGGCGTTTTTCCTTCGGATTGCTTCAAGATGTCGACCTGGGAGCGCTCCCGTGTCTCGCTCCGGCAGCTGGAGGGCCTCGTGGCGGAAGGGCTGCTTCCGCCGTTGACGGAGGCCGTGGAGTGGAAGGTTCTGGGCGTGGAAGACTATCCCCGACCGCCGCAGGGATATGTCGTCTCGTTCGTCGCCTTCCACGAGCGCGGGTTCTCCGTCCCCGCCGGAAGATTCATCCGCGCCGTGCTCAACGAGTACGGGCTGGAGCTTCACCACCTCAACCCCAACGGGGTTCAGCAGATGGCGCTGTTCGTGGCCCTCTGCGAGGGGTACTTGGAGATGGAGGCCCACTGGGACCTCTTCAGGTATTTCTTTAAGTTCTCACTGCATTCCGCAGAGGGCGGAGCCCCCGCGACGATTGGTTGCGCCGTCCTGAAGGCGAAGCAGGGGCGTTCAAAGGACTACATCTCGTCGGCCCTGATCAGCTCGAACAAGGGCTGGCACCCGATGTGGTTCTATTTGAAGAACGACAGCAAGAATCCTTTGCCGGCGTACACCGGGAAGACCTTTGAGAAGGCGCCCGACGAGTGGGCGTACGGGCCCGAGAAGAACAAGCAGGAGAAGCTTCTCGGGGACATCTGGAAGGCCCTCGCGCGACTGCGCGACGCGAGGGTGTCAACGGCGGAAGTCCTCGGGGGGTACCTCTCGAGAGGTATCGTGCCGCTGAGGCGGCGCGCTCTCCCCATTTGGCAGATGACTCCGGAGAATGCCCCCTTCGTGGGGACCGTGACGATGAACCCCCTGCCATCGGGGGACGAGGTGGAGCGCCGAGTGACGGCGGCGATGGGGAAGGGCCACGGCGCGTATCCTCCGGGCTTCTCCCCATGCTCCCGAACACCCGCACCCGGGCTCTGGTAAGGTGTCCTTCATCCGCCTTGTTTCCCCAAGCGGTTTTTAGTTGGCTGATCCCGAGTTCTTTCAGATGAAGGGCCTCAACTACTCCTACTCCCGGCCGCCTCTTCCCGAGGACAGGGCGAGGAACCGGGCCGAGGCCGAATGGGCCAAGGCGAGGAAAGATCGCCGGGAGGAGTGGAAGAAGAAGGAGGTCGCCAAGCGTGAACGGAACGCTGAGCGATCCAGGAGGAGGAGGAAGGGAGAAGATGACGTCTCCGAGGACGAGGACCCCGAGGAGTTCGTGGAGGACGACTCGGGGAGTGGAGATGACGAGGAGAGTGATGTCGACGCGCCTCCTCAGAAGCTCAAGGCGGTCGCGACGATGACCGCCGGCGCCTCGTCCTCGGCGCAGCATTCGGGGCGAAGCGGGAGAGGTGGGCCGCCACTGCCGGACTCGGGGAGGAGCGAAAGCTCTCGGTCGGACCGGCATCGGCGGTCCTCCGAGGAAGGCCGGCGCGAGAGGCGCAGCCGCACGCCTCCGTCCTCCCATCACGAGCCCGAGAAGGGGAGGAGTTCCCGATGGGAGCCGGTCCTTCGTCGGGAGAGGAGCCGGAGCCGGGACCGGTCGGAGCGCACCCATAAGGGAGGTTCGTCCTCGGGGGCGTCGCGCTCCCCCAAGAGGCCCGCGCCGCGGGACGATAGGCGGCCGCCGTCGGCCCCCCAAACGGTGCCCCGGACGCCCGTGGTGGATGCGCAGGCCCCTCCCGTCCCGGTGAAGGTTACGGCGAGGCGGCCGGACCCGTCACCGGTCGAGGGAGGAGGCTCGTCTGGTCGGGCGGTGTCCCACTCGGGCAGGGACGCCGCAGCCGCGCCCGTGGCCCCCGTCCCGACGGCGCACGCGGGATCCAAGAGGCCCGCATCCCCGAAGGCCCTGGCGCCGACGGGATCCAAGCGGACACGGCCCATCTCGTCGAGGTGAGTGATGTTCTGTGTCTCTCGAATGGTTTTGGTTTTTTCTCGTAGTTACCATTTTTCTCAGCCGGATTCCTGACTTGTGGTGAACCAGTCGGGCCGATACCCCGCTCGAGGTGGCGCCGAAGAAGACGCTGCGCTCGGCGGCGCCGTTGCCGAGGCCTGCGACGGAGCAGGCTGAGCAGGCGACGCCGGAGCCCGCGGCGGGGCCGGCCGAGAAGGCGACGGTGGAGCCCGCGGTGGAGCGGGCAGAGGAGGTGACGCTGGAGCCCTCGGCGGAGCGGGCCGAGGAGGGGACACGGAGGGTGGCGCCCTCCGTGGAGGAGCAAGTGCCGGAGGAGGATGGCAACAGCCCGGGAGACGCACTCCCCACGGGCCTAGCCTTCGCACAGACCGTCCCCTCAGAGGCGGCCGTGGCAGCGCTCCAAGCGGAGCTGGCCGGGGAGCTGGTGGAGGCGGCCCTGCCTACTCCTCAGGAGGAGCCGGCCCACCCCGAAGTGGAGGAGATCGCCATGTCCGGGGGCGCGGCCGGAGAAGATGGCCGCGGGGCCGCTGCCTCTCCAGGGGCCGCGGTTGGCCCCCAAGAAGCAGAGGCGGGGATCTCCGGCGCCCGTCAGGACGCCGCCATCCCGGCAGCCGTTGCAGCCCCCGAGCCCTCCGGGGTGATCCCCCCGGAGGTCGTCGTGCTCGAGGACTCGCCGGAGGGTAGTTCGCGGAGGGTCGCCGGTGAGTGCAGCAGGAGGCTGACCGTGGAGTCCCCGAGACCTTCGTGCCCTTCGAGCGAGGGCCTGTGCTATCTCCGGGAGACGCCGGGAATGATGACGGTGGATCGTCGATTTGGCGCCATCGTACCTATCGAAGACAACCCGAACCTTCCGTGCGAGGGTCGGTTGTTGTGGTACGACCGTCAGAACCCGGCGGCGGGTCCCGTCTTCGAGCTGAACGACGCGGCGGAGAGGGAGCAGTGCCAGCTTCTCACCGAAGGCCTCGACAACATGAAGGAGGTCTTCAACAAGTTGATCATCGGGCCTTCCAAGGTGAGTTTCTTGACTTCGTTCTTCCAGCCTTGGCGCCGTTTTGGGTTGCGTCTTACCGTTCTTCTTTTTGTTTTCGTTCAGAAAATCTTGGAGCGCAGCGCCGAGAAGTCGGCGTTCCTGCGCCGGGAGTCTGGGCTTTGGCACGCCGTGGAGCAGCTGAAGGCCGAGAAGGAGCAGCTCGAGGCCCAGCTGGCCGAGGCCCGGGAGGCCAGGGACGAGGCGATCATGGACGCCGAGGAGAAGGAGGCCGCCCTCGAGGCAAAGGTGGACGAGGCCGAGAGGACCGTGAGGGAGGCGTTGACGGCCGCCGACGCCTCCAATCGGGAAAAGGCTGCCGCCGTACGGGAGGTCGAGGAGCTGAGGACGAAGGTGGTGGACCTTCAGATAGACGTCCAGCACCGCGACCTCGACCTCAAGACGGTCGGCAACCAGTTGGTCGAGCTGGCCGGGAAGCTGACGGCCGCGGAGGAAGAGGGGGCCCGCCTCAAGGAGATCGCCCAGAAGCGGGAGGAGGAGATCCTCGGTAAGTTATCCCTCCCCATTTCTTGTCGGGCGGTTTCTTTCCGTTCTCCTCGCGTGGCGGCGCGTTTGCTTAGGTTTGACTGTCAATGCAGCCCTGCGGAGGGTGAAGGCTGACCAGGAGGCCCAGCTCGAGGCTGGGAAGCGCGAGATGGCACGGCCTTTGCTGCCAACCAAGAGCTGGTGCAGCTTGGTCACGAGCTTAAGGCGGAGCTGACCAGTAAGTATCGTATGTCCACTTGCCCTTCTTCTTGCAGAATGATAGTGACGAGGAGTTGCCTGCAGGGGTCGTCGAGGACCTTCAGAGGTCCAGGGAGGCGGGCGAGCAGAGCCAGAGGGCCCTCGAGAAGAAGTCCGAGGTCCATCAGGCTTTGGTCCAGGCGGTCGAGCACCTGTTCGAGGAGCTCAACGTCGGCGGCGGCCCGTCCTTGGTGGATCGCCTGGCACTTGTCACGGGGAGGACTCGGGCGCAGGCCTCGGATCTTGCTCGGAGCGTAGCGCGCAAGATCATTGCTATGTTCTTGTCGCACTACCCGACCATGGATCGGGAGGCTCTGCAAGGCGGGTGGGCCCCGGCTACGAGGATGATGAATACGACGAGATTGAAGCCGAATCCTCCTCGTTTGCCGATCAAGTGCTGACCGCCGCCCTGAAGGATCTTGGGCTAGAGTAGACATGAAAAATTTTGTTATGTAATGAACAAAACTCCAATCATTGCTACTCAGAAAAGCTCGTGTTTTATCTGTTGTTTGCCATTTTCGTTTTCTTCCGAATGCCTTTGGGGGTCGTGGGTCGAGATGGAAAGGTGCGGGGTCCTGCCCGTCAGTCTCTATTCCGTAGCCGCTGGGGCGTAGGAACTCGGGAGGTTGGGCACTCGGATTCACAGCCCCCGAGTGGTTTCGGAAGATTCGAACGATGACAAGCAGTAGATCAAAAAAGCAACAACTAGTCGAGGCGGTTCCTTTATTGCTTCTCGGGAAAAAGACGTCGGCCCAAGGGCTTGGACCTTGCCCGCAAGTTAGCGCCGTAGCCGCAGGGGCGTGAGCACTCGAAACTTGGACAAGCGTGGTCACGAAGCCCTTTGAGCTGACGTTCCTTTCTCGCAAGCGCAAAAGTATACCGCTTGATCGCGCGCGAGAGCGATCACTTGGCGAGTTTTTGCGAAAAAACGGAGGGGCACCGGGCCCCGGGTGGAGCCCCCGAGCGGTGGGCGATCCTGCACAGGGAAGGGGTCGCCCGCTGCTTAGCTTTGGGAACTCACGGGGTACACTTCGATCGTACGCAAATAAAGTACTCGGAACAGCATAGTACTTTGACTATTATCGCGAATTGAAAAGTACAGGTACTTTTAAGGGTAGAGTGACGTAGCTGTGCGAGCCCGCAGGGGAGTGTGAGGCTCTTCGGGAGAGGCGGGGACTCGTCGGGCGAGGTGGGGACTTCTCGGGCTCGTCCTCGGCCTCGTTTTGTCGTGGCGAGATCTCTTTCAGGCCTTGTTTCGTGACCTGGGACCCCACGCGATGTAGGGTGCTGGTGGAGAGGCCTTTTTCTCCTTGCGTCGTTACCCCTCATGCACCTTTTTTCGCAAAAGGTGGAGGGGCCGGACCGCGCCGTATTTTTGCCTCGCTGGCCGAAAATGCGGTGTCCGTGTGAGCTGATAACGGGTTAATTCGAGTGAAGCCACGGCATCCCGCTCGACGGGTTCCGATCGGACCAGCTGGTGGCCAGCTTCAAATTCTCGGTGGCGAGATCATCTAGTTACCGAGTCCGTTCGA
>CM014277.1:53606597-53652477 GCA_004135705.1 Alloteropsis semialata | reverse complement strand
CGATGACGAATTCAAGAAGGAAGACACGTCGGCTAAGGAAGAAGCGTATCAGATTCGGGGACTATTTCCTTTTCAGAAGGTGTTTGAGAGTCCCGTAGTATCTTAAATTCAGTTTACCTTATTTAGTTAGTCTGGTCCGATCAGGACTCTTCATGACCAGGGTATAAATATGAACCCTCGTCCATTGTAAAGAACAATCCTCACAATCAATACAACCCGGCTTCACGCCAAAACCCTAGTAGTAGTTACCGACGAAGCTCATTGGTGGATGGGCTGCATCAGTTCTGATCTCCGGCTTACCAGTAAGTTAGTCAATTTATCGAACTAGTATAGGCTTTGAATTGAGGCGCATCGCCCTTTCTCGTTTATACTGTTCAACCGATTTATCTCTGGATAATCAAGATTGATATAGATTCCCTACGTCGGAGCTAGATCAATATTGATTATTCAATAGATTATCGTTTATCGGACTATACTTTAAGCCTAGATTCTCTACGTCGGAGCTAGGTATCAAGATTAATCTAGATTCCCTACGTCGGAGCTAGAGTAATCTTGGTTACTAAAGATAGTCTTTGCGGTTTGTTGAAGTTGCTAGATTGGTTTAGATCTACGCCATGTGAATCAATTCTACTTCTTCAACGGCTTTGAGCATAGGTCTTGGTCCGATTTAAGCATTATTTATCTTACAGCATCGTTCTATGTCCGATCTTGCCTTGTGGTTTAATCTAGTTGTTCTTTGAGTATTACACTGGTGTAGATTCCCTACGTCGGAGCTGGATCTTTGTAATACGCTTAGATTAATCTTTGACTGTCATGTTTGGTCTAGATTCCCTACGTCGGAGCTAGGTTCATCTTGATTAGTTAAAGGAAGCTTTGATTATGCCTTAATGCTATTTGAATGTTAAGTGTGGTGTAGATTCCCTACGTCGAAGCTGGATCTTGCTTAATTGTTCAGTAGCATATCTTAGAATCAGAACGTATCTGTTAATGTTTCGCCTGCTTATTTTGCTTAATCTGATCAACACCTATGCGAGCATCTTGTTTAATTAACAGGTTGATAAATTAAGTCAGATTATGTAGCTATCTGATCTGATCATAGTTAGAGAAATCTAGATTCCCTACGTCGGAGCTAGATTTCTCTGAAAAGGCTATAGTCCGATCGGTTGGTTAGATGGTCCGATAAGACGAGTCAAACTGGTAACTTAGACAAGGTGGACAATGTATCGGCTTACACTTTGATTATTTAATATCTTGTTTCAAGACATAGCTGATCCATTATTTTACATATTGGCCTTGTTTTATGCTTTATTTCATTATTCAAAGGCTGGTCTGTTATATCAATCAAGGTCCGATCCTGATTGGTCCGATTCTGAAGTCCGATTTGGTGTCTGATTGAGGTCCGATAACTCGGTCCGATTGACGTCATCATTGAGGTCCGATTCTGAGGTCCGATCGGTATCGGCCGATGCGTGTCTGATTGGGTCTTGGCTAAAATTCGACGTTACTCCATCGTCTGAAATAGAGCCGGCACAATCATAGAGCAATTTAACTGTTTTATTCTCTTGTCAATTTCAGGTCAAATTGACTGGCACGCCGCGAACCTGAACTGGAGTGTAGACTGGCACTGGAGCGAAGCTGATCTCCCCGGTCATCGTGTGCTGCACGCGGGAGATGCGTCCGCCGATTTTCCGCGTCAACAGAACGGTTCGAAGATCATTCCGAGGAAACAAAGTCATAGCAATCCAGCGATGCATGAAACGGAGAGTGGGATTATGGATGTGGCTTGTTCTAGGGGGAGTGCCATCTGTGATACCCGAGATATCACGCCAAAAGGATTCTCTAACAAAATGCCTCAACACTTTATCAACTTCCAAGCTACAACGTTTGCTAAAACCTAAGTGGCTACTAAGCTGCCTCCACGAAATGAAATACTCTTCTCTTAAAAAGCGAAAAGTAATCCCTTCTGCAGATTTTCTCAAAGTAGTAAGGAATTGGATTGTTAGCAAACGACACCCATCCTCATTAATGCGCGCAAAATCCGACCAACCCACAGCACCCCAAACGGTTTTGAAATCAGTGGCCATACCTGATTTCTCCATGAGTTCGCTTGTGAACACACGTGTGTGATCAAAAGCGCGACCCAGAAGAATTTGATACGCTTCCAGTTCGTAGCCTTCTTCGATGTCGAGTTGATCGTCGGAGATGAACGCCGGGCGAGGATCGTCTTCGTTGTGGTTGCTGCTGGAGCTGTCCCCGTTGCCATCTCCATTGCCACCGCCTCCTGCAGATGTGGCGCCAGCACCAGTGTAATAGTACTGGTCTTCGGAGATCTTCATGGAGTGCTGGCTGCTTATCCTTTCCTCGGAGCCACCGGCTGATTCCATGATCTCCGTGCTGGAGGAGATCAGCTCAGTGCTTCTGGAATGTCGGCTTCACTTTGAGCTCGACCCTTTCAACTTCTTTGCCTTGTTCACGACCCCTCGGACGATGTTCATGATTTCTGCACAAGGAACAGCAACAAGAACAACACTTGGAAGACAAAAGGATTAGCGTTAGCAAGTTAGTCGTCCAAGAATTAGTCGTTCTTGCGGGGCGTGGTTGCCTCCACAAAAATCGTTCTTGTGGGTTATGACACACCACAAACAAGCGTTCTTGTGGGATTTTAGTTACCTCCACAACACGTTCAAGAGTTTGAGCATGAAAATAACAGCACCGTTATGCAGAACTGAAATCCATTTTTAATTGGTTTTTCAATTTTTATTGTTTTTTCCAAATTTAGGGGCTAAAGACATAAGAATTTAATAGAGGGAGAAGAGAAACTCCGAGGGCGAAACGCAGCTCGGGTTGGGGCGAAGTGAGCAAGCTGCTGGCCAAGGCTTTTTATAGCCGGAGCTCACCTCTGATTGGCCGACCACACCCTCCCGCGGAGGCAATTCGGCCAGCCTTTGATCACGATCGCGTTGGATACCTGGTGTCTGCAGAAACGGTTGAAAACTTTGCAAAAGAGTGCGGCGTGCATCGGGCGACATGAGCTGGTCGGCCGACCTGATTTGATTACCTTTGAAAGCCTCCTTTGGAATTTACGATTTGTGCCTATGGTTGTGTATGATGGGGATTGAGTGCTCTGCAAAGGCCAAAGTTGTGAGTCGGCCGACGTGCCATGGTCGGCAGACCGTTGCGTAGCTAGGTCCAGGCTTAGCCTTTGTAGAGTGGCACATGGTTCAATGGTGTGATGATTTCCGGGTGCGTGGGCAGTGGTGGCCAGGTATCCAAGGAGAATTCAAGTAAATGGCCCCAAAGTTCAAATTTCAAATGCAAAAGATTTTGTGGAAAATTTAAACATGCTTGAGAAATAAATATGCATTGTGAAATAAACATGGGATACATACCGATGTACCTACCGGTGAGGACTCATTGTTTTTCGTCCATCGAGTGCAGACGTCTTCACGACATGATTTAACTTGATGATCTGACCTCCGCATTTGAAGATGATGCAGAGGCTTTGCAACGCCACTCCAGTTCTGTTTTCTCCACACAGCGTGCTGTTGATGTTATTGCTTTCAGAGCCTTAACACCTTGTGTGAATTCCTTGGGCAGGGGCAGGAGCGGCTCGCTGTTGGTGACTGGTGGTTTCTGTGGCTTCCATCCATAAATCACCTTGATTTCGGGTCCATCATGCTTTTGATTTGATTCTTTGTTGTTTCCTGCATGATTAGCCAACATCTCCCGACTGGCCTCTTTCACCACAGCAGTTAACTGAGCTGACTGGGCCTCTAGAATTTTGCTTACGCGCAGCTGGTTTTTCACAGCAATTGACAGGGCATGGAATCTAGAACTTAGATCCTTTACCTTTCTCTTGGCAGGTATAGTGTATACACTTCCTCCTTGCTGAGATGGGCCCCAGTTATGTGCTAGGAATAAATCTCTGCACTGCTGCCAAGACTCCATCTTTGTCTGGTGGTTGTAGTACCATTGCAGTGCTATGCCTGTTAGTGAGAATGGGAATAACCATTGCATTGCCCTTCCTGCTAGTCGACAGCATATTGCTGAGAAATGTCGAAGATGTTCTGCTGCATCTGTCTTAGCTTTTCCGTTGAACGGCTTGGCTTGCACCATGGTAATGTACGTTGAGTCGATCATGAGAGTTTCAGTTGCCATCTTGGTGCAAAGGTGCTTCGATTTCGACCGACAGAAATTGGGGGATCACTTGAATGCTCTCTTCTAGGTAGAAGAGTTCTTCGGCGAATCGATGATGTACCTTCTGTTTCACATAAAGAGAAACAGAACAAGGGTAAACCTGTCTAGAGATGGTAATTAATTGTGACATAAGTTAATACAGAGGTTAACATATTCTTTGGCCAATGCTTTCCCCGGCAACGGCGCCAGAAATGCTTGTTGGCATTTCTTAGCATCACCACTTCTGGAGTGATGGCACTAGAGGTGCCTTAATATAAATCTTAGTGTTACATAAGTTCTGCAAGCGCACAGAAGTACATTATAGCATTTCACCCGGGAGTATTCCAGAGTATCGTATTTATTTCCTCAGGAAAAGCGTATGGCAAAGTAATATATTCTCCAATGTATCAACTATATCATAATCAATATACCAGGACTAGGACAGGGGATAATATGATATGAAGGATTTGATATATTGACACACAGAAGGTTTCACTGCTCATTATGTAAGTCTAGTTAATATGAAGGTCCTAAGAGAGAACTAGGGATTCTATGTACTTCTTACAAATGGGTTACATTCATTACAAGTGTATACTATACAAGCTTAATAAGGGATACATGATAGAGGACAAATTGAGGAGTCGTGGGATCCCCTCATCCAAGGGTACTGTCACGATGTTTATCACTAAGGCCTGCAAACGCCCAAACCCGAACGGCGAGGATTACAAGGGACGGACAGGGCTGTCACCACCTGTCGCCTACCCCTTACTACGTGGAGTAGGGTATCCCCAACGGTATTCCATAACCCAAACACCACGTTTGTAATATGAAATACATCTTTACCAATTGTACGGAAAGGTAAAGAACAATCATAGAGATTCATTGGGCCATTGCCATAACATGCATCCACTATACTAAGGTGTAAGACATACAACTCATATGATGAACACACAAGACTTGAAGTCAAGTAACATAAGTAAGATAGTAATTCCATTAAGGCTCTAAGTCTTACAAATAAGCAAAGGATACAAGATAACTGAGCTCTAGGCTTACCAAGACTCCTTCGGAAACCCGTAGAAGCTCAACTCCTAGAAATACTTCTCTACTAATCCATTGTAGCAATTGGAGCTCTTCCTTCTAGTGTGTGTTGTACAGGAGGTGTTGGCACCTATTTATAGCACTTGGAGGCGGTTCAGGGCCGGTACCAGGTGGTTGAGGGCCAGTGGGCCCACCACCGAGTCGGCCGATGTCGAGACGTCGCCCGACCATCAGATAAACCGACTGAACTCATCCATGGTGTAGATTTAGTCCTAATGGCGGTGTGGATACGCTCGAGAAGGGAGGACCGCAACGGCCGCTAGACTGGGTCGGCCGACCAGGCCAGGTCGGCCGACCTGGTCCAGGCACGGTTTGCCTCGATCTTCTTCTGTGTCGCTGGAATGTGGACCCTGGTACTCATGGAAGATGGGTACGGATCCTCGGAGTAACTGTTGATTCTTATGTGGGCCCATCAATCCATGTACTCCTCCTTATCCTTCTTGTCATCCCTTGGACATAACCATCATTGATTCAACGTTCTGGATGACACGAACTTGTGCTTCTTCTGCATGGCCAAACCTGGGCTTGGTTGGACACTAGGCCAGGTCGGCCGACCTGTGTAGGTCGGGCGACCTGGGCCTGGCCCTGTTTTCCTTCATCTTTTGGCCCATATCCCCTGCAGCCAAATAATCTCCATGTACAAGTGGAACTATATTATTTGAAATAAAATCCTACTGATCATTACTAATTTATTTCATTTTATTATGCTGGCGTTACAATATATTCATGACTTAGCAAGCGCCAACAATAATCAACAATGACAACAACGACGTCAACAACGTGCCAATCTTCAAACGAGCGTCCCAGAACCTCGCGGCGGCCACTGTCCTGCTTCGCGAGCATCCTGAACTAGCAACCCCGGAAGATCGAAGGTTCCATCAACAGCTCCGCACGCTCCTGGAAACCGCAGCAGTTCAGCAAGCGGAGAGCTCCGCGTCACGCCTGCGGGTTCCCAGGGAGCACGGCCGGGAGCAGTCTGTACATCGTCACGGGGTCGCGGCGGACAGAGACGCCCGGCGATGAGACGAACACCGAGAGCACCACCCACGCCGAGCTTACAACAGGCGGCGCGGAGGCCGCTACGATAGTGGTGAAGACCGGAGCAGGAGTGCATCTCCTGATCCCAGGGGACCGCGCGCTTTTGGACCCCACGTCCTTGGCGCTTGTTTCCCTCCACGTTTTCGAGCTCCAACGACGGTGCCCAAGTATGACGGGGACACAAATCCCAGCGTCTGGCTGGAGGACTATCGACTAGCGTGCCACGCGGGCGGAGCACGAGACGACTACTTCATCATCAAGAACCTCCCCCTCCATCTCGCCGACTCGGCGCGAACATGGTTAGAGCACCTCCCCGACGGCAAGATCGATAGCTGGGCGCAGCTGCACGATGCATTCATTGGCAACTTCCAGGGTACCTACACACGTCCTGGGAACCCGTGGGATCTGCGCAACTGCCTCCAAAGGAGAGACGAAAGCCTGCGTGACTACATCAAGCGCTTCTCCAAGCGGTGCACCGAGTTGCCCAGCACCGCCGACACCGACGTCGTCTCGGCGTTCCGATTCGGAACCACCTGTGCGACCCTCATTCACGAACTAGGGTGCAAGAAGCCGCGAACCATCCGAGAGCTCCTCGACATCGCCACTGACCACGCCGATGGGGAAGACGCAGTCGCCGTAACCCTCGATCGATCCCAAAGCAAAGGCAAGCAGTTGGAGGGAGCCCGCGAAGGCACCTCTGCTCAGGCTAACAAGAAGAAGAAAAAGGACAAGCGGCGGCGCGACGGCAACATGGTGGCGGCAGCCGAACGAAAAACTACCAAGCCCAAAGGGAACCCACCAAAGGACCACTTCGAGAAGCTCCTCGAGGCTCCATACACCAATCACGAGGGCCCTGTCAAGCACACCTTGAAAGACTGCAAGCTCATGAAGAGCTTCCTCGCCGGAACTCTGAAGAAGAAAGCTCACGAGGTGGCCAAAGATGGAGCCGGGGGCCCGAACGACGACGACAACGGATACCCCAAGGAAGATGGCGCTGTCTTGATTATCATTGGGGGGTCCACGGCCTACCCTTCGAGGCACGAGGAAAAGCTGATCCGACGGGAGGGCTGCAACACGGAGCCCGCGGTGCCCTCCTACCTCAGGTGGTCGGAGGCCCCGATCACTTTCGACCGCTCCGATCACCCCGACCACGTCCCGCAACTGGGGAGGTACCCGCTCGTTGTCGCCCCTCTTTTCGGAACGAAGCGCATCCACAAGGTGCTGATGGACGGGGGGAGCGGCCTCAACATCCTCTACGCCGAAACTCTTGACGGGATGGGGATCCCGCGATCCCAACTGCGGCCATCCACGGCGCCCTTCCACGGAGTCGTCCCTGGTGCGGACGCGATGCCCCTCGGGCAGATCGACCTGCCCGTCACTTTCGGGACTCCGCGCAACTTCCGGAGGGAGATCCTCACTTTCGAAGTGGTGGGGTTCCCAGGGACGTACCACGCCATCCTCGGGAGGCCAGCGTACGCAAAGTTCATGGCTGTCCCGAACTACACGTATCTCAAGCTGAAGATCCCCGGGCCCAAGGGCGTCATCACGGTGGGGACTTCCTTCGAGCACGCGTACGCATGCGACGCCGAGTGTTTTCAGTTCGCGGAGGCACTCATCCGGTCCGAGAAGCTCGCCGCTGAGCCTTCTCCCAGGGACCTCGATATCCCCTAGACGTCCAAGCGAGCCGCTTGCTCCTTTGAGCCGGCCAAGGACGCCAAGGAGGTTGCCGTGGCCGACGATGGTCGCACCCTCCGTATCGGGACGGCGCTCGATCCAAAATAGGAAAGCGCGCTCGTCGACTTCCTCCGAGCAAACCTCGACGTGTTTGCATGGAAGCCCTCGGACATGCCGAGGATTCCAAGGGAGGTCGCCGAGCACAAACTGAACATCAAGCCTGGCTCACGACCGGTCAAACAGAGGCTCCGACGCTTTGACAAGGACAAGTGCAAGGCCATCGGCGAGGAGATCAAGAAGCTCCTTAGCGCAGGCTTTATTAGGGAAGTATACCACCCCGAGTGGTTAGCAAACCCTGTCCTTGTAAAAAAGAAGAATGGGAAATGGAGGATGTGTGTTGACTATACCGGCCTTAATAAGGCGTGTCCAAAAGACTCCTTCCCTCTTCCTCGTATAGATCAAGTGGTCGACTCCACCGCTGGGTGCGAAACCCTTTGCTTTCTCGACGCTTACTCCGGCTACCATCAGATCGCGATGAGTTTAGCCGATCAACTCGCGACGTCTTTCATCACACCTTTCGGCACTTTCTGCTACTCGTCTATGCCGTTCGGGCTAAAAAACACGGGCGCCACGTTCCAGAGATGCATGCGTCGCGTCTTCGGCGACCTCATCAGCAAACTAGTTGAAGCATATGCTGATGACATCGTGGTGAAATCCAAGCGCATTGGTGACTTAGTCCCAGACCTTGCGGCGGTCTTCGAGAAGCTCAGGCAAAACAAGGTAAAGCTTAACCCTGAAAAGTGCGTTTTTGGGGTTCCGAGAGGCATGCTCCTCGGCTTTGTCGTGTCGGAACGCGATATCGAGGCCAATCCTGAGAAGATCTCCGCCATCACTGACATGGGGCCCATTCAGAACATGAAAGGGGTCCAGCGCGTCACAGGGTACTTGGCCGCGCTCAGCCGTTTCATCGCCCGACTCGGGGAGCGGAGCCTGCCCTTATATCGCTTGTTGAAGAAGTCGGACCACTTCGCCTGGAACACCGAGGCACAAGAGGCCCTCGATTCACTCAAGACATTGCTGAAAAGCCCACCGATCCTGACAGCCCCGGCTGAGGGAGAATCCATGCTGCTTTACATTGCGGTGACCACTCAGGTGGTAAGCGCCGCCCTCGTCGTCGAGCGCGACGAACCCTGGAAAGTCCAGAAGGTACAGCGCCCAGTCTACTTCATCAGCGAAGTCCTGTCCGACACAAAGGTGCGATACCCCCAGATCCAGAAGCTAGTCTACGCGGTCCTCATCGCCAAACGGAAGCTCAGGCACTACTTTGATGCCCACCCCATCACGGTGGTGTCAAAGTATCCGCTCGGCGAGGTGATCCAAAGCCCCGAAGCCAAAGGAAGGATAGCCAAGTGGGCGCTTGAGCTGATGGGGAAGAACATCACCTATGCCCCGCGGGACGCCATCAAGTCACAGGCGTTGGCCGACTTCGTCGCTGAGTGGACTGAGGTCCAGACTCCCCCGGCCTCCATCGAGCACAAGACCTGGGTCATGTACTTTGACGGATCACTTATGAAGGAGGGAGCTGGCGTCGACCTTGTCTTCCTCTCGCCCCTGGGCGTGCGCATGAAGTACATGGTCCGACTACACTTCCCGGCTTCCAACAACGCCGCCGAGTATGAAGCTCTTATCAACGGGCTCCGTATCGCCCTTGAGCTAGGAATACGGCGTCTCGAGATCCGTGGTGATTCAGAACTAGTCGTCGATCAGGTAATGAAAGAATCAAGCTGCGTCAACCCAAAGATGGTTGCGTACTGCCAAGCGGTCCGCGAACTGGAAGACAAGTTCCACAGCCTCGAGCTCAAGCACATTCTGCGACGATACAACGAGGCGGCCGACACCCTCGCGAAGGCAGCCTCCAACCGAAATCCCGTTCCCAATGGCGTCTTCACCAAGGACCAGTACACTCCATCCATCTGACTCGACGACGAGCCACCAGAGTCTCCGACACAAGAGGCAACAGAAGTGATGGAAATTGACAGAGTACCGGAACCCAACCTCGAAGATCCAGATTGGAGATTCCCGCTCCTCAAATGGATCGTGCAAGGCAAGCTTCCTCCCGACAAGGCTGAGGCTCGGCGGATCGCACGCTGGGCCAAGTCGTTTACTCTCATTGAGGGGGAGCTCTACAGGTGAGGCACCTCCGGCGTCCTAATGCGGTGCATTCCGATCGACCAAGGGAAGGAGTTGCTAAAGGACATCCACGGTGGAGCATGCGGACACCACGCCGCACCGAGAACTCTCGTCGGCAAAGCTTTCTGACAAGGGTTTTATTGGCCGACCGCTATCGCCAATGCCAAGGACATCGTGCGCAGTTGTGAAGGTTGCCAGTTCTACGCGCGACAAACTCACCTCCCGGCGCAAGCACTACAAACCATCCCCATCACCTGGCCCTTTGCCGTATGGGGATTGGATCTAGTCGGGCCATTGAAGAAAGCGCCCGGGGGCTTCACGCATCTCCTCGTCGCCGTTGATAAGTTCACCAAGTGGATCGAGGCAAGGCCTATCAAAAGGGTCCGCTCAGAGGAAGCTGTCCAGTTCTTCACCGACATCATCTACCGCTTTGGAGTCCCAAATGCGATCATCACCGACAACGGCACCCAGTTCATGGGCAAGAAGTTCCTCAACTTCTGCGACACTTACAACATCCGAGTAGATTGGGCCGCCGTCAGCCATCCTAAAACCAATGGACAGGTGGAAAGGGCGAATGGCATGATCCTGCAGAGGCTGAAGCCACGAATCTTCAAGCGCCTCGAGAAATTTCGAGCAAGGTGGGTCGCAGAGCTCCCGTCCATCATCTGGAGCTTGCGGACCACTCCGAGTCGAGCTACCAGCTGCACGCCTTTCTTCATGGTTCACGGGTCCAAGGCGGTCCTCCCGACAGACCTCGACTACGGCAGCCCGAGGGTTTGAGCCTACGACGGCGAGGGGAATCAGGCCTCTCTAGAAGACGCCATCGACCAGCTGGATGAAGCACGCAGTGTCGCCCTACTCCACTCGGCCAAGTACCAGCAAGCCTTGCGGCGGTACCACGACCGCAACATCAGAAGCCGGGCGTTTCAAGTCGGCGTCCTGGTCCTCCGACGAGTCCAGAACAACCGCGACCGCCACAAGCTGTCGCCACCGTGGGAAGGCCCTTACATCGTCGACCAAGTCCTCCGTCCGAGAGCTTTCAAGCTCAAGGACGCCGACGGCCGAGTTCTCTCCAACGCTTGGAACATAGAGCAGCTACGTCGCTTTTACCCTTAAAAGTACCTGTACTTTTTCGCTTACGATAATAAAAAGTGCTGCTTCGTTCCGAGTACTTTATAAGCCTGTGATCGTTTTCCGAAACGCACCCTTTGAGCTCCCTAAACTGAGCAGCGAGCAACCCCTCCCCACGCAGGGTCACCCGTCGCTCGGGGGGTCCACCCGAGGCACGGTGCCCCTCCTTTTTTCGCAATTAATCAAACGAAAACAAACGATCACCCCCGTAGGCGATTAGCGGTACACTTTTGCGCTTAAGGGAAAGGAAAGACCAGCTCGTGCGGCTCTGTGATTGCGCCCGTCCAAGCTCCGAGTGCCTACGCCCCCACGGCTACGGCGCTAGACTTGCGGGCAAGATTCAAGCCCTCGGACTGATCTCTTTTTTCCTGAGAACGATAAGGGAACCGCTTCGACTAGTTTTTTCTTTTGATGTTTTAAGCTGCTGCCTATCATTGTTCGACCTTCCAAAACTGCTTGGGGGCTGCGAGTCCGAGCGGCACCACTGTGCGACTATGCTAGGCCAAACTCTCGAGTTCTTACGCCCCTGCGGCTACGGAACAGAGCCCAGCCGACAAGGTCCTAAGCCTTACCATCTAGACTCATGGTCCCAAAGCACTCAAGAGAAAATGAAAATGGTAGGCAGCAGATAAAAGCACAAACTTTTTAACAAATGCAAGTCCTTAGCAAGGGAATGCCCTCCGGGGGGAATTAAGTTCATTACGTTGCAAGATAAAATGACTAAGTCCCCCTACTTTTTGTTCTATTACAGCCCGAGGTCTCTCAGGGTGACGGCGACCATCTCATCGGCAAAGGAGGAGGACTCGGCTTCAATTCCGTCGTACTCATGGTCCTTGTAGCCGGGGGCCCATCCACCTCGCAGACAGTCACGCTCTATGCCCGGGTAGTGCGACAGGAACATGGCAACGATCCTCCGCACCACGCTCCGTGTAAGCTTCGAGGCCTACTCCCGAGTCCTCCCAGGAACGAGGGCGACGCGCTCCACCAGGGACAAGCCGCCACCGACACCGAGCTCCCCCAGCAAGCGCTCGACGGCTTGAACCAGGGCCTGATGGACTTCAGCCTTCTCCTCAAAGGCCTTCTGAGTCCGCTCGGCCGCCTCCCTCGACTTCCGGAGATCCTCGACAACCCCTGGAGAAATTGCCTCGGCTAAGTCATCACTAAGGAAAGAAAACTGGAGGAAAGATGAGGGGAAACACGATGCATACTCGTCATCTCCTCCTTCAGGTCGCGGCCAAGCTGCACCAGCTCCTGGTTCGTGGCAAAGGCCTTGGCAACCTCGCCTTGCTCCGACTTCAGCTTGGCTTCCAGGTCGGCCTTCTGAGCCCGGAGGGCTGTGCCGGCGAACAAAGTCAAGCAACTCACAGCCACTTGGAAAACGGAGGGAAGAACAATTCACCAAAGAACATGGAAGGACAACTTACCAATGATCTCCTCCTTCCGCTTCCGAGCTACTTCCCCGAGGCGAGCCCCCTCATCGCTGGCGGCCTTCAACTTCTCGGCCAGGTCGACCGCCTCGTTGTGGGCCTTCTTGAGGTCGATGGCGGCATCCTGGACGTCCTTTTGAAGGTCCGCCACCTTTGCATTCAAGCCTACATTCTCCTGAGCGGCGGCCTCCCTCTCTCGGCCCATGGCCTCGGCCGCCGTCTGCGCCACGGCCGCCTTCTTCTTGGCCTCAGCCACCCTCGCCTCGAGGGCGACCTTTTCCTCCTCAGCACGGGCGTGCGCCTCTGCTCCGGCCAGCTGGGCCGTGGCCAGCTGAGCCTCGAGCTGTGCTTTCTCCGCCTTCATCTTGTCAACAGCATGCCACAGCCTAGCTTCTCGATGGAGGAACAGAGATTTGTCCGAGCTGCGCTTCATGATTTCCTGCATTCGGAGATAAAAAGGTAGGGGGGAAGCAGTGAGACACTGCCAAAGCGGCGCCACCTCAAGACCAGAAGGGGAATGAAGAGACCCGAAACTCACCCGGGCAGGCTTGATAATCATCTTCTCGAAGGTCTCCTTCACGTTACGGAGGCCCTCCGCGAGAATCTCACACTGCTTCATCTCCGATCCGTCGTCAAGATCGAAGAGGACACGCCCCGGGTCTTGACAGTCAACCCATTTCAGCCGGCCCTCGCACGGCAGGTTCGGGTCATCCTCAATGGATACGAGGGCCTTGAAGTTGCGGTCCATCGTCATCAGCCCCGGGGTGTCGGTGAAGGAGTCCGGGATCCCCCTCAAGGGACTCAATGGCCTCACGGGCTCCGAGCTCGGCCCCCAGTGGGGCGACCATCGACTCTTAGGGCTATCCTCCAGCGAGTCCTCGAGGGTGATGACCTCCGATGTAACCCCCCCGAGGTGGACTCAGGGGCTACAGTAGCCGCCTACGGCGGAGTGGCGGCAATCGAGAGGACCCCGGACGCCCCCGCCTCCGTCCTCTCGGGACCGGCCGTGGTCTCCGGAGGAGAAGCGGCCCCGCGACCGTCTGACCCGGCGGCGGTCTCTCCGGCGCCGGCTAGGGCAACATCGCAAAGCAGAGGGACCTCCCCTGCCCCAGGACGGCTCGCCACCTCTTGAGGGGCAGGAGAATCGGCCCCACCAGCTGTTGCTCCAACTCCGCCTGGTACGCCGTGAGGTCCTCCTCCGTGGGGACGGTTTGCGCGACGCCCAGGCCCGCCGGGAGCACCCCTCCCAGGCTGTCACCACTGCCCTGCGGGGTCTCCTCCTCTAGGGAGGGCGTCTCCCTACGAGTGGTCTCCTCGGCCCGCTCGACCAAGGGCCTTGACGGCTGTGTTGGCACAGCGGATGAGGCATCAGCATCCGGTGCCGCATGGCGCAGCTTCTTCTGGGGCGCCACCTCGAGTGGTTTGTTGGCCTGACTGAAATAACAAAGATCAGGGAACCCAACTAAGCAAGAAATCGATCGCAAAAATAGGAACTACTCGGAAAAAGCAGAACACAACCTACCTTGCCGAAATGGTTCGAGGCCATTTAACGCTCGCCGGCGTCGAATCCGATGGGGGCGACGGCCTCTTGGTCCCCGCAAGTGCCGCCGGGACGGGGACCGCCTGCGAGGGGTCGGCACCCCCACCCGTGTAGGGCGCCGCCTGACCGGTTGGGTCTCCTCCCTCAACCTGGAAGGGACCTGATCGCCCCACCATGGCCTCCGCCGGTACGGAAGAAGCGCGCCCCTCCACCATAGGAGACGCGGGCAAGTGGCCGCCCCCAGCAGGATTTACCTGCATGGCCGGAGGGGGCGCCAGAGGAGCGTCTCGCCCTCCGCCCTGCGCCCTCACCGTCGAAGGAGCCGGCGGCGGCCGCCTGTCCTCCCGTGGCGAGGACCTCCTGGGAGAGCGCGACCCCCTGGACGACGAACCGACCATATGGACACGTTCTGACGGGTCACGGCTCCTACCCCGACGGGGGGAGGCCGCGTCCCGATGGGAGTCCTTCCGCTCCTCGGACGCGCGGTGGGCGGGCGGAGGCGTGCAGTCGCGCCGCTCGCGCTGGCTGTGCCCGGCGGACCGGTGAGACTGGCCCGACCGAGAACCCCCGCTCCTCTCCGCGTCTGACCGCGATGACTTCCCGCTCTCGCCGGACCTCGGTTTCCATGCCGAAGGCGAGGACGTCGCCGCCGTAATCGCCCCGGGCTCCGCTTCATCCTCGGAGACATCGTCGCCTAGTCTCCTCCTCTTGGCCCGGTCGACGTTCCTCGACCTCTTGGCCACCTCACCCTGCTTCCACCGCTCCCGGCGCTCCTTTTTCTTCTTGCTCTTCTCGGCGGCAACACGGTTCACCGCCCTGTCTTCGGGAAGTGGCGCCCGGGAGAAGGTGATGTCGTTGCTCTTCACCTAAAGAACTCGGGGTTAGAAGGCAAGAAAGAGCTCGAAATCAAAATTCGAGACGGGCGACAGAATTCTCACAACGGCCTTGGTGCCGGCGTTCGGAAGCATCGGCAGAAGCCCTGGCGGCGGGTACTCGAGGTGAGCCTTCCCCACCGCTGCCGCCACCCGGCGCCACACCTCGGCAGCCGAGGGAAGGGGCTCAGCCGTCACCGTCCCCACGAAGGGGGCCTTGTCGGGGGTCATCTCCCACATATGGAGGGCACACCGCTTCAGCGGCACAATACCTCTCGAGAGGTACCCGCCGATGACCTCCGCCGTGGACACATCCTAGGCCCGGAGCCGGCCAGAGCCTTCCATGCGTTCCTGAGGACCCTCTCCCAGTCCTTCTTCTCGGGCCCGTACGACCATTTCTCAGGCGCCTTCGGGAACCACTTCCCAGTGTACTCGGGAAGAGGGTGCTTGGGGTCGTTCTTGAGGTAGAACCACCCGGCGTGCCATCCCTTGTTCGAGCTCACATGGGAGCCCGGGATGTAGTCTTCCGACCTCCCCTGCTTCATCCTTGGCGAGGCGCACCTGAGCGTCGCGGGAGTGCTGTCGCCGTCGGTCTGCAACACGAATTTGAAGAAGTACCTGAAGAGGTCCCAATGAGCCTCCATTCCCAGGTAGCCCTCGCACAGCGCCACGAATGTCGCCATCTGCTGGATCCCGTTCGGGTTGAGGTGATGAAGCTCCAGCCCGTACTCAACAAGCACCGCCCGGATGAACCTCCCCGCAGGGACGGAGAACCCGCGCTCGTGGAAGGCGATGAAGGAGACGACGTACCCGGGCGGTGGCCGGGGAAAGTCCTCCAACCCCGGCCTGATCCACTCCTTGGCCTCCGTCAGTGGTGGGAGCATTCCCCCTTCACGAGCCCCTCCAACTGCGCCAGGGTCACGGAAGATCACACCCAGTTCGACATGGCGGGTCCGCTGGAGGAGGAAAGTGCAAGCTCGGAGGAAGGATTCAAACGCGGCGGCGGCAGGATGCGAGTGCGGCGGCGGAAGGTGCAAGAAAGACGCGAGCGTGGCAGCGGCCAAAAAACGCGAGAGGACGAGCGCGGCGACGGCAAGGAGGACAAGAGCGCAGCGGAAGGCGAAAAGGCTGTGGGTGGAATAAACCCTAGGCAGCCGCAGCACAAGGCAATAAAGGGGGAGGAGGCGCGGAGCGGGACGGCAGCATTAAATGCGTGGGCCCACCATCGGCGCGGCGGTGACGTGCGCCCGTCGCTTCAACTGATGGCCTCAAAGGGCGCGCCCCCCTCCGCGCGGCGCGAAGCGCGCCAACGCCTCCGCTCCCGGCCCATCAACGGTTGAGCAGGGCTCCGGCCCAACAAATCACCTTCTCAACTAAAGCCCGAATCCTTCACGGCCCCGACGACCTCCAGGACAAACTACTCGGCTCCACTAGCTTCAAAGCCTTAACAAGAGTATCCACTCTTCCCAAGGCTCGGGGGCTACACCCGGTGGGTGCGCTCACGCGCAACCCACCAGAAGAACCATGGCTCAATGCTCCCTCATAGCGACTGAACCTGGGCACGAGTCCCTAACTCCCGCCCAGGCTCGGGGGCTACTGACAAGGGTACAGACCAGGGTTGACTGACCGACCCCCAAATCAACGACACGTCATCAAAACAACCCGTCGAAAACAAAAACTAACCTCCAAATCAAGCAGACCCGCCCCGTCCGGATGGCTCTGGGCCTGCCTGTGAAGGCCCCATCTCGACCGAGTGGTCTCCGCCTCGTCCGACCAGTCTCCGCCTCGCCCGACCAGTCTCTGACTTGCCCGACTGGTTCACTCCTTTACGGCCAAGTAGCCTCCGAGAAGACCCGCTCGCCCGACGAGTTTCCGTCTCGCCCGACGAGTCTCCGCCTCGCACGACCAGTCTTCGTCTCGCCCGACTGGTTCACTCGGCGCCGCCCCCCACTTTTGCCCACTCCGGGCCGTACCCACCTGATGTCTGCCATGTCAGAATAGGATGGGCACCTGTCCATCGCCACGGCGGCTACAGGAGCGCCCGTCTCCTCCGAACAGGAACGCTACAGTCCCGGGAAAAGGACGCTCGCCTGCTCAGTCGATGACACCTGGAGTCCAAGGAAGCACAGTACAAGTCAACCGCGACCCGAGAACCACTCGGAGACGCATCCGAGAAGCCGCATACACCAACCACTCGGAGGCCGCCAGCTCCGGGTCAAATGGAACGCCCATTCCGTCAACACCAACTACAACAGTGAACAACTGTACGCCGCGTACGGCCCGGGATGCAAGACGACGGTGAAGACCCCGGCGCTGTAATTCACTTTGTAATTCCTTCTTTTTACCCCTCCCTTTCCTTATTCCCCTTGCAGCTATAAAAGGGGACCGAGGGAAGATCGATGGGGGGATGAAGAGAACACTCGGACACACACACTCACGTAACACATTACCATGCATTACATAGGGACTTGGGACCGTTCTCCCTCTCCCGACTGGTTTGTAACCCCTACTACAGACTTGAACTCGAGAACATCGGTTCACACTGGACGTAGGGTATTACTCTCCGGAGGCCTGAACCAGTATAACTTCCTGTGTCTCTTGAGCCACCATCCGGCGCCCTGACACGCGATCGTAGAAATATTACTTGCCGGCGGTAGAGAACCCCGACAAGTCTACTAAACAGTCTAAGATTACATTCATGGATTCAAAAGAGTCATTCCCTAAGAACATCATCTATGAGGAGGAGTTCACGGGGTAAAGCATCTCCGGGTCTTCCTCATCACCCGACCCACTCTTCTCACCACTAGGAGCACAAGGAGGTGGTGCTTGGTTCACTGAGCCCTCATCATCTGACATGGCAGTAACAACAGGCTCAGCTGGCTCCCCTGAAGTGGTGTCCATGCCAGACTCTCCCTGCTCAGGCAGCTCTAGAACTATGGGCTCTGGAGGCGGGGGCTGCTGTAACTTCTCTATCATGTCATTGGCATCATGTAGCTCATCCTCTAGTTGTGCTACCAACTCATGCTGCTCAAACAAGGCATCGGTGAGATGGGTGACTTGATGGTCCAAGCCTCTCACCTGGTCGGCAAGATTCTGAGCCGACGCTGCCAATGAGCTACTCTGGTACTTGAGCTGCTCCATAAGGTGAACAGATGCCATGACATAGTCAATCATTGCCACCATGGTAGGGTTGCATGTGGATGTGCTAGCATCACTGATCTGGGCCCTACTCTCCCTCCATAGCTGTGAGTTTCCAGCCAGGGGTGGAAACAGTGCGGCGGGAGAGAGGTGTAGCTGCATCGGGTATTGCTCCCCGAACTGTCCCAAAGCTTGCTGGGCAGCTAGCTCACTGCCAAGCACAAAGGAGTGCCCCCGAGTAGTCACTACCAAATCCTCTTGCCTAACTCCTGCAGGACTTGGGATTGTGACTGTGACATCGTATTGCATTGCATTCCTTTCAATGTGAAACACGCCGGTGTAGCGTGGCGGCTCAGTGTAGCCACACTGCTGCACCGTCTCCCATAGTATTGCTGGAAATCCTCCCAAATGGAGGCAAGTGGAGTGAATGTTCCCTTGCTCATCATGGTGGATGTTGGAATTTCTAGTGCCAGCCATCTGAAAGAAAACAATCAGGGCAAGTTTAGTCACATTTTGTCCGAACCACCGGAATAATCAGAGTTGGCAGATTCTGGAATGAATTTTAAAAATTCATCACTCAAAATTGAGCAATCCAAAAATCACCAAACTTTACCAGAATGTAAAGGACTTCATTCTCTGCAACTTTGGTACTGTATAACAGAACTAATTATGACTCTAAGTTATCAAAATCCTTATCAGGCCCGTGCCCCATGGGGGTGCAGGCCGTGCGACCGCACAGGGCCCCCATTTTTCAGGGGCCCCCAAAATTTATATTGATCTATTAATTATTTCTAATAGTCTATTAGTTTAGTTTTTATCATTCCTGAGTTGGTTGTGTATTTGTATCTTTAATTATTTTTTAATAGTTTAACTGTTAACTTTGTTGTTTTCGAGTTATGCCTAGTGTTCCAAGATCGAAGTCACGTGTTCTACAAATCGACGAAATATAAAATATGATTTTGGTTGCCAAAAGCATAAGAAAAAGCAATGAATTGAGAATTTAACCCAACCTTGTAAGTGCTAGTTAGAAATGTACCATTTATATTCATGGTTTGGAATTATGCCATCGGTGTCACTGACAGATGGGGGCTACCTTAGTCACTGACAGATGGCATTTTCTCCATTCTTGAAAATTGTAATGGCACGAGATGAATTAAATCCTACTTTATAAAGCACTTGAGAGTGACATGTTGGAGAACATTAATTATTCATATATCATTGAAAATTCTATTTTAAAGAACACCACAAGAATGAAGCTGTACAACTAAAGATTATGCAACCAAGATTAAATAAATTCCGTTGCTATGCAAATAATTGTACCATATCCGTTATTTATTGGTATATTTTCCTACAATAGTAGGCCCCACTTAGAGTTTCGCACAGGGCCCCAATTTATGCCGGCACGGCCCTGATCCTTATGGGTTAAAACTGGCGCATGCAGAAATTATACAGCAGACAGAGAGATAGTAAAAAGACTATATCTCGTTTTCTGCTGGGCCAAAAGACCTGAAATTTTGGCAGTGGATAGATGATCAAATTGGTAACAACTTTTGTATTCCTAGGTTTCATAGGAAACATCTCTAACAATGGTCAATAATTGCTACATTAAGATCTGTACAGAGTTTGGCAGAAATCAGTACAATGATAAAACAGACATAACTCTTAATTGGCTGAGCCAAAATTTTTGAAATTTTTACAGAAGCTAGATTAACAAATCTGGAACAACTTTTCTAATTACCAGATTTGCATTAGAAGGCATTTGTCTGGTCGAAAAATTCACACCAGCAGACAGATCACAGAACCATTCTAGAACAGCCTTAGGTGAGTGCACAATTCATTTGCTTGTAACCAAACTTTATATTCACCCCATCCCACATTTTATTCATCTGTTCATTAACATGATGAATGAATGAGCGTCTTATTCGGCCCCACAAAAGAAACAATTGCCAAGTATTCTTGGATTTATGGAATTAGTCATTAGTGGCACATATAATACGCCTCTCCTTATAATAACTAGTCGGAATTCTATCGAGCACACTTTCTAAGGTTTCATGGTTAGTGTATCTGTAGAAAATATATTCATCACTGAACCGTTCATGCTAGCACTCACGAACAGCCCCCATGTACCTCACGCCATATGGGTAACGCATATGCTGTTGCCCACATATGATGACCACACTTTGTTGCCTACTATAGAAGCAACAATCAACCAGGATTTTTTTTTTGAAAACGCAGGAGAGCTGTGCTTCATTGCATTAGAGAGAGAAAAATAGTCCCCATACAACTCCCATCTCTCATACAGGGACCAAATATGAGAGATAGGTTAGAAATAACAGAATCTAGCCTAAGAAAGACAAAGGAAACCTTGACCAGAACCTTGACCTAGAGCCTAAATTACACCAGATAAGTCCAGGCCTTGCAGCTTCTTAGCACCAGCCATACACCATAGACTGTGTTCATCCTTGATTCCTCGCATGATGGAATTGACCGAGGGAGCTACCCCCTCAAACACACAGGCATTCCTGTGCTTCCAAATCATCCACGCCCCCAATATTATTAGGGAATTGACCCGTTTCTTATATTCTTTTTTCACCTTCCTCATCAATCTGTGCCACCACTCAGAGAAGCTGCGTTCCTGTTGCCTAGGGATGTAATCACCCAGATTAAGTGGTGCTAGGAGTAGAAACCAGACCTATCTTGCCACCACACATGACACTAATAGATGTTGCACTGTCTCATCCTCCTGATCACATAAAGGGCAATGATCTGGATGAGGTAGCCCTCTCTTTGCAAGTCTATCAGCCGTCCAACATCTATTGCGAATTGCCAACCAAAGAAAAACCTTACACTTATTTGGAGCCCAAGATTTCCAAAGCCTTTTCCATGGTTCAAAGGTTACAGATCCTTGGAAAAAGGCCCGATAAGCAGATTTCGAGGAATAACACCCACCAGGTTCCAATGTCCAAATGTGTCGATCCTCTAAGTCATTCAACTCAATGCTTTGGACACAATCCCATAGCTTCAGAAACTCTATGATTCCAATCCAGGACAGGCTGCCCCGTATTGCAAAGATCCATTTTCCATTTTCCAAATCCTCAGCCACTGTCAGATTTTTCCGGATTCTAGGAGGCACGCTTGCAAACACTGCTGGTGCCAGATTCTCCACCGAGTTCCCATGCAGCCACTTATCTGTCCAAAACAGCATACCATTTCCATTTCCTAATTCTGTGTTGACTGCAATAGCAAACAAAGCTACGGAGTTAGGATGCGAGGGTAGCTCCAAATTAGTCCATGGTCGATCAGACCGGGTTTTCTTATACCATTGCCATCTTGCCTGCAATGCCCATGCCATGACCTCCAGGTTGATAATTCCTAGGCCACCAAGGAAATTAAAAGCATTACAGTCATTATAACACCGTGAAGATGTTATATTGGCTGCACCACCAAGTAGGCCACTACTTGGGGAACAACGTCCGGTATTCATACCCTTCGACAATGGACGGACAATTCGAGTTGATTTTTAACCATGCATGGATAAACCTAATCGCACGCCCTGTGAGCGACACCCAGGACCTCACGAGGCAACCGTTCCCATCTCTCCCTACCATCTACTATCAGGGCCCACTCCAATCGAGTGCACGCCCCAATGGACCCCAGGTGCAGAAAGCGACCCTATGCCGTGGCCACTGCTACACTCGCCATCAATCCTTCGCCCAAAGGAGTAGGAAAACCAGTCAGATGCCAAATTGAATCAAGTACATAGGTTTACCAGTTTACTAGATTTTCCAACATACGATTAGTACCTTCAAAAGCTTGACCAATATCACCACACAATCAATGCCTTAGTCACATTTCATCTGTGCAAGCGGGACGATCAATCAAATAGGAAAATCACACAAGCCCCGCCTACCGATCATCATGATTCCAACATAAGGTAAAAACCTATATCTCGCGAGTGACAAGGCAATCACTCGACTTCTACCGTGTCCCTATTAAGCATGGCAGTCTAAACGACCTACACATACTAGTATTTGGACCTGGGTACCTAGGGATCATGCAACTAGGGTTTCAAACAACTCCTCAAAACTTAAATGCACAAGTAAAGCATAAGTAAAGCAAGAAAACCTATTGGGGTTTTTAAAGCTTGGACATGCTCCGGTGCTTTTCTTCTTGATCACCAACGGCCTTGGGCCCTTCTGGACTTTGGCCCGGGTCTTGTTCAGCAGCAAAGTTTAGCTCAGCAGTAGCAGGATCAACTTTCGGCTCGATCTCGACCTCGTAAACGCCGCCAACAATGGTGTGCTCTACATGAGACGCAGATGCATGAGATGTAGGAATGCACAGATAAACAATCACACAACTATTTGCAGCAACTCAATTATACAACTGCAGCAACTCACTTATACATTTTACCGGGCAATCATTTACCGAGTAAAAACAACTTATGAAACTCATAAAGAAAGCTAGGGGTTGTTGTTTTTTGGTGTTGATTATCTAATGTTCATTTCAGATCTGGATTAGTACAGAAAATAAATTTACCAAACATTACCACAAGTTAAAACAACTTAAACTACTACACATATCAAAATAAAACTTCTATAAAGGACTACAAGCAGTAAAAAGGATCTATTGAGGCCATGATACCAGGGTGCCCGATTACGAGGATTACCGACTACCGACTCCGAACAATAAAGACTCCGAACAAGACACGATGGCCGGATCACAGAAGGAAAGCCCGATGAGAGCTAGAGTCCTACTAGGTTTAGGTCTGTTTTGTCTTGTAAGGCACGTCTCCCTGGATATAAATAGCGGGGGTCCTGTACGTAGAGGGTAATCCCAATCTTAGTCAATCCACCCGAGGGTACTTGTTACGCCATTGTAATCTGTACTCGACGAAATAATACAAGCAGCAACTGGATGTAGGGTTATTACTCGATCTCGAGGGCCCGAACCAGTATAAAAATCCCGTGTCTCTCTGTTCATCACCGTGATCAATCTTCGCACGAAGCGGGGTGCTTGCCGGACAAATATCTGCCGAGTACAACCTCGACAGGATCCTTTGGCTGAATCTGAACATTCATTGGACCAGGTTGCTATATATATTTTTAGTATTAACTTTACAACAAAAAACTTATTTATAGAAATCTTTTTTCTAACCAGTTTTCACCAATTAAAGCCTAGAAAATATATTTTCATGAACAAAAATTCTTGTGAGCATGTTTCTGTCTTCATAGCAGTAAAACATATTTTACAGAAATTTATCAACATTTTACCTAGCTGTTTTCTATTTCTTTTAACAGCCAACATTTGCTAGCAAACAGAAAATCATAAAAATTCTACAGACCCTTTTGCTGCAATTTTTATTGAATCTAACATTCTGCCAAAAACTTCTACTATGAATTTTTCATATTTTTCTATTCTACATAGAATATATGGTGATTTATCTAAACCAGAACAGCTAGAAACAAGATTAAATCATAATTTCAAAACCGTAGACATTCTGGAGCTGAATAGTTTTCTGAGAGCTCCTAGGCTCCGGATTAACTCTAGCAAAAAATATCAGGTTTTATTGAGCAGTTTACATATTTATCACTTTTTCTACTTCACCAACTTAACTAAATCAAGATCAACCAAAATCATGAACAAACTCTAATCATCAAATACTCAAATCAACTCTCCTAACATCAACAACACCACTAGAACTGGTTTCACCATTTTTACACATGCAGAAAATTTATATAACATTAAACATTCTTACAAACATATAAACATGCATAAATCAATACAGGCGTCATACATTACTTTCCATGAGTTCACATCACAGCAATGGATAGAGCACTTTACAAGGATTCTAACAAAACTGGATTCTTGATTTTACGATTTTTCTGTGATTTACAATGATTTTCCAAAGTTCAGCCAAAAAATAAAAGGGAAAAGAAATACATAAAGAGAAAAGGGCTTTTACATAAGGGCCCCCAAAACTCTGAAAGGTCATAGTCTAGTCCTTTTCTTCACGAATAGCCCCCCGACTTCTTGCAGAACACCCTCTGCAAGATCCCACCTTATCAACATAAATCCAAAATATTTGCACATAACCCCTTGTGTTTCTATTTCCTCACCCTTAGCTCCTTCTTTTTCCTTGGACAGGGGCGCAGCTCAAGTTCAGTCGACGGCCGGCGACGCTGCGGGGAGGAAGGGGCAAGGCCGAGGGCATTAGGGGGTCACGGTCGACGTGGCTCGGCGTAGGGCGACGCGTCGTGGAAGGAGAACTCACTCGGGGCAGCCTGTTCAGCCCTGTGGTGAGCAGCTGCTCGCCCGCGGCGGTGCGGCGGCGTTCCGGCATAAGTGGTGGAGGAAAACGAAGACGGATGGGTCGGCAGGTATCAGTGGCTCATGGGGAGTTCATGGCTGGAATCAGTGGACACGGAGCGCGAGTATGTGCGGCTGTCCGCGTGAGGGTGGAGCTCGGGCGGCGCAAAGCAATGGCGGACTGTCGCCGGCAAAATCCGAGCAATGTAGGCTCTGGTGGAGGGAGTTAGCGGTCGGAGGACGGAGAGGGCGAGGTGGAAAGGCCATGGGTGCGGTGAATTGAGAAATGACCGGATGAGGCGCAGTTAATTTGGTCGGCGGCCTCGCTCGCTCGGATCAACACAGAGCGGCGTCCGGTGCTGGGGCGTGGCACGTGTCGTGGTTGAGAGTTCAATGGAGGCTAGGTGTCGGGCTTAGAAGCACGGCCATTCACGGTGTGACTGACGAAACTGAATCAACTTAGTCGATTCAGTCATCAGCATTTGCAGCACAGGCCCGATTTTGGTTCAGCTTTTTCTCACAAATTTGTTTGTAAACTCTTGGATCAACCAATATAAAAGTTAAAGCTGATACATAGGGCTACAACTTTTGTAAAGTGTGCCACATGTTTTGATCACTGGTTTGGAAGCTAAAAGGCCCTAATTTTCAGCAGAAACATGAATTTCAGGACTTAGAGCAATTCAGCTGAGTGCTGCATTTTTCAGGGTTTTGACCTGACTTTGACCAAGAATTTGAGCAATAAACAAAGTTTTCATTGATCCAGATCACCACCATTGTAAAGTGGGTACTTTGTACTCTAACTTTCATGTAGGTGGAATTTCAAGTGTTTAGGCAAAAACAATTGTTATTGGCCTCTCAAAAAGGATGAAAAACAATTACTCTTAGGTATGAGACATAAGGCAAAAGGAGTTCAAATTTGAATTTCAAATGTTTGTTTGAACTTTCAGCTTCATATGAGTTCATAAACATGTAATTGACCTTTTAAGTAATATTTTGGTATATTCTTCATATTTGACTAATTTTTCTCATGCAAGCTGTCTAGGTCAACATTCACACATATGCACATACGAACATGATATGAAATGATGCATGCCATGATTATGCATTATTTAGGTTCATCTAGTTGCATTAGCCTTATGTGACACTAGGGGTGTCACATTTTTATGAAAAATTTAAATTTACTATCATGCCAGCTCAAAGTAAAACAGGTAATTATTGATTTATATGTCAAGATTTTTAAAGTTATATATATTTTGTTTTGTATTGTTTGGATTGTTTGTTGGCATTGTGATTCGAGCCGAAGCAGATGGGGCGCCGAGGGAGGGGACACATGTGGCGTGGCATGGTGTGTGTGTGTGGGGGGGGGGTGTTCAGGGCGAAGGCTTCACGATCGCACCTCACGAAAATTTGACGGCGAGGATTGGTTGTTGATGGAGCAACCAAAAGGGTGGGGAAAAAGCAGCATAAAAAACTATCTGTGTTATTCTTTTTAGGAGTAGAGAATCTTGTAATTTCTCCAGAGTTCACCCTCCACCTGCGGATTCAATTTGTCGATCCCATCCGAGGCTGCTAGAGTGGAGAGGCACCATGGTGGTAGTAAGCCTCAAATATATAAAAAAAATATTATTTTCTTTTGGAACCGAGTGCTTATTATTTTATTACTTTTATGATTTCTATTTTAGTTTAGGTTCCACTAATTTTGGTACCGTTTGGTACTTTTGTTAGGTATCTCTAGATACTTCTTATGTGTCAACCATCGGATTCAACATGATGGACGATCCTAATTTGTTTCAATCACTGTAAAAATCCTCTACTTTTACATGATAACTATACAACGATTCTAAAAAAGAGATAACTGTGGCCTTGTGGGAATATGTATAGTTAGTTTTTGTATATATATATACGTGTATCACTTTTGTGAAATTTACACCATGACAATAAATAAAAAAGAGATAACTGTGGCCTTGTGGGAATATGTATAGTTAGTTTTTGTATATATATATACGTGTATCACTTTTGTGAAATTTACACCATGACAATAAATGCGGCCATTGTTTTGATGTGAACAAGCTTGGCGTGGATTGGAACAAGCGACAGGTCTACTGAAGTTACTAACCAACATTATTAGCATGTGTAACACATGATGATATGTTGCGGCCACTAACCGCTTGTATCAAAGATTGGCGTGGGTTAAGTAAAGCCACAGATTGACTAGAATATGTAAAACGTGATGATAAAAGTTTCGGCCACAAAAAGTTTTGAATATTTATTTTATTTGCCCAGGAACGCTTTGTCCGTCTGGGTATTATTATTGTTGAGCAACGTGGCAACATGGTGTCGGCTGCAATAAGTTCCTTTACCTCTTGATGATGACTTTTAACCAACATCATGTCTTAAAACATTCAATCCAAAGTTCCAAACGGATTGAACTTGCCGTATTTGTACTTTGTAATTGTAATCCCTTCAATTCAAAGATCCAGGCTATATGTTTTTAAGGATAATAAACAATAATACGTGGGGCTCACGTGTCGTACTCATAGTTTCATGATTTTCCAAACTTTGGCTTTTGGCCATGTGCCAAATCCAAACTCTCCAGCCCTGATTTAGTGCTGCCTCGTAGTATTTGGGAATGAGATAATTTTGACATATGAGCAGTACAAGGTTTTCCTTCAAACATTTTGCTCACGAAAACAAAATATGCAAACCTTTAAACAACGGGATCTTTCGTACAATTACCTGATGAATAATCCATTGACAGTGCCCTTGCCAGTGGCTACATCAGCATTCATGGAGACAGGGAGAGGAAAACCGACCTCGCTCCAACTCATACTTTTCCAAGAACACATGTGATGACATGTTTCGTTAAGAAGATCGGAGAAAGAGCTGAGTATATATAGCGACCTCAGTACCTCACATTACAGGGGTACAAAGTAGATCTAGCTACAAATGCAGACGTCCAGGTTGTAATTTCAACATTTCGCAATCCAAACGTGTCATGGCTACGTTTCGCTTGTAATTGGCTTTTGATACCGGTGAGAAGCGCCGCTAGCACGTGCTGAACCAAAACTTTTTTTTTTGAACGGATGGCAAGAGATTTGCCGAATTTTTATTAGAAGGAAAGAAACAAAGAAAGTACAAACAAACACTCAACTGAGCCGTTCAGCCAACTGACGAGCCAACTGACGAGCGACCAACCACAAGCGGCCGGGGAAAAACAAAAGAACAACTGAGAAAACACGACACAAGAAAGAGAAAACAAAGGCAACAACTAGAGCGTAATCTGTCCTGGGGTATGAATCGCCATCTGGTATTGTTGAAACTCCTCTTTGGTGAGGAAGGCCACCTCTTCAACGGATTTTCTTTCTTGGTTGAAGGTTCTTCTATTGCGCTCTTTCCAGGTATTCCACCAGAAGTAAATGATGAGACCATCAAGGAGGGTGCTGAACCAAAACTTTCCAATAAAATTTCAGCGTCCAGTTTTTCTTCGGCTTGGAGCTGCACATAGCCACTGATGTCAGCTGACATCGATAAAATTTAGAA
Source organism: Alloteropsis semialata (assembly GCA_004135705.1). Taxonomy (NCBI): domain Eukaryota; kingdom Viridiplantae; phylum Streptophyta; class Magnoliopsida; order Poales; family Poaceae; genus Alloteropsis; species Alloteropsis semialata. Next base: position 53,624,344 of record CM014277.1, on the reverse strand, counting down.
AACTCCATAGAAATATACTGTATACTACTTGTTTTAACTGAAGAATGAATAGAAATGACAACAGTGAGAAGGAGATGACCTCAATAACTTTGGCTCCAGGCTCCGCCCCTACGCCTTGGTTACTAAGGCCTTGTTTGGTTTTCTAGCATCTAGCATTGCTAGGAGGGAATCTTTCTTGCATGAAGTACTAAATGAAGTCTATTTGCAAAACCTCTTCACGGATGAGCATAACTTTTCGAGACGAATCTAATGAGCCTAATTAATCGATGATTGGCTACATTGATGCTACAGTAACCATCCTCTAATCATGCGGTCAAAGGCCTCATTAGATTCTTCAGGGTTCCTAGTGCAGGGGTTCTGGAGTTAGTTTTGTAAAATACCTTTATTTAATACCTTTAATTAGTGGTCAAAGTTGTGAACAGTATCTAGCGCTGGAAAACCAAACGGGGCCTAAGATTGGTTTGCTGCAAGGTTAATTGCTTCTGCATGTGATCCTTGGATACGGCACGGTTCATATACAAGAGCAGGGGTGGATCAGGTGGCTTCTTGAATGTGCACATCTCCTCTTTTTTTTGATAAATTAGCTCAACAAAATACAATATTTATTGTTTGACATATATATATATACATACTGCAGTATAAGGTATTCCGTGACCAAATATTTTGCTCACGAAAACAAAATACGCCGACCTTTAAAGAATGGGTTATTTCATATGAATCCATGACAATAATGCCCTTGCCAGTTGGCACATCAGCATTCATGCAGAACGGGGAGAGGAAACTCATACTTTTCGACGAACATTCTTGATCACATGTTTTGCCAAGAGGATCCTGAGAGACAGTCTAGCGAGTTAGGGCCTGTTTGGATCCGCTCCGCTCCACGTTTTTTTAGCTCTGCTCCAACAATTCTAATCCAAACACCACCAGCTCCACGTTTTGCAGCTCCACAAAAAACGTGAATCTGGAGGCCAACTCCACGTTTTTTGTGAAGCTCCTTAAGAGGTGCTCCATGTTTTGCAACTCCACGGTGGATCTGCTCTATGGTGAAGTTGGTGGAGTGGAGCTACGTAGATCTGATCCAAACAGACCCTTAGCGACACACTAAAGCAGGGCTATATATACAGGTGGTTGCCTTTGCATCAGATATAACCTTCTGAGCAAGAATAATATATCCAAGAAGCGCCAACACCGACGTTGCCATGCCGTCGCTTCCCACACCACCCCACGTTCTCCTCGTCTCCGCCCCTTTCCTCGGACACGTCAACCCTCTCGTCGCCCTCGGCCGGCGCCTCGCCTCCATGGGCCTGCTGGTAACCTTCACCACCGCCCCACACGCGGGCCTCAAGTTCAGGCACCAGCATGAGGCCGCCGCCGACGAAAAGGTCGGGTGCGGCGGCGTGCTCCGGTTCGTGCCCCTGCGCGCCGGGGTTTGGGCCCCGGACGACCCACGCTACCGCGACCCTGACGACGTGGTGCGCCACCTCGACGAAGTGGGCCCTGCGGCGATCGCTGGGCTCATCCGCCGCCAGGACGACGCCGGGCGCCCGGTCACGTTCGTCGTGGCCAACCTTTTCGCCCCGTGGGCGCTCCGCGCGGCGGCCGCCATGGACGTCCTCAACGCCATGCTGTGGACGCAGTCCTGCACGGTCCTGTCGCTGTACTACCACTACTTCCACTCACTAGCGAGGTTCCCCTCCATGGAGGCCGCCAGACCGGGCGCGCTCGTCGATGTCTCCGGGCTGCCCACGACGGCGGCCGGCGATCTCCCCGCCATCATCCACCTGCCCGAGGAGCACGTCTGGCGCCAGATGCTGTCGTCGGAGATCCTCGGCCTCCGCGAGACGGTGTCGTGCGTCCTTGTCAACACCTTCGACGAGCTCGAGCACACGGCCATCAAGGCGCTTCGCGCGCACCTGCCGATCCTACCTGTCGGCCCGCTCTTCGACAAGGACGGCGACGGCGACGACGACGACGAGTGCGCGGCGTGGCTCGACGCGCAGCCTCCAGGATCGGTGGTGTTCGTGGCGTTCGGGAGCGTCGTCATGCTCAGCCGGGACGAGATGGCGGAGGTGGCGGCCGGGCTGGAGTCCACGGGGCGGCCGTTCCTGTGGGTCGTGCGCGACGACAGCCGTGGCCTCCTCCCGGCCGGCACCGCCGCGAGCAGCAGCTTGGGCATTGTGGTGCCGTGGTGCCGGCAGCGGCGCGTGCTCTCGCATCGCGCCGTCGGGTGCTTCGTGACGCACTGCGGGTGGAACTCGACGACGGAGGCGCTCGCCGCCGGCGTGCCCGTGGTGGCGTACCCCGTGTGGTCCGACCAGCGCACCAACGCCGCCTTCCTGGTGGACGTCTGCGGCGTCGGGGTCCGGTTGCCGGCTTCGCCCAGTCGTGACGCCCTGTACCAATGCGTCGAGGAGGTGATGGGAGGTTCCATCAAGGAGGAGGCCATGAGGGCAAGGGCCAGGGCGTGGAAGGGCAAGGCGAGCGCGGCGGTGGCCGACGGCGGGTCGTCGTGCAGGGCTACCCAGGATTTCGTTGATGCTTTGGTGTTGATCGGAGCTGGTAGCTGAAGAGCGTGCAGTTGTGCGAGGTGCAGAGGGAGGCCGCGCCCGATCCGCAGCCGTCCTCGCCCCTAGCCGCCGGCGCCATGGCCTCCGCCTCCTCGAGATCGAGCCATGGAGATGGGGCTGGAGCTCCACGACGCGAGCAGATCCCCGGCCCACCGAATCACGGAGGAGAAGAGCAGGGAGCCGGCGCGGAGGAGAAGAGCAGACCCCGGCGGCGACGGCGGCCGCAGGCGCGATGCTGCTGACCGCGCCGACCCTGCTCGCCTCGTCGCTCCACATCGACCGCGCCGCTCCACATCGCCCGCACCCGTGGTACCTGCGACTGCTGCTGCTCTTGGAGGGGGCGGTGGACGCCGAGCAGGAGACCCGGAGCAGCAGGCCGCCCCGGACGGCCGTGACCGGCGTCGCGGCCATGGGCGCAGCTACGGCGCCGGCCCTCCTCCCGACGACGGCGCCCGCCGCCCGACACCGTAGCGGCCTCCACCAGCCGCGCCGTCTTGTGCGCGTGGATGTACTCCAGCGCGGCGACGCCGTCCACGCCCGTCGGTGAAGCCCCGCGGGACGGAGAGCGCGCGCAGATCCGCGAGCTCACGCCGAAGAGCAGGAGGAGGAGCCCGAGGAGTCGTAGTCGTCCGCTCCCCGCGGCCGCGCCGGCCCCTGCACGTGGGCCCCGACGGCGTGAGCGGCGGCGGCGGCCCCTGCTTCGGCGCGCACGTCCTCCATCTCCCCGGTCCGTGGGATTGGAATTGGGGGCAGTTCGGACGGGGTGGGAAGGGAAAAGGGAAAAAAAGGAAACAAAGGAAAAAAATAAAAGGAGAAAAAGGAAAAAGAGAAAAGGAAAAAAGAGAAAAAAGTGAAAGGAGAATAACTATTTTTTATTCAATTAAAAAGTTGTTTTTACTAATTATTTCTATTCTATGATTTATAATAACTATTCAAAAGAGAAATAAAAAAGATTAAAAAAGAGAAATAAAAAAAGAAAGAAAAAGAATGAGAGAAGATAGAAAAAAGAAAAGAAAAAAAAAGGTGAGGAGAGAGGAGATGGTAGTTGGAAATGGTTGAATAAAATATAGGGTGGTTGGGATAGAGTATGAGATTTAGAGTATGACGGGTGCGGGAGAAGTTGGTATAGAGTATGAGATTTGGATGACCAGGACGGAATATTCGTTTTAGAGGATGGAGATAGAATATGACGAGTGCGGACAGCCTCAGTATGCAATGTGCACGACTACTGTTGGTCCATGTCCACGTAGGGATCAGGCTGATAGACCTGGATCCATTTTGGGCTTCCAGAGAGTCGTCTTCCTCTCGTAGGTTGCTTGCGACGACGTCTCTAGTCCATGGTCCTGTTTGTTTCCACTCAAAATTATATAATTCAACTTAAAATCTAAAAAAATAATATTTTAAAAAAACAAACACTGTAGCTTATTCATCAGATTATATAATTTATACCCTCTAGATTATAATAATCCATAAGCTGCTGAAAATATGCTTATTTCAAATTATATAATCTATCTTCTATAATCTAAATTATATAATCTTGCTTGTAAACAAACAGGACCATAGGTCTATGTCCATGTTAAGTTTGTACAAATCTTATTTGTTTACATCGTGCTTCTTGTCATAAACTTTTTGTCGTGCAATTTCCTGTTGGCAAACTAGTGGAGCAAAATTCACTATGTATATGTATCAAATTTTTAGACCTATATAAGGCAGATGTAGCTCACCCTCCAATTTAGCCTAGTTTCGCTACTATCTGTATAAAAATGTAAGTGCGTGCATACGGGCAGATATATGTATTTCGGGAAAAAAAAAATCATCAACGCAACGAGGCATTAAGTGGTCAAGTCAAAATGCAAAATTAAGTCACCTAGGCAAGCAAGTGCTGCCAGGTTGTTTGGAAAAAGGTGGTAGGCTGGTTCTGTCGAGCATATAAATGGAGGAAAGTCTTTAACTCATTATCGAAGCATTATTGTTATTTTAAATCCATCAAACCAGGCGTCTCAGACACAGTACAAATTAAACCAAAAAGTAAAAACTAAGTACTATATGTAAAAAGAATACATTGCATATAGTACGTTGCAAACATGTCTTATAATTAAACAGATATATGTCTGATATTTTTCTCTCGGTAAAGATAACCCGATAGCATTGTGTTTTGTGCACATGTGGCGCCAAATGTTGTCGTCAGAGATTGACGGCCTGCACGATACGGTGTCAAGGTTTCTTATCAACACCTTCTACGAGCTCGAGCACACAGCCATCAAGGTGAGTAGCGCACACCTGACAATTCTACATGTCGGCCCGCTCTTTGTAGAAAAAAGTGAAGAAAGCAGTGGCGGCGACGATGACGAGTGTATGGCGTGGGCCAACAAGGATCCTCCTCGATCATTGGTGTTCTTGGCATTCCGGAGTGTCGTTATTCTTAGGCAAGATGAGATGGAGGAGTGGCAGTCTCGGGCTAGCGTCCACAGGGGCGGCCGTTCCTATAGGTCGTGGGCGAGGACATGCGTGACCTCCTCCCACCCAATAGTAGCGGCGCGGTGCTAGTTGGGGCAAGGTGGTGCCCGGGTGCCAGCAGCGGCAAGTGCTTTTCACCCTGCCGTTGGGTGTTACGTGACACACTATGGGTGGAATTTGACCACAAAAGCGCTCGCAGCAGGTGTGCCCATTGTGGCATACCCTGTGTGGTCCGATCAGCGTGCCAATGCTGCACTTCTGCCATTCCCGGGCCATCTTTGCCGATGCGCAATGCCCTACGCTAGTGCATCGAGGAGTTCATGGGAGGTTCCCTTGAGGCCATGAGGGCAAAAGGGCCAGAAGTGGCAGGGCAAGGCGAGCACGGCGGTGGCCGATAGTCGTTGTTTTGGCCAATAATCCCATGTATACTGACATGATGCACAACCTAGGTATGGAAGTCCTTTAGAACACATGGACTTTGTGTACTAGTATACATGTGCAACACACCTATGGTCACTAGAAAAATAGTAATCAATGAACATATTAAAATTTCATATATCGTCGGATTAGATTCAGTAACCAACAATGTAAAATATCAAAGATCAACAACGAAAATTTGGTAACAAATATTTTTTTTGAAGATTCAATTACTTTTATAAATCTATTTGATCAACACATGTGGTTCATGATGGTATGGTAACAATATACACCAACAATTTAATTCACACCACGATCTACTTTCTTTTATTATGAGTGGGCATAATGTAGTGCTAAGTTCGTAGCTCCCTGGTACAATCTACAAGTAAGCATTAAGGACATCAAATTTAGATGATATATAATTATCAAATCCCAGAGTTCTGCCATCAAGTGTTATAAGCTTGTACACTCGGTCTAAATGGCTGGACAAAAATCCAACAATAGAAAATGGCCAACTCTTGATCTTGCATATCAATGCCGTTACTGTAAAACATGTATACGTCATGGCTGCCAGATAAATACAATCAATTTGAAGCCTATGACCACCGCGCACCAAACCTAGATCATGTCAAAAAATAGGAGTCATTGATTGTGTTGTAATGGAAATAAAACGATGCTTACTGCCTTCAAGTGATGATAACCATGTCTATATGATGCTTTCAGTTGAAGTGATGATTAAAGTTAGTCTACAAATTCTTAAACAGGATATGAACAATGTGAAATTATTCTTACTTACAAAGAAAAAACAGAATGCGATATATTGCAACGTGAGAGTTACACATACCTACCGTCCGGTCAAGAACAGCTTTATTTGGTGACAATGAGATTGTTATCCTGCGTACAATCATTTGATCTCTCTCAAGTAAGGCAACCCAAGTCCAAACTTTATTTACCAGAAATCTAGAATAAATAGCAATGTAGTATTGTACTCCAACAATGATGTAAGTCAAAATAATAAGGATCTATCAAACTAGAATAATACCAATGTATTATTGTTATCTTTAATGGTGATCCCTTACATGAGGAAAAACCATGATCATAGATGGTATCCAAGGCTTGGTCATCCATGCCCATACAGGATCCCTCTTGGACAAGAGCATCAACAATCTTTAGTTTGCCCGTAAACTAGTCATTGTTCAGGGCTCATTTTTAGGGGAACATACTGGCTGCGTTTTTGGTCGCGGCTCCAGTAGGATGAAGACACAAAAGAGTTGTTCATGAAGGCGAGCTCAACTTTAGAGACCATCGTCTTGGAACAGGCCAACTTTGGCTGGAAGAATAATAATAGGCTGGCTTAGATTTATCTCTTTTGTTGTTTGATTTTTATTATTGACGATTGCTGAATTCTTGTAATATTTTTGGGCCGTATACGCTTTGTAGAGGCCGGATAGTTATCCATTATCTAAAAACTAGTCATTGTTCATCATGAAGTATGTTGGTTATCCTTTGCTGGTTTATGCTCATAAACCTAGCAATTCTTCACCATGAAAGCGTGTTAGTTATCCATCTGGTGCGAGCGTTTCAACAAAACAAAGTTTATCTTATTTATGATAATAATTTTCCATAGCAACATAGGGCCACTTAACTAGTTGCTATAAAAATATCAGAAGCTCGTCACCTGGACTTGTTGCTTCACAAATTCTGTTGAAACAAATAAGAAACGTAGCTAGTTCTCTTGCAGTGATAGTTCCCCTCATGCACAAAGCACGGAGTCTGAAGCCCCTCTCGTGGGCATAGATTCATTTGCATGCGCGCAACACTATCACCTCGGCCGTGAACCCCGGCCCGAGCCCCACTAGCAGGCCCCACTCGCAGCGCCCTTCTTCCCCATCATCTTGCCGGCGGCGCCGCCGCACTACCTCATCAAGGACGAAGATCACCGTCGGGCCTATCATGTTCCCGTATTCATTGAGCACCCGGCGGCTGGCCGCCAGCTTTCCAGGCTCCAGCCGGAGCACCTTCACGTAGCTGTCCATGATCGAATGGCTGCCGGGGTGCACCACCCAGAAGAGGCTGTTCCACCCACCGCTGGCGAGGCCGAGCGGCGCCACGGCGGCGGCCAGGATCCCCTCGATGTTCTCGGCGACCAGCCCCGGCACCTCGGGCGTCGCGAGGCTGTAGCCCAGGCCGGCCACGCCCAAGTCGCCGGTGACGAGGCGCTCGGTGCCCGGGATCGTGGCCTGCGACGCGGACACCATCTCGAAAGACGGCGCGCTCGCCGGGGGCCCGGGGGTCGGCGCCCACGACGACGGCGCCCGCGCCGTCCCCGAAGATGGCGTGCGCCCCGTGCCCCTCGGGGCGCGCCTCGTCGGGGGCGTGGAACGCCATGGCGCTGAGTACGTCGGCGCAGACGACGAGCACGCGCGCGCCGCGGTTGTTCTCGGCGGCGTCCCTGGCGACACGGAGCGCGCCGGCGCCGCCCGTGCAGCCCTGGAAGTAGATCATGGTGCGCTGCACGGTGGCGCGGAGGCCCAGGAGGGAGGCCACGCGGACGTCGACGCCGGGCATCTGCGCGCCGGAGCTGGTGCTGACGACGAGGTGCGTAATGTCGGCGGCGGGACGACCCCAATCGGCGATGGCCTTCGCCGCAGCGGCCGCGGCCAGCTCCGGCAGGGCTTCCGCGACGGCTTGTAGCCTGGCATCGATGGATGGGAGCGCAGGGTCCAGGAGCTCCGGGTGGGTACGAAGGAGATCCTCGGTGACTTGGAGGTAGCGTTTCTTGAGTCCCACCTGCTCACCTGAAACATTGAAGTTGGAAATCGGAATCCTTGTCAGGCCACTGCCAAAGTTTCATTGGTTTCATGCACATTAAATGATATGCTACATAGAATATTTCGATGACATGGCATAGAAGTAAAAAAGAGAAAGAAAAAACCAGTTTATCTAGATGAAACCCTTTAGGTCAGTCTCAGTGCATAGTTTCATCGCACAGTTACCAAGACTGCAAATTAGGTAACTGTGCCAGAGAAGTGTCATGGGGATGAAACTTCTCTCTCATCCCATGAAACTCCCACCTTCTCTCTTCTTGCCAAGTCATCAAAAATGCTGATGTGGCATTGAATTTATTGCCCATGAAACTCTCTATGAAACTCCCACTGAGAATGGCCTTATGCACAGTTTTCAACTCAATGAGTCATAGAATTAAATGTTAGGGGGCCTAGGAAACAACAAAGATGAAACTATCCATTGTAGGATGAGTTTCATCTATAGTTTTATTTTTATTTTGTTGATGTGGCATCTTGGAAACAACAAAATGAAACCCTCCATTGGGATTGGCCTTATCGACTTCAGGCCCAGGAAATCCAACGCCATGAGCCAAGGTAATGATGAGGATGAATATAACTAACTTCATATCCCTAGGATTCCGGAGTCAGGGAGGAACCGAGTTACTGTAGAAGGCAATTTTTTTTTGCTGGGCCGCACGTTTACATATTTCTTGCTTGACCGGCCCATCTGGCATGTTCCTGGCCCATGTCCCATGAACAATTCGGCCCATCCACATTAGCCCAGTGGCCACTGCAGTTCATCATCGCCGACATCCCGGACGACAGGCGCTCGGCTCGCAACGCCGCCTGCTACACGGGCTGCGACGCCTCGACGAGGGGCAGGTCGCCGCGGCCGTGGACCTAGCCGTTGCACGTCAGGTGAAACTCTACGTCATCTTCAACAACGCCGGGTCAGGGTGGCAACCGTTCCCCGGAACGTAATCCCCTCCCCGACCCCAACATGCATTTCGGGGGAAATTTTGCCCCCGGCTCCGCCGGATCCCCGTCGAGGGCCGTGGGAGTACAAGCACCAGAACAAAAACAAGACTTTAGTGCCTCACAAAAAACAAATTTCAGAACATATGCATTATAAAATGTGACCAGAAACCAATCAAGTAGAAGGCCTTTCAGAGTTCACGGATCACAGCTCAAGAATTTGCATTTCGAATCAATTAGGGCACTGGTCAACAACCAACAAGACAAATAATTCACTGTAACAAATAGCTAGCTGGGTAACTTCGCAAAGCAAAAGCAGGCAGAGAATCTCGGCAGACTGATGACCTCCTTTATTAGAAATAGAACGGTGGTTTGCTGGCGACCATGACCACGCGCCTCCGTCCATCAGCGTCCGCACATCGACCTTTCCTGGAATCAATTGGATTGCGGTTGTGTTGTGTGGAAACGCATGGGAAGGGGTGGAGACATGGGCCAAAGGATCGGGATTGGGTCAAGATGCAACGCGAAGAGAGAAGGAGAGAGACGCGACGCGTGCGAGGAATAGAGGAGCGGCGAGATGCGACCGTGGGAACAGGGGGTGGCGGCCGCCGCTGGACAAGGAGAATAGGAGGATATGTTTAGGGTTTCACTTCCAATGATGTGTAGAGCTTATACACATTGGGCTATTGTTGGACCGTGCACTGAAAGGAAGTGACAAGTGAGCCCGTCAGCTATGGAGAATTTTTTTATACCTACGGTGCTTATTTAACATCAATACATTTCTATAGCATTTATTTAACCTTCATTTAGAAGGACGCATCGAAGTGCGCCTTCCTTCCCCTAGTATTGGCAGTGTTCAGACGGTGGGTCAAATTTTTTGCACTCTACTTTGACCACTAATTAAGGGTATTAAATAAAATCAGTTTACAAAACTACCTCCACAACCCTTGGCAAATTCGCGAGACGAATCTAATGAGGCCTTTGGCCGCATGATTAGATGATGATTACTGTAGCATTACTGTAGCAAATTATGGATTAATTAGGCTCGTTAGATTCGTCGCGCAAAGTTGCACTCATCTATGAAAAGATTTTGTAAATAAACTTCATTTAGTACTTCATGCATGCAAGATTTCTTGGGGACAATTTTTTTTTTTGTCCCCAGGCACCTGGACACGGCCATTATTATAGCCACTCTTAGGCACGAAGAATTCCCAGCATCGACAGCCTATTAGTTGCTCTGCTCTGCGGGCTACGGCGACACGGCGATCGCGTCCGGTTTTTTACGTGACTGTCCGGGACGGCCGTCCTCGCTCTACCATATTCATTGGGCTTTCCTGTGCTATTGGACCTCAATTCCCATCCATGTTGTCAATGTCCGAACAAGGCCTGGCCCTTTTGCCAGCAGCCCAGAAACCTGCTGCTCCGCCCGGTGAAAACCACCCTACGTTCGCTATCCAAGGCCCAAAATCCATTCAACGAAGCCGAACAAAACATATTACGTGCACAGAAGAAAAAAGAAACGCCAAATCCAATCACGGGCGCGGCCAGGCGCGCTCGCCGTCCTAGTCTTTCTGTACATATAGACATCCGCTAGTGCAGCCAGAAACTACGTGTCGACATGCAGGCCTGCGGGCACACGTAATATAGCTCCCCACTCCCATTTTTACTTTCCTTATCCCTTCCACCTTTTTTCCCTAGAGTTTTCCCTATAATTTTTTTTCTCCATTCGTTTTTGTTCTTGAACGTTGCTGCCAAATTTGTTTTAAAACCTTTCGATTCTTTTGTTTCTTAAAATTTCCTTTTTCAAAATGTTTGTTCAAATATTTGCTCTTCATAATTTTTTTGAGATTTTTGTTCAAGACTTTTATTCCTAGTTTTGGCTTCCATAGTTTTGTTCAGGTATTTTTTTGAACTTTTGTATTTTTCTCAAAACAACTATACCAAATTTTGCTCTCCAAATGTTTATCTCCTAGATTTTTGTTATGATTTCAGTTTTCTACGATCTTTTGTATTACAAATATGTGCATTTAAATAATTTTGTGTGAAATATTGTGCATTTAAATAATTTTGTATGAAATAATTTTTATATAAAAATGTTGTGCTTAAATTTGTATATATAAAATTTTTGATATGGTTTAACAAAACTCAGAGGGCGCACACTACGTTACCCCGATACTTCAACATGACCCGGTTTCATGTATCTGATACGTATCTGTGTGTCCGTATTCAATACATCAATACACCCAATACCTTTATATTTCCAGAAAAAAACTGACATATTTGCGTATCCGTATCAGCCGGATACTGATACATGTATCCATATCCTCGTGGTGGATAGGCCGCATATGGGGCTGGCTGATCGACCGATTGGTCCTGTCGCAGATGGACCGCAAAAAGTGCTTCTCCTGGGGCAGCCCAAACTATTGGACCTTGTGCTCATAGCACTACGAGAGAACTTCATATTGGTGCGCGCACGTTAGTGCCGGTCGGCCTTGAGCCGGCACTAATGTCATCATTTAGTGCCGGCTCCAGGAAACAGTGCCGCGGGAGCCATGTTAGTGCCGGTTGGAACTCCAAACCGGCACTAACGCGCCCTCCCGCAACGGTCAGCACCGACCGAACAACGGTCAAATGCCCAGTTAATGCCGGCTGAACGTATAGGCCGGCACAAACTTGGCTGGGCGAGTTTTGTGCCGGCTTGCAGCATCAGCCGGCACTAAATGATGCATGTTAGTGCCGGCTGAACCCACCAGCTGGCACTAAGTCGTCCGACTATAAATCGCCCACCTTCTTCTTCCCCGAGCCTGACCACCCAATTCTATACCATCGTCTTTTCTTCGGTCCTGTCTACCTTGATCCACCCAATTGGAACCAGCACCAGCAGCAGATAAAATTTTCGCCCCAAATCGCTTCCTTCTTTTGCTCTCTCCTCTTGTTGGCCATAGCTTCTTCATGAAAAAAGCAAAGCCGACGAGGCGGAAATGGGGATGAATGTTCAGCTTGGAAAGAAGCACTCTGATTGAAGTTCATGAAAAATATAATACTCTGTATCTTCCCAATTGAGATTCAACCATATCTGTAGACTTCTTTTATTCTTTGCAAAAAAGGCTAATAAGTATTAATTTCGCTACAAATAACATAATTAGATTAGCTTCAACTGCCGGAGCTTGAGCCTAATATTGGTGTCTTGGTGCTTCCTGGAACAGGCAGAAATGCCGAGATTGAACCAAACAAGGTGGACACAGATGGCAGGCAACCTCTAGTTCAGGCAGGTTCCTTTGAAATCCCAACAAAGCTGAGGTATGAGGCTGTCTAGAGGATAGAATGAATGACACAAAATTAGATTACTATATTGCTCTGTCAGTAAAACATATTACATTGAAAATAATGTGTGATATAGAAGGAGAAATAGGTCCAAGGAAACAAGTATTAAAAAGACATAACTTATACACATGGAGGAAATTTGGAAACCGTGGATTCATGGCTAACAAGAAATCAGAAGACAGAATTGAGTTCCCAACACTTCCCAAGAAACTCGAGAGTTTTTGGAGATCCATCTCTTGGAATAGCTTTTTAGAGAAGGTTTACTAGATATTTTGCCTATGACACATGTAGAGTGTTTTTTTTTCGAATTATTTCATTGTGACATGTGTGTATATTATTATGTCATTTTTTTAAAAGAAAATGTTAGGGAGAATGAGCATGATTCATTAATTTGAACTATGTAGAATTGCTTTCTTGCTTTTTAGAGAAGGTTTACTAGATATTTTGCCTTTCACACATGTAGAGTGATTTTTTTTGAATTATTTCATTGTGACATGTGTGTATATTATTATGTCATTTTTTTAAAAGAAAATGTTAGGGAGAATGAGCATGATTTTTTGATTTTTACATTAATTTGAACTATGTAGAATTGCTTTCTTGCTTTTTAGAGAAGGTTTACTAGATATTTTGCCTATCACACATGTAGAGTGATTTTTTTCGAATTATTTCATTGTGACATGTGTGTATATTATTATGTCATTTTTTAAAAGAAAATGTTAGGGAGAATGAGCATGATTTTTTGATTTTTACATTAATTTGGAATTATTTCATTGTGACATGTGTGTGTATATTACTATGTCATTTGTTTAAAAGAAAATGTTAGGGAGAATGAGCATGATTTTTTAATTATACATTAATTTCCAATTATTTCATTGTTAGGGAGAAAATTATATTGCATTAATGTTAGGAAGAAAATTTATGTTTCTTTGAATACATTCTGTACTTTATGTCTTTTATTATGGATAAATTTATTGCAGATGGACCGGCAATGGATGTACGGCCCCCGGAGCATCTTGGCGTGGGTTAATGGCCTACGAACGTTTCTCGATGCGGCAATGGCCAACAGGTCACCGAAGGGTTTAATGTGTTGTCCATGCACCGTTTGCCAAAATAAAAAGGAATACAGGAATAAAGGTACTCTGTGGAACCACATTTATGAAAGAGGTTTCATGACCAACTATAGTCTTTGGACCAAGCACGGTGAACTTGGAGTTATGATGGAAGACAATGAAGAAGATGATGATAACAACATTCCAGACTGGGCATTTGTTCATGAAGCTGGTGGCTTTCAAGATGAACCAATGGACGAGGGTGAAGCACATGTTGCGCAAGAGGAGGCACCTGACGAGCTAGGTCAGGTGTTGCTTGATGCACAAAAAAACAGTGACATAACGACGGAGTCATTCAAGTTCGAGAAGATGTTGGAGGATCACAAAAAACCGTTGTACCCTGGTTGCAAGGAGGAGCAAAAGAAGTTGGGTTTCGCGCTGGAGATCCTTAAATGGAAGGCAACTAATGGTGTCACCGATAAGGGATTTGGTGAGCTATTAAAGATTATAAAGAACTGGCTTCCTAATGGTAACGAACTACCGTCGACAACATACGAAGCTAAACAGATGCTTTGCCCTCTTGGATTGGAGGTACAGAAGATTCACGCATGTCCTAACGACTGTATCCTGTATCGCGGAGAGGAATATGAGAACTTAGAATCTTGTCCTGTTTGCGGCGCATTGCGGTATAAGATCAGGCGAGACGATCCAGGTGATGTTGATGGGCAGCCAGTCAAGAAGAGAGTTCCCGCAAAGTTGGTGTGGTACTTCCCTATAATACCACGTTTGAAGCGCTTGTTCAAAAACAAGGATAACGCTAAGTTGATGCGTTGGCACAAAGAAGATCGTAAGGAAGATCACATGATTAGACACCCCGCAGATGCGTCCCAGTGGAGAAACCTTGACCGAGAGTTTCCTGAATTTGACAACGACCCAAGGAACATAAGATTTGGTCTAAGTGCGGATGGAATGAACCCGTTCGGTGAGTTTGACTGCGCTTATAGTACATGGCCTGTGACCCTATGTATCTTCAACCTTCCTCCTTGGCTGTGCATGAAGCGGAAGTTCATCATGATGCCGATGCTTATACAAGGGCCAAAAGAACCTGGCAACGACATTGATGTGTTCCTGCGACCCTTGATTGATGATCTCTTGCTGCTCTGGAAGGAAGAAGGCATAAGTGTGTGGGATGAGTATAAACAAGAGTCTTTCGACCTCCGAGCTTTGCTTTTCGTAACCATCAATGATTGGCTTGCACTTGCAAAATTGTCGGGTCAGTCGAACATGGGATACATGGCCTGCACACACTGTCTAGATCAAACAGATAGCATTTATTTGAAACATTGTAAGAAGTGCGTATACATGGGCCATCGCCGATTCCTTCCTCCCAATCACCCCCTAAGAACCGAAGGGAAGCATTTTAAAGGAGAGCCCGAAACTCGTGCTAAGCCTTTGTTCCGTAATGGAAAGCGTGTGTTCTCGATGATCAAGGATGTGAAGGTAGTATTTGAAAAGGGTCACGGTAGCGAACCTGTTCCCAAGGATGGCCAGGGACATGCTCCAATGTGGAAGAAGAAGTCTATATTGTGGGAACTACCTTATTGGCAAGTCTTACATGTTCGCCACGCAATTGATGTGATGCATCTGTCGAAGAATCTTTGCGTGAACATACTAGGCTTCCTGGGAGTGTATGGTAAGAAATCAAAAGACACAATTGCCGCAAGGCGCGACATGCAACAGATAGCTGGACGAAAAGGCTTGCAACCCGAAAAGAGAGACAAAGGCCACTATTTAAAACCTGCCAGCTATAATCTGAGCAAAGAGGAGAAGGAAAGTATGTTTGATTGCTTGAAAAGTATCAAGGTCCCGTCCGGGTACTCCTCAAATATAAAGGGCATAATAAACGTGAAAGAGAAGAAATTCCAAAACTTGAAGTCCCATGACTGCCACGTCCTGATGACACAATTACTTCCGATTGTACTGAGGGGTGTTCTACCGGAGAATGTGAGATTGGCAGTTGTAAAGCTTTGTGCGTTCATGAATGAAATTTCACAGAAGGCAATTAATCCGAAGAATCTAATAAAGCTGCAGAAAGACATTGTCGAATGTCTTGTCAGCTTCGAGATGGTCTTCCCACCTTCCTTCTTCAACATTATGACACATCTTCTAGTTCATATTGTGACTGAAATAACTATCCTGGGACCTGTTTTCCTACACAATATGTTCCCTTTCGAGAGGTTCATGGCAGTCTTGAAGAAGTACGTCCGCAGCCGTTCTCGTCCGGAAGGATGCATTGCTAACGGCTACGGAACAGAGGAGGTCATTGAGTTTTGCGTTGACTATCTTCCTGAGCTAAATCCGATTGGGCTCCCCGTGTCACACCATGAGGGGCGACTAAAGGGAAAAGGCACACTAGGAAAGAAATCTAATGTGAACATCCCTTCTAGTGAATTCAGCAAAGCAAACTACACGGTTCTTCAGAATTCATCTATGGTGGCTCCATATATTGACGAGCACATGGATATTGTGCGGTCTGAAAATCCAGAGAAGACTGTTGCTTGGATTACACGCGAACATATAAATACGTTTGAAAACTGGTTCAGACGAAAATTATTGGGCAACAACACAGTGGATGAAGAACTTCAATGGCTGGCTAGGGGACCATCGATCACCGTCCAACAATACCAAGGGTACGAAATAAATGGGTATACATTTTACACAATAGATCAAGACCAAAAAAGCACCAACCAAAATAGTGGTGTCCGTATGTGTGTAGTAAACAGTACTGATGGAAAAAAGGACAACTACTATGGGGTCATAGAGGAGATATGGGAACTTGACTATGGACCCATATTTGTCGCTCTGTTTCGTTGCCAATGGGTAGCTGGAGGAGCCATAATGAAGGACCGGTATGGGATGGCCACAGTGGACCTTAAAAGGACCGGATATAAAGATGAACCATTTGTTCTAGCCAAGGATGTGACACAAGTGTTCTATGTGAAGGACATGTCAAGCAAACCGAAGAAGAAGGTAACAGATAAGTCAGAAGATTATGAACCAAAACGACACATAGTTCTTCCGGGAAAAAGAAAGGTTGTTGGAGTTGAGGATATTTCAGACAAGTCAGAAGATTATGACCAGATTGATGACCTTCCTCCATTCTCAGTTGACGTTGATCCCAGCATCCTCTTATCTAAAGAGGACACACCTTACTTACGCCGCGACCACGCCCAAGGCACTTTCGTCAAAAGGAAGATTATCAATGTTGCAGTAGATAATGATGAGTAGTAGTTTTAGATACATTGTATTCTATATATATATATATATGTTGTTGTATTTCACGTTAAGTGATGTAATGTAACGCACTATGTGTCGTATTTCTCTCAATTATCGATATTATTCATGCAATTACAACACAATATCATCAAAATACAATATTATATTTTTGCATGGTAGAAAATTTATTTACTTCCGTTAATTTTTCATTACTAGGAGCATTGAAACATTAAATTACAAACAACTAATCAAGTAATGTGCAAATTGATTACATCATTGTATAGAATATTGCATTAAAGATTTTTGAATATTTTTGCATGTTTAAAAATGAAATATTTTCTGTTTATTACGAATAACAGAAGTATAAACACATATATACCCTATTAGCTACACATAATTGCTAATGGTAGTAGATTCATTAATTTACATTAATTGTTATTGTTGTTGTGTAGATATAATTAATAGTATGCTAATAAGAATTTAAGGTACCCATTGTCATTACATTATTCTTATTATTAAGCATATAATAAATGAAATTACACATATAAAAAAAGAAAGAAAAAGAAAATTGGCGGGAGATGAAAAAATGGTCGTGCATGTTAGTGCCGGCTCGTTTTTACAACCGGCAGTAACGTGCAACAGTTAGTGCCGGCTGTCGTTTGTAGCCGGCACTAACGTGCACCACGGACACGTTAGTGCCGGCTGGGAAGCATAGCCGGCACTAAACCGTCACCATAACTTCCCCGGCACTACTCCTTTCTTCCCCAATTCGATCGACGTCCCGCGCGGCCTCTGCCTCCCCGCCCCCGTCACCGCCGTCGACCGTGCGCCGGCGCCGCCAACCCCAGCCCGGATCTGCGCCGCCCCCATGTCGTCCCCAGCCGGCCTCAGCGCCC
>CM014277.1:53589754-53604858 GCA_004135705.1 Alloteropsis semialata | reverse complement strand
AAGTTATTTAAATACCCCATGTAAACTGCTTGCTGCTCAGGGAAGGAGATCAACCTGTTCAGGACGTGTTAGATGGTCCAAGCACTAGTTAGTAAGTCCTATTTATTAATTTATTCTTTCATTTAAGCTAATGAATATTAATTACTTCATTTCTCTGAATTTCTCTCACAGCCAGTTAGTAAGTCCTATTTATTACCTGGAGGATTAGTAAACAAGCAGCAAAGCATTCTGTGTGTTAGTGGAAAACCGTCTGGCAACCTTAACACCATCCAGTCCAAGGAGGTAAGCTTTCATTAAGACAATATTTCAGCCTCTTTCATGATGTCATTAAGACAATAATTCATTCAGCAATGGCACCCATAGCCTAACTTTCCTTACTTAAAAATGAACAACTCACATTTGATGCTGAACTGGGCAGTCCGCATCCATGCTAGCTAGGTCTGTCTGGCTGAACTGGTGTGTTGTTATATTATTTAACCTTCATGTTATATTTTCGATGATAATAATTTTATTTTATTTCAATCATACAAGCACATGTATACCATGGTTCAATCATACAATAAACTTAGTGCATATAACTAGTCTTAATTTGTTTGCTAGTAATTACCGAGAGGACTTTACAATAAACTTAAATATTTTTTTATTGTTCTAGCTACTGGCAATTGGCTCTATGGACAACCAAGACGACATAATGCACGAGCTCATTCGTGGTAGTGATCAGTTCGTAGCTGCCCCAGAGAATGATGCCCCCGAGGACGATGGCAACCAATATTTGAACTTGCATGGTGATGAGGAGGAAGATACTAATGAGGAGGAAGATACTAATGAGGGGGAAGAAAAAAACATTGAGGCATCCCGATTGATGAAGCCTAAACGGAAACGTGGCTCCAAGAGGAAGATGACCGGGATTACGACCATCACGGAGGTCGACGAGGACGGCGAGCCAAAAGCCCCTGGTGATATTAAGACCACATTCGTAAATCAATGTGGATATCTTGTCAGGGAAAGCGTCCCCATAAAGTACAGTTTATGGAAGAGAATTAAAGCCTCTGATAATGCTGAAGATATTGTGCCAGATTCAGAGAAAGAAATGTTATGGAAAGAGGTGAAGCTGCACTTCCACTTTCCCAAAGGCAATGCAGAAGAGAAAGTGAAGAAATGGGCATTTCAGAAGATGGCTATCCAGTTTCAGACATTCAAGAGAAACTTGATCAAAAACTTTGTCAAAAAGGGCCTCACACCAGATTTTGATAAAGTCTGGAAGAAGCAACGACAGTGGTGGAATGAATTCATAAACTACAAGTCCTCGGCAGAGAGCGTGGCAGCCTCTATTCAAGCTAAAGACAATTCTAGCAAAAAGAAGCACTTCCATCATCTTGGGCCAGGAGGTTATGCGGTTGCCATTCCAAAATGGGAAAAGATGAAAAATGACCTAATTGCAAGAGAAATCATACCGCAGACCTTGGATTGGCCAAAACGAGCAAGGTATTACTTCTATGCTCATGGAGGCACACTAGACAAGGACAATGGATTGTTTGTGACAAGCGACATAATAAGAGAGGCGACCCAAAGACTCGAAGAGGCAATGAGGCGTACAGAAGAAGGAACTTTCCAGGCCAACAGAGAGAAGGACGAGCTGACTTACGCTCTTGGGAATCCGGAACACACTGGACGGACCCGAGGCATAGGCGTAGTTCCATGGAAACGTGGCTTTGCTGCAGATCTTGAAACCTACCGAAGCCGATGCAGAAGTAAGGCAGTAGTGGCAGAGCAGTTCCGTACCCTAGAAGCCCAGATAGCTTCACTTGAGGCAACAATTAGCCAACGCCCGGAACAACCATATGCCAATTTGGAGATCAGCACCGACTCCCAGTGTCGTAGCAGTGTCGCTTCCACGGAGCTCCCTCATGGGGCTGGAATTGAATTTGTTGTCGACAACCAACGACACCCCATTGACGACATCACCGTGAGGACCAAATGTGAGCTTCTGTATCTTCGCGGAAAAAAGCTCAAAGTTTGTGCTCAGGGTTATGCGGAAGTACCGGAAGAAGGCGGGACACTACATTGCTTGCCGATTCCTGAAGGATACGCCAAAGTCTTAGTTGACCGAGTGGAAGATGATTGGGAAGACCTGGACCTCCCGATCCCTATAGGTCCGGAAGAAACGGAACTACAACATGCCGTACACACATGGATCGCTTGGCCAAAGCACGACATAAGATTGGCGCAAGACGCAAGAGATTCCGCTCAGTATTCAAGGCAAAGATCACCAACGCTAGCAGACAGGAATCCAAGTGTTGGTCCTCCTTCTCCACCGGCTGCATGGCACCCCAGCACGGATCCTCCATCACCAGCCGCACAAAGCGACCCTGATCCGCCATCACTAGCCGCACAACAGCCTCATAAGAGCAAGCAACAAAAGGCATACACAGTACCTTCAGTCCAACCTCCTCGTAAGCAGCAGAGGAAGAAAAAGAGAAGGCTCAAGAAGAGGTAGAGCCAGAAGACCCGGTAAAAGCCTTCTTTCAGAACCTGAAGGACATGAGGGAGGCTAAGAACAAGAAGCTAGAAATTGATCCAGTTGCAAAGAAACACTTCATCAAAGAGTGCCTACCAAGGGAGAAAGAAAAAGAATCAGATTATGATCGGACGATCAGAAAGTTACACCAAGACCCCAGGAACTTGCAAAGGAATGCAAAACCCATTGCCCAGCTCGGAGAACAGTCCCAACAATCGATCGCTCCGTTGATAGTTGAGCCTGAAGAACGTCCCATTTTATCAACAGATCCGGCGACCATGGCTACAATGATAGTGCACACGGATCTCACAAAGGCTCAATTGCTTGGGACGGCCCTACAGACAGCCCGCGGTAGGAAAAAGTTTGTACTTGGTGAACCTCTTATATGGCCAGAGTTGCTACCATACCTAACAACGAGAATGTCTGAGTTTCACAAATGGTATGCCGTGCAATCTAAAGCGGGATTGGCGATGTCGTTCCCAGCTCGGATTCAAGATCACCATTTCTGGCGGGGGGCAGACGACGTATGGGTCGAGTTTGTGGCACTTTACGATTTATTCCATCAAGATGCCATTCACAAGTGTCTCATGAGTGTATGGCTCATGTAAGTATTTCCTCTCGTTTTATTATTTTAGCTATACTCGTGTGACACCCCTGGTGTCACTAATGTAATTAAAAACTTTAATAAACTCAATTAAACCAATAATGACATTCATCATTTCATAATTGTGTTGTTTGTGCATAATTGTGTGTATGTGTTGACAAAGTCAACCAAAAATAGTCAAAATAGTCAAAATACAAAAATTATACCAAAATGTCACAAATAATGTCAAATATATGTTTATGAACTTAAATGAGTATGGCAAGTTCAAACAAAAATTTGAAATTCAATTTTAAACTCATTTGACCGTCATTTCATGTGTTGTCAGTATCACTATTTAACCTTCTCGAGAGACTAATATCTTTGTATTTTGCCTAAACACTTGAAATTACACCAATATAAAAGTTGGAGTACAAAGTACCCTCTTTACAATGGTGGTGATGTGGATCAAGGAAAACTTTGTTTGATCACTCATAATCTTGGGCAAAATCGGGTCAAAAACCAGCAATTTCAGCACTTAGCTGAATTACGCTGTCTGAAAAACGTGATTTTTGCCCGTTTTCTTCACCCCGTAACTTTCAAAACGCTGCCCAAAAGGGGTGATACTCTTTGTAAGAGTTGTAGCCTAATGTACCAGCTACAACTTTTGTATTGGACGATCTTGATGTTTATATGTAAATATTAGAGAAAAAGGTCGTCGAATTCGGGCCAAAACACTCGATTCAGACTTAGAAATATTCAGTTCGTCAGTGTGGCAGATTTTTGGCCGGCCTTCTCTACGATTTATCTCTCAAACCATTGATCAAACACTATAACTCCCTTTGTAGAAGTTGTAGCCTGATGTACCATCTTTAACTTTTGTATTGGTCAAATCAACTTTTTATGAACAAAAAGTGGAGTTTAAGGCCGATGAAGTTGGACCCGTGAGCTGTCCTTGAACTCTGAATTTTTCGGAATTCGAAATTTTGGCTGAGATTTACGGCCTTGCAACTTCCAAACCGTTGAGCAAATGGTATAAGTTCCTTTGTAGGAATTGTAGCCCTATGAATCCTCTACAAAGTTGGTATTCGTTGCTCCTTGAGTTTCTACACGGAATCATGAGAAAAAGCAAAGGAATGCAGCTGCGTCGCTCGGCCCTTTTAACTGAATCGGCTGAACGTTCAGATCAGCAGAGCGTCGGTCAGGAGGCCGAGCTCGACGACCTCGGCGTCTCCGACGCCGCAAGTCGTGCCTCCAGCTGTCCAGACAAGTGTCCCCGTCCCCGTGGCCGTGCCAGTTGTCCCGGCCTTGCCGTCCATCCACGTACACGTAAGGAAAACCGAGCCGCCAGCTCCTCATCCTCCATTTACCGAGCTCAGTTAGTACTCACCAAGTTCCACTGCCCACAATCACTCTCTGCTCGATTCACTTCACCTGGGCGTCGCCCACCTCGCCCACTCCGCTCTCCATCTCCTAGAGCACTCCGCCATAAACCAACTCGCTGGGAATTCGAGAATTCCGGCCGCCATTGCTTGGTTCGGTTTGAGCTCAACTCCACCGTGGTCGTAGCTCCACGCACGTCCTCCACCCAAATCAAGTCGCAAAATAGATTCCCCATACTTCCCTGAGCATTCCCGGCCTATTTCCCCTTGTTCCCAGCCACCACCAGAGCCCGGCCGGCCACCTTCAGGCCGCCAGGAGCAGGGCGCCGGGGGCAGGCGCCCCTGCTGCTCTGGTGAGCAAGCCGGCCAGGGGCCTGGGCGGCCTGGCCGCGCCAACAGCTCCCCAACAAGCTGCGCCGGCCTCCAGGCCGAGCAGGGCCGCTTCCCAGGCCGGCCACCGGCGTGCTGTGCTGTGCTATGCTGTGCCGTGCTGTTCTGTGTACGTGAGGAAGAAGATGGATTGAAAGGTAAAGGAATAGAACCTTAGGGGGTTATCCAAAAATAATCAGGGACTTATGTGTGAGGTGGAAAACTTGCAGGGACCTGGTTGTAAGTTTTTGAGGACCTATTCGTGAGGAAAGGATCGATCTGCAATTATTTTCAGATCCTCGGGGGCCTGGATGTAAATCCCGATTTTACTATTCACGATTTTCTTTCTTGAAATTCGGCTGAGATTCAATAAATCACCAAAAAGCACAGCAAAATTGTAAAATCCCAAACTTGGACTTTCTAGAATCCTTGAGAAATGATCTTTCCATTGGTGTATCATATGCATGTATAATCTGTGTGTTTCCTGATGTATTTTTGAATGTATGAAGATATGCTTGAGAGGATGTTTATTGCTTTATAAATCATAGGCATGTGCTAAAAATGCAAAACCACTTTTGATGGATCTATTGTAATCAGTAGAGTTGATTTGAGTATCTGTTGGCCACAGTTTATTCATGATTTTGATAGATTTGGAATTAAGTTGTTTATAACTAGTTGAGAGTGAATAAATCACCAAATATTCTATGCAACTCAGAAAAATCTGAGAAATTCACATAAAATGCCTCTGGTAGAATAGTAGTTACAGTAAAAATTTCATCATCAGAACATTTTTGTAGATTTTATTAGGATTTTCTTATTGGTGATAAATGTTGGCTATTGAGAAAAATAGAAAATAAGTTGGTAAAATGCTGGAAAATTCCTGAAAAATATGTTTAACTGTCAAGAACATAGAAACATATTTACCTTAATTTTTGTTTATGAAAATATATTTTCTAGGCTTTATTTGGTAAGAACTAGTGAGGAAATGCTTATTTAATAAATAGTTTTCTTGTGGTAAAAATAATTTTGCAAACATATACAGCAACCAGGAATGTTTAATGTTAGGTTTAGCAATTGAAACTCCATTGTATTACTAGTGGTTATTTCTAGATGTTTTGTTTAACTTATGTAGTAAGTTAAGTGGTTATAACACATTTAAAAGGAGTTAATAAGATTTCTTTATATGTTATTTCAGAATTGAGTTAAGTTTAATTAGCAACTAAAAGCAACCCACCCCACTTTATTTGTGAGCTTCTTAATTGTTTATATTCCGTAAATGATTGTCCCATGATGTATTAGCGAGTTGTTGCAGTTATTTTGTGATTGTTTCTCGTGCATTGCTGCATCTCATGCATCCGCATTTCATGTAGAGCAAACCCTTGCTGACGGAGTATACGAGATCGAGGTCGAGCCCACGGACGATCCAGCTGCTGCCGAGTTGAACGTTGCTGTTGCACAAGACCCGAACCAAAGTTCGGAAGGGCCCAAGGCCAGCGGTGATCAGGAAGGCAAGCCCCAGAGCATAACCCGCTGTTAATTCTAACCCTCTTTACTTTGTGCCTTAACTTGTGCATTTAAGTTTGGAGGAGTTGAATGAAACCCTAGTTGCATGATCTCTAGGTACCTATGTCCTAATACTAGTATGTGTAGGTCGTTTAGACTGCTTAATTAGGATCGGTAGAAGTCGAGTGATTGCTTTGTCACTCGCGAGATATAGGTTTTTACTTTATTGTCAGTTGATGAGATTCGGCAAGCGGGGCTTGTGCGGTATTTATGTTTGGTTGAACACCCCGCTTGCACAGAGGAATGTTGGCTAAGGCATTGATTGTGTGGCGATGTTGGTCAAGTTTTTGAAGGTACTAATCGTATGCCGGGAAATATGGTAAACTGGTAAACCTAGTACTTGATTCAAACTGGCGTCTGACGGGTTTTATCACTCCCTTGGGCGAGGGGTTGTGGCGAGTGTAGCAGTGGCCGCGGCACAGGTTTGCCTCGGGCACCTGGGGTCCGTTGGGGCGTGCACTCGGGCGGAGTGGTCCCCGATGGCAGATGGCAGGGAGAGATGGGAAAGGTTGCCCCGTGAGGTCCTGGGTGTCTCTCACGGGTCGTGCGATTAGGTTGTTCCATGCATGGTAAAATCAACTCGAGTTGTCCGTCCTTCGCGGTTACATGAAGCTGCTTGATCTCTTTTCACACATTAGTGTCTTGGGCCAATGGGTTTAGAGATGTGGTTAGTTGAGTAATACTGAGGAATGGCTAATCAATTGTTTTCCGACATTGAATGTTATTGGATAGTTTGGCAAATTTAGTAATAATTAGTCTCACTTTAACTTGGCTAAAATATTGAAAATTAGGGATCAACTTGTAGTTGCTTTTTGGCAAAATAATTCCCTCCACCATAAAGCCTTGCATGTCTAGTACTTAACCTTGTCGGGTAAGTCTTGCTGAGTAATTAGTACTCAGCCTTGCTTGTGGCTTTATTTTTTTCAGGTGCTCCTGTGAGTTGTTTTTGGTGTTTGAGCCGTTCTCCCCGAGCAATGGCCACGGTGAATGAGATCATGTGAGGGCTCCACATGGTTTCTTTTGTATCGACGTTAGAACTCTTCCGCTGTTGATAATTCTGTGTTGTAATAATTAAAATTTGTTCACTGTTTTTGTAATATTATCCATGTGAAGCTGTACTTTAAAATTGGTGATGAGTTGTACTGCCTGAGCCCATCTTCGAGTGGGACTTGCTGCTATTTTGTTTCGGTCGAGAATCGGTGGTTTCATCGGGACGTTACCCGACAGACTGCACGATTAATTCGATTTAAGGGCATGGAGCACTGCTGTGATAGTGGGCCCATGCTTTTAAGCCGGATTAATTGGGGCGGGCTGCCACAACTCGCTTCTTGTGTGTTGACTCATCCCCGCTTTTGTTGTTTTAATTGTCTTGTAGGTCAAAAATTCAAATTTGCCGGAAGAAGAACTACTGTAACATCGGCTTCCTGGACCCCGATGTTATACACAAGGAGTCGGTAAGACTAAAGTCCACCGAGGTGTGCGATGTTATATACAGGGGATTGCGTAAGCAAAGCATGTGTCCATTCATTCTCTTGCCATACAATCATAAGTGAGTCCTTCTCTTTTTCAATCCCTACTTAATAATAATACTATTTAATAATTATTATAATCAACATTAATTGGTTCTGCGTATGTATATGAACAGCTTCCACTGGATACTGCTTAGTATTCAGATTGATAAGCATGAGGTCTGGGTCTACGACTCGTTGAGGCAAGACAAATCAAAGTACCAAGGCCTCATCGACGTGATAAACAATGCATGGCGTCGCTTTCTCAGCAAACACTTAAAAATAATAGATATCGATCCTCTTCAATTTAAGACTGACTTTATGGTATGAATTCATTCTCACAACTAGTGTCATTCGTAATAAACATTTTATTATTCTACGTCGTAACCCATTTGCCCATAGTGCTGGAGACAGGAGCAAGGAAACAACTTATGTGGATACTACGTATGCGAGTGGATCAACACTTTTGCAAGTGAAAAAGGACAAATGACGCCGGATGCATTCAAAGTACGTGAGCACAATCACTTCTTTGCTCATTATTTTTAATTCATTATTTTTCACTCTCATGTTTTGATATAAAAATGTGAGACTTCATTTTTTTTATATCCAATTGCGTGGCAAATCAATTATTTCTTTTCAATTTCTTTCTCAATTGGTTAATAACTGAGGCCACATTTTAAGAAAGTAGAAATAAATAACTGAGGCCACAGTTTAAGAAAGTTTTGAAGATAGTGCTGGTAGAGTAGCTAGAACAAACGCCATGGCATGCAAGCAAGTTGGCTAGATGCATCAAGGTCTCCGTGACCGATGCGAACAGGCACCTGTTCAGAAAGGATCTGTAGAATGGATGCAATTGAATGAATCTTTTGTTCTCCCAATGCCTCAAACTCCTATCCATGCATAACAAACCTAACATTTCTTATCGAAAAAGAAACATGATACCCCATAGTATCTCCATGTCCTCTAACCTGATACACATTGGACTGCGAACCTCTGAAATGCAAATAACATGGAAGAAAACTCCCAAGTTCCATGCAAGTCGGCTATGTATAGGGCTCAAATGTAGGAGTTCAGTTAGAATTTATAAATTAGCTGGACATATCCTTTCAATTAAGCATCACATCTGATGCATTTATGATACTTCACTCTTCTATAGCCCCCTATATAGAACATTGCCACGTACATTGTGAAATGGAAACATTATGTCAAAAGATGTTCCAAGCGCTAACCAAAATTTAAATCTATAGGAGTCTTTTTACGATATATAGGAGTTCGATTGCAAATTTATAAATGAGTTCCTATGAATTAACTCTTACATATACTGTACTTATTGTAGTTTATTTCTCTGATAATTTTCACATCAAAAAAATGTGTACTACCATCTGCCAAACAAATGCACTCTGAAAATTCACGGTGAAATTTTAAAAATTTGTCCCGTGGTTCTTGACTTCACTTCTCAGTTTCACCTTGCTCCTCCTCCCCTACTCATATGGGCTGTCAGACGTGTGTGTTGCATCTGCCTTGCATACTGTGGCTGCAGAACCGCCCTACATTCAGGGTGGCTGCAGATCTGCAGCCTGTTTGCTGTTTGCACATAAGAAATTCTCTAGCTATACTTGAATGATAAGTCGACAAAGCATGAACGGATGTAGATATAGCATGATGCCTGGCGTGTCCAGCGGTCCCAGTGCCTTCCACTCCTATAGCACTATTATGGATATGGTGTTTCATGTCTAGGGCTATAAGCCTATATACTCAAAACTTGTGAAATGGAGAAGACTCCTGAGCACAAATACAAGACTTAGTTGTACACATCTATATATACCTTAGTGTCCTGGCCTCTGATTGATGTCATTGGTTGCTACAAATCTGCTCTCACTCTGCACCACTTGTTTTCCTGAGTTGCTTGCTGTTTAGGTTGAGTTTTTCATAATAGGATGATGTTGTTTTTCCCATTTATTGTACTGCTCAATCTGATATTTTATCTGATATTATTTTTAATTTATTATTTTTCACTCTCATGTTTTGATATAAAAATGTGACACTGACAGCGTTGGAAAATGAAAGAAGACCTCATCGAACCAGCTCGTGTTCGGGCAATTCAAGAAGCTATGTGCGGATTCCTGCTCGATGAAGTCATAAATCCCAAAGGTGAATTTTATGGCGATCCCCGTCAAAGCGTAGCCAAAGTTGATCGACGTATTTTTTTTTATTACCGTTGATGCTTAATTTGTAATATTTGAAATACTCTCTAAGTACTTGCAATTAAGTGTTGTGTATGAACTCTATGTACGAGTACGTAGCCACATCCTGTAGTGTGACATCATCCTATAAGATATCAGCTTGGCAAAGAGTACGAGTACGTAGCCACATCCTGTACAAATACGCATAGCAATACGTATAAAAAACAAAAACAAAAAACAAAAACAAAAGGGAAAAGAAAAAGAAAAAAAAGAATTTAGTGCGGTCTGGTGTGACCAGCCGGCACTAAACTGCCTGCCTGGCTCCGGACGGTGTCAGGCAGCTTAGTGCCGGCTAGAAATACCAGCCGGCATTAAACTTCTCACGTTAGTGCCGGTCACCGTGACAAGCACTAACGTGCGGGACGTTAGTGCCGACCAATTAGTGCCGGCTGTACCGACCGGCACTAACGTGTCCTGTGACCGGCACTGATACGAGTTTCTCCAGCAGTGTAGGTAGAACTAAGCCACTTGTTGCATCTAAGTTTTATCAGCACCCAGTGAGTTTGGTTAGTGTTGCTTCCGTACCCATTGCCAAAAAAGGAAAGCATACTAATTACAAGGTTAGTGGTTTTTCTCAATTGGGATTCTATTTCATACAAAGAGTTTTTATTTATTATATACTCCCTCCGTCCTAGAATAAAGGGTATTCTGGGTTTGTCCTAAGTCAAAATTTTAAAAGTTTGATCAAATTTATAGAGAAAAATATTAACATTTAGCAAATCAAATAAGTAAAATATCAAAATATATTTCATAATGAGTCTATCAATGCTCACTGGATGTCATAAATGTTATTCTTCTTTTCTAGAAACTTGGTAAAAAAATTTCTAGTTTGACTTAGGACAAAACTAGAATACCTTATATTTCAGGACGGAGGGAGTACGTCAAACTAGAGTGCTGCTAGCATTCGGACGTCCAAATCGAGCGCTAGCGTTGGACGGCTCCCTAATCGTCAATTAATGTCTATGCTAAGGCCATTCTCAATGGAAGTTTATGGAGAGTTTCATGTGCATTAAATGTCATAACACATCATCATTTTTTATGATTTGGCAAAGAGAGAAGAAGGGGGTCTCATCATATGAGAGAGGAGTTTCATCCTCATGAAACCCAATAGCCATTGCTAACCTAGTTTACAGTCTCAGTAACAAGTAACAGTGCAATTAAACCATGCACTAAGACAGGCTTAAGACTAGTCTCAGTGCATGCTTTCGTTGCACAGTTATCAAGACTGAAAACTAGGTAGCTGTGCTAGCTGAATGTCAACTCCTCTCTCATTCCATGAACTCTCATCTTCTCTCACCTTGCCAAGTTATCAGAAATGCTGATGTGACATTGAATTTATTGTCTATAAAATTCCATTGAAAATGACCTAACAACGCATATGGGTGAACTGTCTTAGTCTTCCAAAAATATGCATAATTAATCACTTATGCAACCCGAATGGGGAGAGAGGGATGCGTCTACGCTGATGTGGAAAAGGTGGAATGAGAAGGTGGAAAAGTCAAGAGAAGGTTGTTGTGGCCACTTTCCCTATGCAGTCTAGTACTGATGTCACGTGGTTGGCAAAGGTGAGCAGGTGGGTTTCGAGGCTGGTTCTCTCGAGTCAATGCCAAAAGATTGTTGTTGTGTGGAATCAGTCAAACCAAATATTTACACTTCCACTTCTCTCCAGTTTCATATCTTTAGACGCTCAAAGTATAATTAGATACCGGCAACATATCCTATGCAAACCAGCTTCGTGTGCAACCTATGCAAACTCTAACCACAATCGCAAGATCTGCATCCGATGGCTAGATTGAGAGGTGGGACATTTTATCACTTAAACCCTCCCACCATTGCATTTGTTAATTAAAAAAACCCCCTAATCTAATCCATCCCGACGCCGTCACGGAGTAGGGTCGGCGTCGCCCTTTTTTTTCGCGAGACAGGCGGACGGACGCGGCCGCCGCCGCTCCTCGTCGCCCTTTTTTTTTTCGCGAACGGCCAGGACTGGACGCTGTCCCCCGCGCGGACTGGACGCTGGCCAGGACGCCGCCCCTCGGTTGCAGTCCGCCGCCATGGATCGTGACGCCACCGCCAGTGCAGGTATGGGTACTTTGGGGCCGATTGGTATTCGGATCAAGGCAGCCTGGCTCGCACAACTCATGCAAAGCCCGCGCCGGCCAGGCCTGCCACATGCGAACTGCTTCTGTTTGCTTTGCGTTCGAACCGAGACAGGCCAGCAAGAGACTCTGTTTGATTGCCTAGCTTTGCAGCTGTGAACTCGCTTTTTCCTCTCTGCACGCTTGCCCACGCATGCTCGCCTTGCACCGCGCGAGCCTGGCCACGGGGAAACGCAGAATTTTTGTGCATCCCGCGAGCCAGGCCGGATGAACCTTTTTGCATCGATCGGACCAGGCTCAGACTCTGGTGCATGCAACCAATCAAAAGAATGTTGTATCTCGCGAGCCTGGATGGCCTGTATACAGGCATCCAATCACGCCATTTGTGTTTTGTACTCGCGATTCATACATAATGTGTAGGGTTTATACAAACGTACGTACGGGTGATTCATTTATACGTACAGGCGTAGCCATGGACTCCGTCGCCGGCGCGGCCATGGAGATTGACGACGTCGCCGCCTTGGATATCACCGCTGATTCTGTCTACAACATTGAGGCCATCGACGCAGGACTTGGAGCCTACATTGAACATCCAAGCACACCACGGACGGAATCTTCTCCGAATGTAGCAGTAAGTTGCAAAGAAGGTTTGAACACAGTACTATCATACAAGTGCTTAGAGTTGAGAAGCAAAATGAGATACCATCGACTTATATTATGAAGAGATGGGAGAAAAAATGTAAAAGGTGTGTTTGTACTCCTGTTTTATTTTACTGTTTTGACTTGTATGGTTATAGTGTTGATCAGATATTTGATTTTGCAGAGAAGTGTTCTTTGATGATGAAGGCAACCTTCTGGACGAAAAGGCTAAAAATCCTATGGAGGTGGCAATGCGGAAAAAAATTTCAGATTCACGCAACAAGTTTGAAGATCTAGTACAAATGGCCAAGAACTCTGAACCAGCAATTGACTTTTTGTGTTCTAGTTTATCGAACCTAGTGGAACCTCTACAAAAGATCGTTCCCGCTACTACAGTAAGTAAACAGGATGAGTTTGAAATATTCCTTGGTGGCAAAATTCCGGATGAAGTCCAGATACATCCACCAACTGATATCGTGTCCAAAGGGCGAAGCAAAAGAATTAGGAAGAGCAAGGAGAAGAAGGAACCAAAAAAACGGAAGTGTAGAAAATGCAAGCAAATAGTATCGGATCATGATGCACGGAATTGCCCAAATAATGTTGATGTCTGATTGTAAACACTTATTTTGTACTAGAGATAATTTTCAGTATGTCAGTGAATTTTTATGCTTTACCTATAATTGATTCGATCGATGTTTTATTTAATTTAGCCAATGTACTATGCTGTTTTGGTAGACTTAAACTTAAACTGAACGAATCGTTCGAGGGGACGCGCGGCAGTGAACGAATCTTTCCTTTTGGCAGGTCAACGAGGTGATTAAAACCTGCATCCCTGCGATGTCTTTGATACATGTCTTTGATACAGCGTCCAGTCCTGGCCGTTCGCGAAAAAAAAAGGGCGACGAGGAGCGGCGGCGGCCGCGTCCGTCCGCCTGTCTCGCGAAAAAAAAGGGCGACGCCGACCCTACTCCGTGACAGCGTCGGGATGGATTAGATTAGGGGGTTTTTTAATTAACAAATGCAATGGTGGGAGGGTTTAAGTGATAAAATGTCCCACCTCTCAATCTAGCCATCGGATGCAGATCTTGCGATTGTGGTTAGAGTTTGCATAGGTTGCACACGAAGCTGGTTTGCATAGGATATGTTGCCTTAGATACCATCTGTGTACAATATCTTCCTTGCATATTATGCAAAGAAAGATGATATGAGTCTTTAATGTCTACTTCGTTTACCTTTTGAGTATGTTATGCAATATCTTCTTGTTTGTTTTCTTGTTTGCATTCCTAATCCATGGTATTAGAATGATAGTATTGATGGACATGTCACTCTAAACAATTATAAAAATTAATCAATCCTTGGCCCCCCATTGCATCGCAATCATAATTATGTATTGTAAGTATGCAACATTCTAGACGGCTCCTTTTTTTTTCCTTTTGCTTGTTCTGACTAAACCGGTGGGTGGTTTAGCAGACATTGCAAACAATACTATATATGTAGGAAGAGAAAAGGAGATTTTTTTTTACTGAAGCCGTGATATTGAGCATTTGTTATACCCCTCTCAAAAATACTAACCATGGGCCATGGATGGACAAGTGTATCTTACAAGTTTTCTTCATGGTGTCCTTGAGGTGGGTGAGGTGATCGCTCGTGGTGACCCGGAAGTACCAGTCGGCGAACTCCTCCTGCGGGATGCAGTTCGCCGGGTTCGCCGTCCCGACGGCGAGCACGCACGCTGGGCCGTCCGCCTGGTGCTCCCGCCGGAGCTTGCCGTAGTCGACCTGAGGTGGCGCCGGAGCGCGCGCGCTGCCGGGTCGCCGGAGAAAGACGAGCGCAGACAGATGTCAGACAAGTGTGCCCCATCCTGGTAAGATTATGAACGGCTACTGGAGTATTACCTGCCGTTGGGGTAGTCACCACCGACGACGGCGACGGAAGCGGCTGCTGCGGTGTGGGAACCGTTGCCATGGACCGACGAGCAGGGCGTCGCCGCGGGCGCCCCATTCGCACATGATGGCACTGGCGTCGCTGGAGCTTGCTGGGACGACATGGCGTTGCCGGCCGGCGGCGGCACAGGATGGGAGTATGGGGCGGCAGGAGGAAGTCGGTCAGCAACGACAGCTCTCGATCAGCTCGTCAGATGCTTTGTTGGTAGACTCCGAGGGATTCGATCAGTCTTTAATGTAGCCGCGCGAGTCGCGTTTGA
>CM014277.1:53553951-53585153 GCA_004135705.1 Alloteropsis semialata | reverse complement strand
GCGGACGCGCACGGCACCGACGCCGCGAGGGAGATTTCGGGTAGAGAGAGGGGCAGCTGGAGGAGAACGCCGGGCCGCTGTAGGAGAACGCCATGGCCGCCGCGACGGAGATTTCGGGGAGAGAGAGAAGGGATCGGGAGGGGAGGGAGTCAAGAAGGATCCAGAGGCCGTGGGAGGGCAAAAATAGAGAGGAAAAAGAAAGGAAAAAAAGAAAAAAAGAAAATAAAAAAAGAAAATAAAAAAAAGGAAAAAAAGAAAGAAAGAAAAAAGAATGAAGGAGATAGAAAAAAGAAAAGGAAAAGAAAAGGTGAGGAGTGAGGAGATGGTAGTTGGGATGGTTGAATAAAATATATGGTGGTTGGGATAGAGTATGAGATTTAGGGTATGACGGGTGCGGGAGAAGTTGGTATAGAGTATGAGATTTGGATGACCAGGACGGAGTATTCCTTTTAGAGGATGGATATAGAGTATGACCAGTACGGACAACCTAATACTGTAAAATTGACTTGTTTCATGCCCCGACAGTAAAAACGGGTTCAGCATCCGATTTTTCGCATCGTTGGGGGATGGCTGCCCGTTTTGTGCGCCAGAGGTCTTCTCGGCGCTAGCTGGACGTTTCTGGATGTGTCACCAGCACCGCAGCGGCGCCCTATACACACATGTCGATCTCGTCGTGTTCGGTCACATCCATCGAGCAGTATCCTGCCAGCAGATCCCCCATGCATGCATGCCTGTCATCGAGTGATTAGCGGACTCGGACTGATATCTGAACCATACACAATATCAGATTGGCATGCATGTAGTGCGGGGATTTCGGGATGAGAGGCATTTAAGAGCTTGCATGAACACCCTATCTAGTGGGTAACGTATCATGTGCAAACTAATCTCTTTGTGCAAACCGTGCAAACTCTAATATGAACCACATGATGTTGATCCAAGGGGCGCAAAACGGAGGTGGGAGAGGCGCAAACTCTTCGTGCAAACTCTACATGCATGCAAACTTCTAATCTGGGCCACACGATGTTGATCCAAGGGGGGCGCAGAGGAGGTGGGAGAGGTGATTTGCAAAAGTGTGATTAGAGGCGCTTTTGCAAATCACCCCTCCCACCTCCCCTTTGCGCCTCTTGGATCAACATCATGTGGTTCATATTAGAGTTTGCACGGTTTGCACGAAGAGGTTAGTTTGCACCTGATATGTTGCCCTATCGGAGGTTTGATAGAGCAGTACATATACACGTACATTGATTGGCCAACTAGTTTTACTAATTTTTAATTCTGATCAGCATTTTCCAATATATCGTAGAAGTTTTTTCTTTATTGACTTATATTTACTGTCTTAAATATATGGGAGCAATTATGATAAAATACTACTCTAGATTGTGAAAAATATAGTACCTGGATTATGAAAAATAAACTACCCGTCGGCTATAGATCCACACATTTGCTGCTTGTACCCCAGGACGTCAGCTACCGGTTTTGGTAGTATATATGTTTCTTTATTGACTTAGTTTTACTGCTTAACATACGTAGGAGCAATTGTTATAAAATGCTAATCTAGATTGTGAAAATATTACTCGGATATATATGAAAAATATACTACCCATCGACTATAGATCCACACATTTGCTGCTTGTACCAAAGGACATCTGCTACCAAATTCATAGAAAATAGGTTTTGCCAGCACAATATACTACCAGGCACTCCTCACAAAGCAGCATTATACTCATCAAAAAGCACCAATATATTCCTATTTTATAAAAATGTAGTATATGTAATAAATCTTACAAATAGAGGTATATACTCCACATTAAATAGTATTATACTCCTCTTTTCTGAAATGTAGTAAATACTCGTCACTAAGCAGCATTATACTCCTCACCAAGCAGCATTATACTCCTTTTTTCTGAAATGTAGTATATACTCCCTACAAATCAGCATATACTTCTCACTAAGCAATATTATACTTCTCTTATGAACCGTAGTATATGTAATGAATTTTACAAATAGCATGGGTTGGAAGCAATCCTCCAGGCTCCAACGTGGCATCGGTGACGACGCATGCCCATCACAGTTAGACCCAGCAATATCTGGGTTGTTCACTGCTGGTCTAACGTACCCCCATTTGGAAACATTCATACATCAGCAGGCCTGCATATTAATGTCAAATTCATACATTTTAATTGAACCAAATGCAATTCAAATGAGAAATTTTCAGTAACTAGAAATGACAACAGCATGGTCTGTGCTTTTTAATCGATCAAAAAGCAATTGGAGAACAACTGCGTGGTTCAGATGACTGCATGGTGATAGCATCAAAATCCCGGGCATGCATAATGAGAAGCAATGTCAAAATTATCCTATGTGAAAACTGTGAAAAATACTACTCTAAATTGAGAAAAATATTACTAGAATATAAACAAAAATATACAAGAAATATATGAGCAATGTCAACCAGCAAAAAATGTTGTATGGCTTTTTATACGAATGGCGTCATATATTGATTTCCACAGCTGATCTGTCAGCGTGACAAATGATAAAATTGGAACCTTGCTAGCAATTAAAAAAATAGGTATTTGATCCTGATAGATCAAACCATAAGACTAAATAATTCTTCTCTTGGTATTACATTCAACCTGTTATGCAAAAATACTGCTAGCCAATTATTCAAAAAATAAAATATTGCCACCCATAAACACCGATCAACAGCACCAGGGAGTAAAATTTGCTAATCTCTTGTGGACACAACTCAATGAGGACCGTAACAAAGAGTAAATCTCTAGTGTGTAGTGTCGATCAGATGGGTGTGCTTTCCAAATTCCGCATGATAGTAAAACATATAGCAATGGAGTATTGAAATCTAACGCAGATGTCTTGATAACGAAGAAGTTACTTGCGGCAGGAAGAAGACTAAAAAAAGAGTTATGGAGAATGATCCGACCTGCTGTAAAAAATAGATTTACTACTTCTTGGTTTATAGGAGTGTATTGTCGTAAAAGTAGACTTACTACTTATCATTGTTATGAGAACATACTGGAGCCGTACAAACTTATATACATAAGCCGTATATGTATCATTAGAAGCTCCTTGTTTCTATGATTAACTACTCCTTGCATGAAAATAAATTAACTATTATACAAGTAATAAATTTATAGTGTGGTAACAAGGAACAAATAACTAACATTTACAAAACTTAGTCGTCGACGCAACAATGTGGTAACAATTCAGTGTTTGGAATAGTAAATAAGTAAAATCACATAATAAAGTAGTAATTAATAATTTCTAAGCAACACAGGGGATAATAATCCATGAGCAAACAATTTGGTAAATTCTGAAACTCCATACATTGCCCACAAATTTTAATCCTCGATGAGAACTGAATCTTGTTCTTTATCCTAGTTTACCTCATCAACGACAAAAGCTTGTCCCTCGTCATCAGTAGTGGTGTTCTATCAAATCGTGGACAATGCTGCAAAAGAAAAGGCTAGAAATCAGATCCTCTACCAAGGTGTCTATGTTACCGGCACAAGGGAAATTAGGGAAGGGAATCAACTATATACCTAAACTCCACCAACCACAAACCGGCATTATCATTGTTCAAAGAAGTAATTTTCAAACAGAAACAAGTATGCACAATGTCCTGAAGAAGTAATTTTCAAACCGACAATGCTGCTCTGTTTTAGGAGTATATACTCCTCACTAAGCAGTATTATACTCCTCACTAAGCAGTATTATACTCCTCTTTGCTGAAAGGGAAACTCGAACAAGAAAGTTAATAATCTGAATGGGATACTCAACCGTTGGAGGATATCCACTAGCCATTTGAATCGCAGGCAGCCTCTGAACATTAATAGTCTGCAATTAGCTATACCATATTAAAGAGATCGCAGGTTGATTCATGGCACCTGGATCTCATAATATAATTCGCTGTTGTCGGCTTCAATCCGTGTGATGCCTTCAGCAGATGATCTATCTATTTCCTCATCTAGAAATTAGCAGAAAAAAAATTCGTTTGTCAGTAAAAAAAGTTTGCAATATGTGCGATAAAAGTGTGGCTCTGGGGATTAAACGTGGATGCAGATTGAGAAATTGAAGGGCATCGAAGTGATTTTTTGATGCGAGGGTAAGCTATTGTTTGATAAGCTAATAAATTAGTGCTTGCAAGAAGAATATCTAGCACAAGAATACATGGAGCAGATCGACGCACAAGTACCAAAACCTGATTATTCCAGTGGGAACTCAAGATATTGATGCAGAGGCCAGCTATCACGCGCCCCACAGAGGGGAGCCCGGATGGGAGAACTGACTGCTCGCCAGTAAAGGGGGCCATCGTCACCCGCAGATCGCCCTCGCCTCGCCGGAGATGGGAGGGACGACAGGGAGGG
This sequence comes from Alloteropsis semialata, assembly GCA_004135705.1. Taxonomy (NCBI): domain Eukaryota; kingdom Viridiplantae; phylum Streptophyta; class Magnoliopsida; order Poales; family Poaceae; genus Alloteropsis; species Alloteropsis semialata. The sequence goes on along the minus strand of CM014277.1, from coordinate 53,580,771 downwards.
GAGGGACGATGGGTGAGATGAGAGAGAAAATGAGAGGCCATGAGCAGATCTTGACCCAGAATCACAGCAGTAATTGCGACCTCCGCTAATACAGTTGTAGGTGGTGTAAATATAACCGATAATATTACGGTATACCTAATGCTTTTACGGTTGCGAGGGGCTTACCGGAGACGGGCGGCGCTCCACCGTGCGTCGAATAATATTTAGCGCGCTGGGAGTAGAATATACATTATATATATAGTAATATATATATATATATATATATTACTATATATATTACTATATATATAGAATAACTATTCAGTACCCTACAAACCCAGACGCGCCCTCGCAACTCCAACCAGTTCATCCCCGGTTTATTTCCTCGGCTCGCCCGTGACCCGCCGAACCGGCACTACAGCCCGATGACACGATCTCGTCGCTAGTTTCACCTCTCGATCCGATCTCCCACCGCATTCATTCGTTGCTTCCCCTGCGTCTGCCCGCTCCTCCCCTCGCCGCCGCCCGGCCCTCTCCTCGCCGTTGCCATCCTCTCCCCTCACTCCAATCGACGCAGCGCCCGACGTAGCTTGCAGTGGCTTGAAACCTCCATCAGGAGGACTCCATCGTGTGAAAAATCGAGTTGCCGGCATGGACTTTGCTCGCCAACAGCTGCAGATGCCGCCGGTGCTGGTCGTCGGTAAGCAAACATGCACCTCCCCTGTTATCTTCTCCCTTCTATTACCTCCGTTGCGTTCCTAGGCCAATCTCGCCAGTGCCAATTCCTCCTATCTTCCCCTTTCCTGAGACGAGGATGATGCCGCGAGGCGTCGTCGCCAAGCGGCCTCGAGTTGTTGCTGCCAGACGCTGCCACGGCAGTAGTTGGCGAAGATGACAACAGATTAGACTGCTTTATGGTGTGGTGCGACTCTCTTCTCTGCTTGTCTCATCTGTAGCAGGGGAGCACGAACTAGAGTACTAGACTGTGGTTGCAGCAGTACTAGATTGCACAACAGGTGCTTGAGAAAATGTCTATGCGCTGTGAACTAAGTAGTATACTGTATTTTAAATTTTTATTTTCTATATCAATATACATGTAGCTCTGTAATCTTGTTCTTCACCATTTATTATCAATTTCAAGTAAATTTCTTCTGGTATGTTTTATGCTAATAACGTCTTGTGAATTTACATTAAAATGTAGTGTATAGTTCCATTAGTACAGTTCTATGTAATTAGTTTGGCCGTGACCAGACCTGTAAATCTAGTTCAGCTAGCTATTGTTTTTCTTGATTACCAGTTGTTCCACAATTCCATGATTTGCTCACTGAATAAGCCTTTAATTAGATTTCTGAAATCTGGACACTAACTCAGTATCCCACTTATTAAAGGACACATATTGAACCTATCGCTATCCCCACTTATTAAAGGACACATATTGAACATTAGGCATTCAAAGTATGTCAAGTCTATGGCGGCTTGCCAACTCTGCCATCGCAGAACGCACCCTGGACTCCAAATGCCAGATCCTGATCCATCATTCTCTTGTGGTACCCTGCTGCAGATGTTGTATTGCGAGGATGACGATGATGCTATCGTAATGGCCTACTCTAGAACCAAATCGCATCCTTCATCATGGTGGAATTTCAGGTACAAAAGTGTAATCCAACCATATGTATTTAATCAGGGTTCTCATTCTTAGTATTCGTTGGTTCTAGCAGATATGTGTCTACGTGGGCTCAGGCCATGAGGCTTCGCTGGTTCCAGCAGAAATGTGTCTACGTGGGCTCAGGCCATGAGGCACTGCCTTGTGCGACGCAGGGTTCACTACTGATGGCCGAATGTATGGTAAAACAGCCTTGATTTGCCACCCTTTCTTGCAGCAGCATTGTGGAGATCCCTCTCGCCTTGTCCCCTAGAGGCAGCAGGCTGCTTTCTTAGGTGAAAATCTGAGCATCTCAATAGTATGAATCATTTGCAAGATAAATGGGATGTTTCATTCATACACGACATTCTTTAATTATGACTACAAAACTATCTCAATACTTAGAGGGTCTAGCATTTAAATATCTGTTACATATGACATTATCTGCTATTAGGCATATATTGGTTGAAAATAATAGTAGTTTTTTTTTTGCGGTTCAGTGTTTTTACTCTTGATATGATCAACAATGCCTTTGCTTGACAAGTGCTAAAAAACATTTTGCAGAGAAGCTATTTTATTAGCAAAGTCTGTGTATGTTCAGAGATGCAATCTGCAGATTGTATTACGAAAGACATCTTTGTCCAGATTTGTTTTTTGAGAAGCTACTCTTATTGAGAAAGCTCAGATGCATAATCGTTATACTTTTGTATGGTCACTAAAACTTGTTATTTTTATTGTAGATTTAAAATGACCATGTTTCATTCTCTTTGCCAATCAACTGCAGTTGCAGCAGGACTGTAGGAGCTCAGTCAAATGCTTCTGACACTTGCCATGAAGCCCACAATGCCGACCATTCCACATGATGTCACCAATATGTCAGTGGTTGGGTTGGTGTGGTTGCAGCAGCATATCCTGACTAGCATCCCAACTGCAGGCATCCTGTAAGCCACCCTCTGAACTGAATCTTTTATTTCACGTGATTGGGAAGTATGAGATCACTGCACAATAAAAGCTAATCAGAATATGTAAATAGAATTGCATCTTCCATAGTTCCATACGTATTAAACTCGTAATGTTACATCTGCTATACGTATCCCTCAAAGTAGAATTTTCCATTTAGAAAGATATAATACAACTCCATGCTCCTGTCGTCTGTTTCCAGGATTGTTCATTTTTCTCTAATTTTGATCCTGGGATGCTGATCAGAAAATATGCTAGCAGATTCACACAAAAGCTTGATTGAGAACTAGAAGCACTGATCTTTACTTTCTAGAATTTAGTAATTAGTATGCACATTTCAGTATTATTCCATATGAATACAACTAAATTTTTCAATCTTTGGACAAGCTTTATGAATATGTATTCCTGAAATTACTGATCGAAGTTTGTGTTCATGATTGCTTGCTATATATGGATCTGGAGCATGTTATAAAATTATTACAGTGTATTATTGATTTACATGACACTTTCAATTTTTTTGTACCATCTGTTTTGAGAATCAGATGCAGCTACAAACAATTTTTTAATTTTTTATATTTTTTGCTATAGGAAAAGCTCTACAAAAGATCCGGATGGTGTAATAGGAACCATTGCTTGAAACTAAATACTAATTCTTTTATTATTTAGTATACTAAGTAAACTAGCATGTCATATACTAAGCCTTTTATAATCACGAATTGAGATGAAGCCACTGTCGTAAATCATTTTTGGAAATTACTTGCATAATTGTAAGTATGATTTTTTGTACTCACACAAAATTATTTGTGATTAATCTATAGTGGTCACGACTGCCAGGACTTCAGCCGAATATGTTGCACATATCTATCCATAGTGGCCATGCCCACATGGAGCAAGCCTGTGGATTCGTCCATGAAACAAATGTGATTTTTTTTTTGTTGATGCATGTCATAGCTGAGCTGCTTCGGACATTGTTGTTCCTCATTCGAAGTGCGATGTTTCCATCACGTAGAAGGTGGGATTGTTTTTTCGGTTATCTGCCATGAACAATTTAGCTTTGCTGTCTTATCTTACATAGTCTAGTTATTGGGGGACATTTTCTTTTTGGGAAAAGGACATTTTATTTTGTAGTGAGTGATGTGTCAGTTTAATCCACAGTTATGTAAATTTCAAATCCAACAGCATCTTCTGCATGGTAACCCAAAGTATGTTATTCTGGTGTCATGCGGAACGTTGCTGATAGCAATGATTTATTGATTGAGGAAGGACTTGATTTCTGATTCAACTATAGAGACGGTCTCATCTTTCAGTGCTAGGCCTCTTTACATTGGATGTTCAGCTTTGCTCTTGTACTGCTACGAATTCCTCTTTAACTATTCAGTTTGAGTATGCTATAATGGCGAAGCTCATGGCTCCCTAAATGCTTCTATAGATCTGGTAACCTGAGTATGCGGGTATCATATATATGTTCCTCCCATTTTCCTGTTTCATTTTTATAATTATGGTTATTACTTGCAGGCTAGGTCGGCAAAGATGAGGGCTGAGATGCAGCATCACGTTTCTTTTCACAAATAAAATAGGGTCGACTGACAAGTTACCTGATCAACTTCTTCAGATTAATTAAGGGCATCCCTTTTTTGTATAAATATAGGTCATAGAAATAATGTGTTTTTGCCAAAGTTGTCTCTCTATCTGACGTTCCCGTGCATGTTCACCTTGTTAACTATATTTTTTATGAACAAATTATTTGTTGCAACTGCAAGTAAATGCACTCTATTCTAATTTGATGGACACGGTTCTACTGCAGAGCAGTGACATCTTTCTCCTGAAATGTGCGGATGTGACTATTTGCCTAGTAATGTATTCATGAGCATGGTTGAGATGATCAATCACGCTACCAGCTACCAACTTTTTCATTCAACTCAGCATTTATTTGAACCGAACCGATTTATTTTCAAAAACTGGCCACAGGAGGCAGGACAGAATATCTCCATCTCACGTGTCGGGAACCGGCAGTTTGAAAAAAAAACCGGCGACCACACCCACGTTGCAACCACGAGTGGAAAAAACCAAAGGAAGGAGCCTGGCGCGGTCACACCAGGCCGAGGTTGGCTGGGGGGCACTGAATAACTATTCAGGACCCAGGGTACTGAATAGCGGAGGCCTATATATATATATATATATATATATATATATATATATATATATATATATATATATACATATATATATATATATATATATATATATATGTATATATATATATATAATATATATGTATATATGAGTCAGGATTCGGTGCGACGGTGGGTAGCTGCGCATGCTGTCGATGCCGTTAGATCAGAATGCAATGTGGGAAAGGGGGGGTGTGCTCCCAGCTGATTAGCTAGTAAAACTGGAAGCTTGTGCTGAAAATACTAGTCCATGTGCATGCGTCGGCGGGCCACAAACATGACCAGACACAAACGGGTGACGCAGGCAACAGTTGCTACAAGTGGTTGCATCTTGTCAGCATGCAGTGCACGCAAGTTTCGGTTAGGCATGGTATATGTAACATGTTCTAAAACCGCGCGGGAAAACTGTACAGATTTCAATAGCTTTGCCGCCAAAACTAGTCAGCCGGTCACCAGGGGAAAACATTACCGGTTCCCGCTATTTAAAGAGCTGGGGTTCGCCGCTCGTTTTTGTGTCCAGCCGGATTCCCCTAAGATCTGCCTGTATTGGGTAACGTTGCTGCACCTTGCGGATCCGCAGCTTGCAAAGAAAAAAGAGCATCCAATGGCAATCAGGTGCGGCAATTTTTTCTTCCCAAATTTGGCAGCGTACACATGTCTAGCCGCTTAATCATACCAGGTTGGAGTATTTCGCAGTGGTGTCAGGCTGCCGGCGGCGTGGAACTATGGAGCTGTTGAGCGCGCTCTACGGAGCGCTGGGGATCGTGGAGACAGATGCATATTTGAGCCGGAGGTTGGCAAAGTTTTTGACTCTCCACAAGAGGCTTTCGAGTTCTACAACATGTATTCTTGGGAAGTTGGGTTTGGCATTAGATACGGACGTTCGAGAGAGAACAAGGCCGGCAATCGATCCATGCAGGACATTGTATGTGCATGTGAGGTATGTTGCGTGATGACTTTGCCTATTGCTTATGATTTTATTTTCATGACGTTTTCTTTTTCTTATGTTGCATCGTATTTTGCAGGGCTCGGGTAACGGCCAGGATGGGCGAACTGTTCGGTGTGGATGCAGGGCCATGATCCGTCTCCTTCGCCAGCCGGATGAATCTTGGGCCGTAAGCCGTTTGGTAACTGAGCATACTCATCCTCTAGCTCGCTCTGATGGTGAACGCCGTAAGTGGAACTCCCATAGCCGTATCGACCAGATGTCTAGGGAGCTTGTGATGCACCTTAGGAACAACAATGTCCAGATTAGCCGAGTATGCTCTATAGTGGGGTCGATGCATGGTCCGGCCGGATATGTCCCGTTCAGTAGGCAATCCATGCGTAGCCTTTGCGGTCGCCTTGCCCAGGAATCAATAGAAGGAGATATAGAAAAGACTGTGGCCGTGTTCCGCGATATTGGGTCCACAGACCCAGGCTTGGTTGTTAAGGTTGATGCAGACGAGTTAGGTAGGGTGCGTTCATTTTTTTGGGCACATGGGAGCGGGAAGAAAAATTATCAGTGCTTTGGAGATGTAGTGACGTTTGATACTACATATCGAACAAATCTCTATAACCTACCGTTTGGCCTTTTCGTTGGAGTTAACCACCACTTTCAAAGCGTCGTGTTTGCTGCTGTACTCCTAACAGAGGAGACCATGGAAGCATTTCGCTGGGCATTTAGGGCCTTTGTCGACGCGATGGGTTCACAGCCTTTAACCATACTTACTGGTGAGTTCAGAGGCAAAATTTTTTTAGTTAATGTTTTTTTTTGTCGATAACTAATGCATCCCTTTCTTTCTTCCTCTCTTTAAAAAAACAGATCAATGCCAAGCCATGAAAAATGCTATAGCTTCGGAGCTTCCCAACGCTAGGCATCGTTGGTGCAAGTGGCATGTCATGAAGAAAGCAAAAGAAACTCTAGGGTCTGTGTATACAAAGAATAGTACATTCAAGAGGAAACTGCATAAGTTATTGGGTGAGCAAATATCGGTAGAAGAGTTTGAGCTTCAGTGGGCAGCTCTTACTAATGAGTATGGACTTGAAAAGAATCAGTTTATGCTACGTGCTTTTGAGCACAGGGCTATGTGGGCGAAACCATATTTTGCAGACACTTTCTGTGCAGGCATGACAAGTACACAGAGAAGTGAAAGCGCTAACCACATGTTGAAGACGTATATCCCCCGAGCAGCTCCTATGCATCTCTTTGTTAGCCAGTACTCTCGCCTCGTCGCTGACCGGGACGCAGACGAAGGAAGGGAGGACCATGCTACGATCCAGGTTTGGTGGCTTCGTATGGTTCACTAAGGATATTTTTGCTATTATATGGCTAACAATGTTATATTTGGCATGTGTCCTCTAGGTTAGGCAGTCTCTGCGGGTGGGTGTGCCAATTGAGGCTCATGCGGTGTTGATGTACACTAGGAACATGTTTGCGAAGTTTTCGCACGAGCTTTTCCGTTCTGGTGGGTATACCTGCGAGCAGGATGAGGCGGAAGATTGTTTCCGCGTCGTGTTTATCAACATGACCGGCGTGCCCGTCATGTGGCGTACTGAGTACAAGGTTGTCTTGGACAGAGAAAAGGAGACCTATGCCTGTGACTGCAAAATGTTTGAGCACATAGGCATGCCTTGCCGGCACGTTCTGAAGGTGGGTTTTGTCTTGTACACAATACATTCAAACACAACCTTTGCATGTAGTTGCTTATGTGTGATGCCTTTGTCAATGCCAATGAATAAACAGGTACTGGTGCATTCTGGTGCCAAGGAGCTCCCCTCGTCCTTGGTGCTTAGGCGCTGGACCATCAACGCGAAGGCGATACTGGACCAGCCGGGCGGTGGTGAACTTTCACATCATTCTCCAGATATAGCTGCGCTGCACCATATACTGTACAGCTCTGCTATGGAGCTTGTCACGATGGCCGCACTTCTAGGCAGGCTTTCGAGGTGGCTCTTAGCTTTGTTAGCAAGGGCAAGCAAGCTCTTGGTTCCATGACAGTGATAGAGCCTGTTGCTGGGAACGGTAAAGATGCTGCTGAGACCGCGTCTCTTCCTAGTGGGGGAGGGCAGGACGGTGCTCTCCATGGCGTCGAAGCCCCGCCACGCGTGCGCTCTAGGGGCAGGCCAGCTCATAGCCGTTTCAAATCCCCCACTGAAATCCCGAGCTCGAGGAAGAGAAAGGTACCTGCCAGCTGCCATGACGACATAAACCCAGTTCTTGTTACGGGGATGTCCACGCGGTCAATGAGCAGCAACCGCGGTACCCGTTCAAACATTCCGACCGGCGATGAGGAGCCCGCTGGTTCAGCGCCATTACCCGATCCTTTTGAGAGGAGGTCAGGCAAGAGAAGATGCCAACTGTGTGGAGAAAAGGGGCATTACAAGAGCACCTGTGGGAGGAAGTCGTCGTACACGCCAAAGTAGTAGACGCTTACAACGTGATGTAGTGGATGTGTCAGTTATTTTCAGTTTCAGATGTTGTTATGTTTTGAAGCATCTTAGCGCCTAATGTAGTAGACGTTGCTTCAATTTGCATTGCTAGCTGTTGATCTGTGACGAGGATGTTGCTTGGTGCCTATGTTAATGTTGTACTGTTAGAATGTACGTTCAATCTGTCTCCATCCTGAGCTGTGCAATGTTTTGAATACTTCACTGTGTTGTAGCCGTTAGGCAACGGCTGCTTGCTGCCTTGGTCGTCACCTATTATCGAGTTGCCCGTTGGGCAATGACCATGTCCACCGGTGGTGCTCCCCCCAGTATAAATGATCATTTGTGTGGGGCGCAAAGGTCCACCCGGCTCTCAACCACTATAGCTTGAGCGCAAGCACGTGGAATACGGTTCTTCCAGCTACCGTTCCGATGTCCTCCATGGCGACCAGCCGCACGGGTGGGGGTGGGTACCTGGGCGTGTGCAGTCACCAGTGCAGCTGTGGCGCCGACACAGCAGCCTGGATCGCCGGCACCGAGAAGAACGCTGGCCGCCTGTTCGTCAAGTGTGCGCGCGATAGGGTGAGCATCCAGTTAGTTCCTTCCTTTGCAACATTGTTGAATTTCTTTGTATGGTAGATGATCGGTTTGTCCGTTCTTCCTGTAGTGTTCTTTCTGGTCGTGGGTAAATGAACTACCCCGCGTGCCACGCATTAAGAGCCAGCCGGCTGCATTCTACCCTGCTGAGCCGAGTCTTTTTTCGCCGGAACGCGGGCAGTCGTCGAATCCTCTGCCAGAAGTGGGCCACAGCAACAAATCAACACCAACCTTGATTCGTGACATAGGGCGGAAGATTGATCACATTAGGATCCTTGCTGGGTTAATCCTTTTAGTCTCCCTGTGGATAGCGGCGAGGATGTAAACGGCGGTGCAGTAGGCTCGTCAGCGAGGTAGATTGTGCTGAAGTATCCGATTCTAGTTGAGTTTCCAATCGTAATGTACCTGGTTTATTTATGGGTTCCTATTGTCTGGCCAGCGTCAGAAATGTTGGAATGAAACAGGGGAATCGTATGTTTTGTGCAAGGCACGCTGTGGCAAAAACAAATTACTATCACACATAGACTGAATTGATATAGTACTGATGTCCACAGATGCAAATAATGCAGCGAAGTACAAATCATACAAGCACGTTAAACGATGGGAAATAAGCATACGGGTGAAGGTCCATACACGCTAAACTCCAAACACACAGGAGCCCTACCATTCAAAAGCTTTAAGCTAAAACGATGCGGAAACTAGTGTAAATTGGATAGCGAACGCTTCATGGCGAATGCTTCAGTCCAATGTAGATGGACATGTCAGCTCGATCGCCAGATACGAAGCGTTAGTTGGTACAGCCTGGTGAAGTGCTGTTGCTTGTTGCTGCCTCACCTTGCACGCTTGTACGTGCCTTCTTGTTTCTCTGACAGCTCCTTACTTCATTTTTGGCCTCTGTAATGACATCTACCGGCGCAGTGTTTGTTTCCATCGATAGAAGCTGGTAAACAAGGTCCCTTCTAGTACGTGGAGCATCGCCCTGTGCATTTGTGTGCAAAGATCTTTGTTAGTGCGACCGTTTTTGTCAAATGAAGCTGAGTCCATTTTCATGTAGAGATATATACTAACCTCAAAGGGTGGGACGCATACAGAAACAGACGATCCATTGTACCATCTCATGCAATTCAGAGCTTGTACCCCAGAGTTTTGGCTGCAAATTTGCACATAGGTGTAATGGAGGAGTAATTGTCAGCTGATGTTATGGAGCACAATAGCAAGGCAACGCAAATAAAAATTCATGTATCATAAGGAAGATTCATGAGCACGCGATCGCTTACACGGATGCGTTGTTCCGACGCCCAAGCAGCATAATGGGTGTCCAGCCCCCGCGACCTATGGTTTGGTTTCCAGTTAGTCTACGCATGCAGTATATAAGGTGTGGCACAAGTTTCTTGCATGCATTTGTGTGTGCCATGATCCTTTCTTCAGGAATCGGGTGGCTAGCATTTGGATCCATCACCGAAATGATGTTCCTGGTTAGATCGAAGGCGTAGCATGACCAAACTTCGGCGAAGCAGACGAGGCTCAAGACCTGTGAAAAGAAAGACATGGGTTACACAAGGCGCAATGCAAATCTCAAAACTTTTACTATAAATATTAGAGTGGCTTCTTACAATGGAGCATCGCCTCACATCATATGGTGGGGGTGGGGACATGAACATTCCGTACGAGCTTTCCATGCAGGAATTTCCATTTGCAACGTTAATCTGTAAAGGAAAACCTAAACATTGAACATCATGATGTGATTGCAGAATGAACATGGGTTTGGAAGTTGTGCTTACACCCCAATCTGGAGATACATAGTGCCTCCCAGGGGCCATTGGACGCTTTGACATGGTGTCTTTCTCTAGTGATCTGAGCATCCGAACGAAAGCGTCAGCCAGTGGCAACGTTAGCATCGATGGGAAGAGGAAGCGCCTTATGTCGAATCCGTTAATTATTCTATCTGGTGGGCCTTGGAGTTGAACCCATGCCCTGTTGTGAGACAAAAAAAGATGGTGCATTAGAATTTTGTCGCCTGTAGCACAAGAAATTTCAAATGGGCATTGAGAGTACTGATGATTCCGTTGTGTGTTACCGTGAGAGAGCATCGTTAGGGGCGTTTTTAATCCATTGGCAGGCACGCAGTGCATTGATTTTGAAAGTTGGGTTATGCCTCCTTGTTGCGCACTCTCTGTTGCTGCATACCTTCCTTTTACCCGGTGAAGGGTATTGAGTGGAATCGTTCCCAGTTAGCTCTGAAGCAGGAACGTATTTGTCACAGATAGATCCAATCGTGTTGGGGAATACCTCCAAGCTTTTTAGTTCAAATGGGCAAAGTCCCTCTTTACCATGATCAGGACTGAGTCCAATGGCACAGCCATCAGAAAAGATGTTGTTGCTTGCAATTGCAGGGCTTTGTGGAGCACTGCTGTTTCCTTCAAGCCTACCAAGACAGGAAAAACCATTTCATTAATTCATAACGCCCTCTATTTGACTTCGGCGTAGCAGAAAACTAGCATTCTATTTTTCTCCTACCTTTTCAGAAAGTTGGGGATGCCCTGGGTTTCAGTGTGATGCTCGGTTGCGTGGGCCATCATCGAGCGTCCCAATTCTACAAGTTGTAGTGCAATTTGCCGATCAAGGACAGGCATGCTTGGAATAGTGTTTTACGAACAATAATAATACATGCAGATAGTAATTTATATTTAGGGGAGAAAGGCAGAGTACCATAAATCCCCATTGCAATCTTTGTCAGTTTGGCTCCTATGATAGTTGGGTTTTGATCTTTCTTGGATAGGCTCAGCAATCTTGAATACGACGATTTGATTGTTCTGTATTCATCGTGCATCAGCCTGGACGGTCCATGACGCTCGTCGTTTGATGTCATCGCCTGCATTAAGACCGAACGTGAGTAATTTGAAAAGCTGGTCAGGAACTGGAATTGGAACTTTCACCGAATCAAAGTTACTTTCTGCGTTACCATGGCACCAGTAGGTTCAACACATTCGCCAGCGGCGGCAGGGGTGAATTGAGTGCGGGCTGGTTGAAATGCTGCATCTCTGTGTGATTCCTGCATCAGTTGGGGGTCATGTAAATGAATTGCAGGTCAAAACTGCTAGGTTAAGAGAAGACTTCGTAAACATACGGATTGCCTCGCCAGCTATGTGCTTGATGTTGTAGTTGCGCATGGCCAAATGTGATGAAACTAAATTCTCATAAGAAGATATATATGTACCATTTGATTTGGAGACTCTGTTCCGGCAAACGTGATCTCTTCGTTCCTTCCCTGATCACAGCGTCCTGAGTCCTGCTGGGTGTACATGGTGTGTTAGTCCTAGAATAAAAGCTGCTATCTTTTTTTTTAGAAAATGGAATTACATTCCGGCCTCTGCAGTAACGCACACAGCCTTCCGGCCTCTGCATTACTGCACACAGCCTTGTTTATTACAAACATCTAAGAAAATATCTTAAAAAACTTTAGTACATGAATATCAGTACTAAAGACCGCCTAGTCCAAAATCTATTGAAGTCACTTGTAGCCATCATGAACGCCGATCACTTATCTCCGGTCCTCGTTGAGTAGGGAATGAGACATACAACATCTTGTCGTCGCTTCCTGACGGTCTTCTCCAACGGATCGGCAACCAAGAATCTGGTCACCTCCGGTTTGATTTGCCAAGCAAGAGCAAATCCGGCCAACACCGGCCGCCACCTCATGGACCATACATCGGCTGCTATCTAAGCATCGAAGTGACCTCGAAAGAAATCTGTTGAACATAGAGGGTCGTCCATCCGAGAAAAACAGCTGCAAGACCTTCGCAGATCACCAAGACGACGCTTCAGAGAGTAAGTGACGTCAAAGACGCCACCGACGTCCATCCATAATTGGATTAGGTTTTCACCCGGAGATCTGGTTACCTCCTCCCTCTCTCCAACAGCACCATGAGCATCACACGAATGGTTCCACCGGCGAGCAGTGCTTCAATTGCCCAGATCGCCGGTCACCCTCGAGTGGATATCCCATCCCGGAGCAAATCAGAGAGGCTCCGGCCGACACGGGGCGGATCCAGCTGCCATGGCGTTGAGCTGGGCATAGCAGATGCCAAGGCTCCAGGAGCCCAGCAGCCACACACGGCAATGCCCCATCGCCACACCTTGCTGTGTGAGCCCTTAATGGCTCGAGCGAACAGCAAGACCTCCGCGCCGCCGTCGCCAGATCCGGAGGGCCCTTGTTGCCATTGGACGAGGAACTCCCCAATCCGAAGCGGGTGGACCGGATCTAGCGCGGGATGCACCAGAGCTGCCGTCACCATGGGCAAGGTCACCGGCAGGCACCAAGCACCAGTGGGGAAGGAGGGGAGACGCTGGCCATGCCTGCCTCCAGGATGAGGAGAGGTCTCCATGGCAAGGATGCTTGAAGGAGGCGGCCCCGCCGCCGCTATCCTCGCGTCCGCATGGACTTCCGGCGGGGCGCTCCGGCGGCGGCGAGGTGGAGGGATGGACCGGAGGGAGGCTGTGAGGGCGGCGGCGGCGGTCCGCCCGGGTCCGACCTGAGGGAGGCTGTGCAACAGTACTAGGCAATATTTCTATCTACAGTTCTGAAGAATTGTGTTAGACATGTTTGTTCTCAGTGGTAGATGAACATTTGGTTTCTTGTACAACTTGGAGGATGCCAGCAGTTTCCAATAGAACTTAAGTTTTACTGCATTGGCTACTTCACAGTAGAAGACAGACATCATGTTAGTGATGATAATTGTGGCCATTAATTTAGCGACCAGAACCTGCTCCACCCATTTGGCCTGCGGATCGAGCATTGTACGGTCCGTAATGAATCGATCTGGGTTTTACAGTTTGGCAGCCAGGGGAGGGGTTGAGCAAAACCTTTTCAAAAGTTGGAAAAATGGCCTAAAGAACCATAACTGGTGGCTGCTCGGATGAAATCATACGATAAAGAGGGCTGCAAAATCTCGGATTACCTGCTGGCCTTTCCCATCTCTTAGTGGCTGCCTTGCAATTGAGTCAGGCTCCCCCATCTTGAGCTCCGGGCAACTAGCGGCGGCTCTTATCCTCTGCTGCTTGCAAAAGGGAAACTGGGGGAGCCTCTAAACTGGTACCACCTCACGCTCGGTTGCCTTGTGAGATAGTTTTCATGGCTGAGGGTGTCCGAGGGGCTGGTAGGATGTAAGCTATTAACTGCTGTGCTGGGCAAATTTATCTACGCTTGCACGCAAGTTGGGTCCCCCCTGCTCTGTTTTCCATTCAGACAGACACAAGTGGACCCATCGGTTTTGACCGCGATAACAAAAGAAATGCTCAAGAGCTGGGATGCTAAGAAAATACTAGTTTTGCATGTGGTGGCCAGGCTGCAGGAGATTGGTTGCTACTTTATTTTGTTTTGTTCCTGTAGGCGTAGCCCCATGCAAAATCCAACGTGTGACCCCATGCATGGTTCATGCAAAGAGCAGCATGCTGATGAAATTAGTGTCCCATGCGATCGTAATGCGAACAGGCTCACCTCTATTCTGCTTGCACTGAAGATTTCAGAGGATGCCATGGTTGGGCCTATCGCTTGCTGTGCTTCAAGTGTGTTTGACGCCATTTGGAATCCGTCCTCGAGGCTAGCAGTGCCCCGGGAAGACAACGCTTGGATGCCGATCTCAGATGCTTGTGTTGGTCCAAATGGCATAAAGATCTTCAAGAAAACAAGAACATTAGCACTTTTGGGTTGGTACAAATCATGGAAACTTTAATCTGATCCAAGAAAAAGGGTTGGACAATGGAGAGTGACAGTGTAGTTGATATGATGTGTTGGGACATGAAAAAAACAACTACGAACTAGATTTTGCTTCCTAATGATTCAGTGCAATTGCGTTCGGGTGTCATGGGTTGGTGTGCTTTACCTGCTGCTGGTTCCCTCCTGGGATGAGCTGTAGTAGCTCTCGGTTGTATGAACGATCAGCTCGGGTCTCCACCGGACAGAAGTCAGCTAGAAGACAATCCATGCTAACCTCAAGCTCTGCAAAGTGGTCTTCTAGGAATGTTCTTGGTGGCCCTGCTGGCACCCTGCTTGGATGGGCCGGGTTCGAGGTGTGCTCGTTGCGCTCAATGGACTGCATCACGGAAAAACATAGAAATTCCTCGGTTAGCAAATGTGTGATAATGCCGGCCGAAAATGGGTGCAAGATCGAATCAAATCGCAATCAAAAAACCTCTGTGCTTTCCATCTCAGCGCTTATTAGTTTCAGGACCAAAAAAAGAGCGAGCAAGGCAAGGGAAAAAGGAGAAACCTAGAAACAGAGCGCCAGTAAGAAGAAACGGCAATGCACCAGAGCTGCACAATCTAGAATAACATGTTCTTTTCCCGAGGTTGTCCTTACCTCTTCGTCGGCCATCCTGGGCAAGCAGGCTGATGGGCGCTTTCCTAGCTGTTGTTCCTCTCGTCCCCAGGAAGAGAAGGAGTTGATCGCAGGCTGTGGTGGCAATAGTTCCCTTGTTGGTCCGGCAAAAACTGAAACATTCCTGCCTTCGATCCTATATATACAGCGTGTGGACTGCTTGACCGTGGGGCGCTCAGTTTCGAAAAGGGGAAACAGAGCGTGCGGCATGGGCATGTACCAAGCAGGTATGAATGCGACTGCGGTGGGTGTGGGTTGCAAGCTGCTCTTGCACGAATCACGCCTCCACTGATCTGACCTGCTACACTATTTGCTGCATGCTCTGACCTTCACTGTTCTGGTCGTTTCTATGCCTTGACTGGATTGGAGGTACAGAAGGCTTCCTTGCCGGCTTTTTTTTGGTATACAGGGAGAGTTGCCTGTGCGTCCGATTTGGTTGGGGCGATGAACTGTTAGATTCCACGTTTGTGGGCGTGCGCGCGTGATCTCCGTGATCTCTCCGCATGAGTTTGTCTCTCCGAGGTGCAACCCAACAGTTGATCGCGCAAAAACCACAGTCTCGTGCTGTTGTGTTCTAGTACATGATTCTCGAAATATCTATTAAACTGTATAGACAGTTAAGGTAACAAACAGATTAGCAGCTACATACCCCATGCTCCCCGCAGATGGCCTGGGCCTTGTCGACGAGCGCCTGCGTGTGTTCCCTCTACTGCTCCTGCATCAAATTGATGATCTCCAGAGCTATAGGAAGAACGGTGCCCACTGACACAAATCAACCGAATCATCTGTCCCAGACAACCAAAATCGAGAGCCAGTGGAGACAGAATGACAGGCTCCTGATCCAAGTTGGCCGGCGGCAGAACGGGATTAACCCCAGGGCTTCTACCCTACTCGCCGGCCCGGACGTCCTCTTGGATTGCCGAGCCATGTCGCAACAGCGCCGGCGACGAGTTGGGGAAGGTTAGGTTAAGGGTGAGGGCGGGATTTGGGTGGGGATTTGGGTCTCTGGCGCTGGTTTTCACAAGCGTGGCTACAATCTGGCGCGTGGGCACCGAATTTGGCGCGGGGGAGTAGCTGGATTTGGCGGGAATGCGAGGGATTCCCGCGCGAGCAGAGGCTGGAGGCGGAGGGAGAGGAGGGACGCGCCCCGGATAGCGGCGAGGACAACGCGCCAGTTCGTGTCGCCCGTAACGGGCTGGAAACGGCGTTTTGGCCACAAGGTCCGTGATTCAGCCGGGTGGGCTCACCAGACGGCCGCCTCGCTCTCTCTCCTCTTGTCTCACGCCGACACCTATGAATTTATTTAGTTGGATAGTTATTTAGCCTGTTGCGTATACGTTAGTGTACTAGATCTTATGCAGATAAAAATACCGAGTTCATATATTCACGCATGCAACAGGCCAAAATATATTTATTTTGTCTACAAAAACTTATGTACGTATATTGATACAATCATACTATTACTAATCGGAGGCCCCTTTTGAAGCCTCCAGATGAAGCTACCTAGTATCCAAGGTGGACAGTCTAGAAAAAGAGAGAAATCCTAGAAATGCTCACAAAAAGTAAAAAACATCTGGTCATTGATTGGAGCACTCAAATCATCATAACCATTAGATTTGAGATATTTCTAAAAAGTTGCCCACCTACGCCATTATAAAAAAAACTTAGAGTAACCCCCTAAATCTGTATCAAAATTACCCACCTCGGCCATTATATAAAATAAACCAAAGTAACCCCATAATTTTTATCAAAATTACCCACTGTGCCATTATAAATAATATTTAAAATAACCTCATAAATTTGCAACTAATTACCCACTACCAATACCTAAAAATAACTTAAATTAACTGTTCACATCTATGATTTTGCCTTGGTTCCTTCTTTTTATGTTCATATCTATTATAACTTAAAGCATATTCATATTTTCCTTGGTTCCTTCTTTTTATGTGTGTTTGCTGAGCCTCACTGCTATGATTTTGCCATCTTGGTATTTGTTCCGGGTTATTTTTTATTCATCTTTTCACTGAACCTTTATGAGGTGATCAGTACTGGAGCGATGGGGAAAGGGAGTCGTCAACGATCAGCAGTGTCAGACGCCGTAAGCCGCTGCGGTGACTTCCACGGCTCGCATGTGAGGTATTCTCCTGTCCCTTGTTCTCGTGATGGATGTCCTGGATTAGGAGACCATGAGACTCATCGTTTGACAGAGCTCACCAACGGATCTGCCTACAGGAGCAACGACGCGGGTGACCCACCAGGTTGTGACACAGCTAAGATTGGTAAAAGTGGACCGCATGGTATTGGCTGGGGGGGACTCTTTCCAGAGAGCGTCGAGGGCAGGGGGCACAATCTCCGAACACGGCACTAACAAGGTTAGCCAAACTGCATATGTTACTGAGTAGTTGTCATGCTTCGCCTATAAGGAATTATGCGTTCAGTGAATGTTGCGCTCTCCCTGTTGATACTTTCAGGTTATTGATTTGGTGACCTCCACTGTGCAAGATGAAGGATCCGGATCCATGCAGTGCTATTGCGATTGGAGCAATCGCAGTGTTATTCAAGAAGACGGAAATCCATGGGTCAATTACCCTGACATTACTCCGGAAGAGGTAATTTTCTATCATCGGCTTATAATTACAGTTGCCACATGTATGTGGCAGCGTAGATGAATATGATGCCCTATGTTCCGTTTGAGATGAAAAGTTACTGAATGCCGTCTAAGGGTATGTTGCAGTTTTTCCTCTGTTAAATCAATGTGCTTCGTGCAATGATTTGCCTGGTTCGAATATTGAACGTGTCAGTAATCCGTTGTTTTCTCTGTTGTTCACACCATGTACTTGTACTTGTTGACAAGTCTAAGCTTGGAAGTAACACTATGGCATAGGACTCATATGTTATATTTCATTGCCACATACAGTAATAGGATGTTAGCTTTGGTTGTGTTTCGGGCTCTTCTGCTGTAAGATAAATTCTGCATGAATAATGATTCGTTGGATTTGATTTCTCCTGTGCAATCATCCTCTGTAGACTGCTGATCGGAAGAGTATGTGGAGAATATGGGAGCTGAGAGAAGGTTTGGAGCAGAGCAATGACAAGATCAGTGCTATCGTTGATGAGCTTACCAAGGAACAGGCGAAGAAGAAGGATATGGAGGAGGAATTGGAAAAACTGGGGTGGAAGGATATGTAATAGTCAGTAGATGTTCCTTTTGATGCTTTGCCTGTGATCACTGGTGTTGGGCTCCTGCTGCTATGGGTGCCATGTTGAACCTGGGGTGTTATGTAGGGTGTGTTTGGAAGGTGGCCCTAGCTGACCATAACAAAATTTGGCCACAGCCAAATAAGGGCATGACCAAAATTTGGCCATATTTAACATGTTTGGATGGTGGTCAAGCCAAAATCTCAAAACAGTGCCAAGACATACTATATTGTTAGTATGACATGTGGGTCCCACACACTACTAGTGTTATTATATACTCGATATGGATCTTGTTTTGTTGATTTAATTGCAAAGAAGATAATAGTTACGACGGAATATAAATTCAAAAATTGGTCTAAGAGAAAAAATGGCTAATGTTTCTCCTTCACATGATAGATGCCTCCTTGACTCATCCACGGTCAGTGGAGCCTACACGCCTGGACGATTTCTTCAGTGACCGGTCCGTTCATTGTCTGACACTCTCTGCTGCAACAGTTTCCATTGACGTTTCCTGCTGCAGCGACCTGCGCACGATCACAGAAACAATTAGCCTGCGGTGGTTTAGCACGTATCTCTGCACCGATATATCCATCGGTATCGTCGACCTGCGCAGCTACCCACCGGTGCACGCAGATATTTCCGATATATATATATATATATATATACCTATTTTTAACTATGACGTTGTTGCTAAATTTTAACTATGAATAAGTAAGGACACCGCTCGGAAAAGAAATGTTGATTGTCATACTTGTTTCCAGATTCAATATTTCTGTACTTAATTATAATCGTCAGGCCTAATACCATTAGCTAACACAAGGGCATTGGAGATTGGACACAGATAGAAGCAATAACACTACTTGCATTGTCGCATGAATTAATGCCACAAAGCTCGAAGTCATTCCTTTCGAAGATTAAAGTGTCTTGCCAATTTCATAGATCCTACACATCATGGCCCATAGTACTTGTCAATGCAAGTTCTAGACTTCTAGTACAACTACTCCTTGCCACTACTACAAAAAACATTTGTAAGAGCCAGGGGTTTTTTTTTTAGGGGCGGACTAAAAGGCGACGCGCCCCTACAAATGCATGAATGACACTGTAGCTAAGGGCCGCCCCTACAGAACGATTTACAGGGGCGGGTGATGCCATGAGCCGCCCCTAGAAACATCCAATTTTTGCAGGGGCGGGTGACGCCATGACCCGCCCCTGTAAATAGCACTTTCTAGGGGCGGGCGATGGGATGGCCCGCCCCTGCAAATGCTTCCCTTTCCAGGGGCGGCCCATGCCATGACCCGCCCCTGGAAACTCATTATCAGGGGCGGCTGGCCCCATCAACCGCCCCTGTAAATAGCATTTCCAGGGTCGGGCAATGGCATCGACCGCCCCTGTAAATGCTGTCTATTCCAGAGGCGGCCCATGCTATGACCCGCCCCTGAAACTCATTATCAGGGGCGGCTCGCGCCATGAACCGCCCCTAGAAGTGTTGCACTGTACATAAAGCGAGAGGTCTTCTTCCACAACCCGACAAGTGGACTCCAAACCGGAAAAAGGAGAGGGAGGTGCTGCCCAAATTTCCCAAGACAAGTGGAGGACAAGTGGATGGTTTGTCCCCTCATTAGGAGGTGAGTTGATGCTTATCCTATGACTATTCTTAAGCTTATTGCATTGATTATATGGCTCAATTAGATCTCCATGGTAGTACCTCTAGCTAGATCTAGATCTCCATGTATGGTAGTACTTGGCCGATTGGACCTCAATTAAGCTCAACCTTTTGGATGGAACTAGGTTAGTGAAGTAGGGGAAGATGATTCTCCCCTTAATTTGCCTCGGATTTGACTTTTTAGGCTCATTCATGGATGGGGAAATTGCTAAAACTATGGAGGAGAGACAAGAAGATTTATCTTTTTTACAATAAGCGTGCATTTCTTTTCTTTTTGTTACATTTTCAATGTTAGCCTCATATAATGTCTTATATTTTTTGTTCATGGATATGTGTTATTTTTTCTTGACTTATTTTTTTAATGGAATTTTTCAAGGTTACAAGATGGATCGGTCATGGATGTACAATATATCAAGGCATGGTGAATATTTTTGCCGAGAGCTTGACAAGTTTCTTAAAGTCGCAGAGAATCATGCAATGGACGAGAGGACCAAAGATATGCGTTGCCCCTGCCGAATGTGCCAAAACCATTGTGTTTTCAATGACTTGGTTACAATCCGATCACATGTGCTGGTTCATGGTTTCGTGAAGGAGTACACATTATGGTCATACCATGGTGAGAAGAAGGATACCGACGTTGTGGACCAGTTGCAAGACATCTGGCGAGACCCTGAAGCCGTCAACAGATACTTTGACGGTTATGATGAAGATTATGGTTTCGAGGATGACGGAAGTGATGATGGTGTTGACTATGGAAGTGGTGGTGATGGAGTCGGTGGTGGTGAGGACATTGCTGGGGATGAAGGTGCTGAGGACATTGTTGGGGATGAAGGTGGTGATGAATTTGATGACAGCGATTTCTTGGGCCAGTTGTTGCATCATACCGAAGAGGAACTATTAGTTGGCAGTGTGAAAGGCGCACAAAATGTTGAGTCGTTGAAAAAGGCAGCTCAGGAAACTGTGTATGAGCGTTCAAAGGGTTGTCCGAGACACTGGACTGTGCTTCGCTTCATACTCGAGTTGTTGATTCTAAAGGCTAAATATGGTTGGTCCGACGTTAGTTTCAATGATCTCCTTCGTATCTTAGCGTGGTTGCTTCCAAAGCCTAATAAAGTACCGGAGAACACTTATCGAGCAAAGAAGCTTATTAGTCCCTTCACGATGGGTGTGGAAAGAATTCATGCTTGTCCAAATCATTGTATATTGTACCGAGGGGATGCATTCAAAATTTGGACAAATGCCCGGTATGTGGTGCAAAACGGTACAAAAACAATGCTAGCTATTGTGGGGGCGAGGACAAAGTTCAAATAGACGGGAATAAAAGAAAGAGGAGGGGTAGTGTTGCTTGTAATGAGGAACCTGACACTTGTGTAGGCATTGATGATGATGGGAAGCAGAGGAAAATTCCCTCCATGGTCGTGTGGTACCTCCCTGTGGCCGATCGCCTGAGGCGTCTGTTCTCAAACCCAAACGACGCTGAACTGATGCGCTGGTGGGATTCTGATAAGTGCAGGAAGGGAGACAGAAAGCTTCGCCATCCAGCCGACGCTAGCCAGTGGCAGAAATTCGACGAGAAGCATAAAGAATTTGCAAAAGATCCAAGAAATGTTCGGTTTGCTTTGAGTACGGATGGAATGAATCCATTTGGTCAAAGGATGAGCACACAGCACATGGCCAGTTGTCTTGAGCATGTTCAACCTACCTACATGGTTGTGCCAGAAGCGAAAGTATCTTTTCCTATGCATACTTATACAAGGCCCAAAGCATCCAGGCATAGATATTGATGTTTTTCTTGAGCCTCTGTTGGAAGAGATGGCAAATTTATGGAACAACGGTATCAAGATGATTGATGGTTTTACACAGCAAGAATTCACCCTAAGAGCTATGATCTTCGTTACCATCAACGATTACCAGGCATTGTTTGTGCTTTCAGGGCAGGTCAAAGGAAAGACGGCATGCAGTGTATGCTTGGACGACGAAACCGCTTGGTATTTCCTCGACGGAACTAGAAAGGGAGTTTTCCTGAGGTACAGACGCTTCTTAGAGGAAGGACACAAGTACCGAGGTAAGAAGTTCCATCAATTTTTTTGGAGGCGACGCTGTGATAGGTCCCGCTCCTGCAAAACAAGACGGACACGCAGTTTTTGAGATGGTCAAGGACATCGAGGTTGAATATGGGAAGATGACAAAAGACGGAAAGCCGAAAAAAGAGATAAGGCACCTAAGGATGGCGTGCCGTTTAAGAAGAAGTCAATTTTCTTCAAGTACTTACCGTATTGGGAGGACCTAGAGGTCCGCCATGCCATAGATGGTATGCACATGAAGAAGAATGTGTTCGGTAACATGATTGGGCTCTTACTGGATTCAAAGGATAACCTGAAGTCGCGCCAGGACTTGGTAGCTATGAACATTAGAGATGATCTTCACCCTATAGATATGGGGAATGGAAGATATAAACTTCCCGCGGCTAGCTACAACTTAACATTGGCTGAGAAGAGGGCAGTATGTCAGTGTTTACGGGGTATCAGAGTTCCGAGTCGTTACTCATCCAACATCAAGAAACTAGTGTCGATGAAAGATCTCTCGTTTACTGGATACAATTGTCACGATTGCCATGTTATGCTGACTGTGTTCCTTGCAATTGCAATCAGGGCGATCAAGCCAGTATACGTAAAGATGGTGATCACTCGGTTGTGTTACTTCTTCGACAGAATTTCTCAGAAGGTGATTGTCAAAGACGAATTGGACGATCTGCAGGTTTTTGTCAGGGAGACCATGGTGCAGCTTGAGATGTGCTTTCCTCCACAATTTTTTGACATCACAGAACACCTCATGATTCACATGGTAGATCAAATAAGGGCACTGGGTCCCCTATACTTACACGAAATGTGGTCATACGAGCGTTTCTTGTCAATCTTGAACCGATACGTACTGAATCGTGCAAACCCTGAGGGAAGCATGATAGAGGGATACAGTACTGAAGAAGTCATCGAGTGCTGCCTGGCTTATCTAAAAGATAATTTGGGGATTGGTTTACCAGCGTCACTTCATCAGGGAAGATTGGATGGTATCGGCATAGCGGGGAGGAAAACATTCATCGACAATGACATGAATGAGATAAAACTAGCACATTATAGTGTCCTGCAACGCATCACACTAATGGGACCATTCATCCAAAGACACCTGGATGTTGTAAGAGCAGAAAGTCATGGCCGCTCACAAGATTGGATCATGAAGGAGCACAAGCGTCGATTCGTCGATTGGTTAAAGGAACAGGACATACCAGATGGGGAAACCATAGAAGAAAAAACAATCAAAAGATTGGCATCAGGACCATCCGCTCAGGTCACATCATGGCAAGGTTATGATATTAATGGCTACATATTTTATACTGCCAAAAAAGACAAGAAAAGCGTGTCTCAAAATAGCGGTGTTCGCACACAAGCCTTAGACGGAAATACCGGCAAAAACATCACATATTATGGCATCATAGATGATATATGGGAACTAGACTATGGTTGTAATATTAGGTTCCCCGTCTTTCGGTGTAGATGGGTGAACCACCCAAGAGGTGTTGAGGTGGACAACTATGGACTAACAATTGTTGACCTCCAAAATATTGGATACAAAGATGACCCTTGGATACTTGCTTCACATGTTGCACAGGTTCTTTATGTAATCGACCCTTCTAAAAAACAGAAGCACATTGTGATCCCTGGAAAACAAGCTATTATAGGAGCTGACGGAGTTGAGGACGTCGAACAATACAATCAGTTCGAAGAAATGAACCTCTTCCAAGATCTACTAGAGAAGATACAGAATGTAGAAGCAGGCATAAAAAGGGGCGAAAAGCCATGGGCACGGAATGATGGAGAACCAAGAATTGTCACCGGCTAGATATGACATGTATATTACCTTCTGTTCAAATTTCAATTTGTATGCATGTGTATTGTAAGGATTGATTGCCTCAGAGGGTATGAACGGGGACGTCTTCACATTACTATATTAACTTATATTCAAATTTGAAATTTGTAAGCACTTGCATATTAATCGACTATATGACCAACATTTTATACGCTCGTCACACCATAGACAGGAGCGTTTGAATGCCCTTTCATTCCGTCGGCACGATCACACAACGTTTACATAAACACTGTTCATATGGTGGCGCGAACATAGTTGACCGTGATGTTGCCTAAACGATAGTTTTATACGGTGAGTCACCAATAGAGAGCACCGGACGAATGCCCATTCATTCGGTGGTCACGACAGTAGCTGGGTCTGACTTCCCCTTGGCACAGTTTTATCCGGTCTGGGTAAAACAGAACGCAACGGACCAATGTCTCTTCATTTGGTGCCGCGCTCGGAGTTGCCCGACGCCACTTCAGCCACCCATTCATCCGGTCGGCCTACGACAGAAGTCACTTTTCGGAACTGTGTCCATCCTGTGTGATCTGAGGATGAAGGCTGCAGCGCTACACAGCCGACACATTTATTCGGTGCTAGAAGCGTAATACAGACCCAACGATCACGGCATGACCCTGTGTACTAGTGCAAGCTAAGCCACCACAGGATGAACGGCCATTAAAACGCTCCGTGCTAGACAACGACCAGCTGATGAAACTGTGACATTGTTTCCGATCTAACTCGTCCGCCACATCCTTCTTTGAGTCTCTTGTCTATTTCCTTGCTTCTAGCCATGTGTCTTGAGTTATTTACGATGACTACTGGTCTAACTCGAGTGTGCAACTCCCTCTATGTAGTTATTTTTATCTTGTTTATTTGGCTTCCATTTTAATATCTATTTGCATTCCTATTTCTATCGCAGTCTGGGCGGGTGGCACCATTTATATCCAACATTCAGATAACAAAGTAAATGCTATGAAATATATATAACAAGTATCACAGGTTCTTACATCAATGCTAAAGACAAGTTCAAATCCATACGAAAAGGATAAAGGTACATCAATGATACACATTTCTTACACTGCTTCACGTCCTTAGTAATCCACACATAGTTTAGGTCTCCGATCGTGAAACCTAGAACTTCATCAAAATAAAGTAGAGCATGATTTAGTGCGCTCGACGTTGCTTCACATGGACGGTCATACGCACTACCATAAACCTCGAACAACGTAGGTAAGGGCCAATCCAATCATGTGGCTTCTAGAAAGAGACACAAGCTTGGTCCTTTGAATATCTGGTGCATACTGGGCTCCCCTCGACGCAAATATAATCAAACACCTCCAGGACTTGATCCATAATTGCTTGAAAGCTCATTGCAGCAACGGTTTCGTCCGGTGATGCCACAATGAAGAGGACCGCTTGAACAGACCTTCATCCGGTGGAAGCTCGGCACCAATTTCACGCGCGAGCACAGTTTCATCCGCTGTCGGTAAACTGCTCGGAGCGGACGAACGTGTAACGCTTTTTGGAGCCACCGCTTCAACGTACGTTCTTCCTGCCCGCGTAAAATATGGCGCACCGTATATTGTTGTGAATGGTGTCGGTTCAAACTAATCTGATTCACACTTCTTTGAGTCGTTGGTCGTTTTCGTTGCTTCTAATGCCATGTCTTGTGCCTTTTGAGCTAGCAGGTCCTAGTTTCAGTGAAGTGTGCTTCTCTTTCATGTCTACACGCTTAGCTTTGTCAAAGTATGTCCTAGCTCAAGTACCCCGTTAACTGTGACACTCGATTCTACAAATCTTCATCTCGAAGTGACACTCGATTCTACAAAGGTCCCTAATCTTCGTGTACCATTGGTTAGTTACAACACAAATGAGTAGAGATAAAAGACATAATGAACGCGCAAGAATGCATTAACTGAAATAAAACGAGAGTGCACACTTAGATACAAATGACCATCATGAGGGCATAAACAAATCCAAACGACATGTCCATATATGAGAAACTATAAAAGATACAACACTCTCACGCCCCCCAAGTACTGTCCCTAACCTCGTACTAAGGTGTGTCGACATGGTCAGAGGAGGAGCAGTCCGAGGAGGGGCAAGAAGCCTGTAAGCCTACCACTATACCATCTGCACCGTCAAGATCCATCTGTACCTGAATCTGCTCGTTAATTGATACGAGAGTGGTGTCGATGGGGTCAACTGGTGTGACTGTAGTAGGAGCAGGGACCACAGGGGCAACCTCGGAAGAAGACGTGACAAAAGGAGAAGAATGTGAGCCTTCCACGGGACCACCTGCACTATCAAGAGCTGTCTCCTGCTCAATCTCCTTGGCCTTTGAGCTTGCCACGGGACCACCCGCACCCTCAAGCTCTGTCTCCTGTTCAATCTCCTCGGCCTCCGAGCCTCCCACGCGACCGCCCGCGCCCTCAGGCTCTGTCTCCTGCTCAATCTCCTTGGCCTGTGAGCCTACCATGGCAATACCTGCACTATCAAGAGCTGTCTCCTGCACAATCTGCTCGGCCTGTGAGTCTGACACGGGACCACCCGCACCCTCAAGCTCTCTCTCCTTCTCAATCTCCTCAGCCTTCCAGCCTGACACGGGACCACCCGCACCCTCAAGCTCTCTCTGCTGCTCAATGTCCTGACAGTGGAGTCGGGCTCGTGAGGTCGGTCATCCGGAGGAGTAGGCACTGTAGTGACTGGCAAAGTCATCCTCGGGGTCGAGAGGGTCTCCTCAGGTGCCGTCTCGACAGAGAGTGCAGCTGTGGAAATCGAAGGAGACACCGTAGAGAAGTTAGCCTGACTCTGTCTCTGCTGCTCAAGGGAGGCACACTGCTGCTGCTGCTCAGACATCGGTGGTGGAACTGATAACACCCCAGTTTCTACAGGTGCTATCATCGGAAAAGAAGC
>CM014277.1:53532927-53552951 GCA_004135705.1 Alloteropsis semialata | reverse complement strand
TGAACATTTCGAATGCTTAAGTTTCCTAACCCACAGTTTTATACGGTGACCCTACAGAAAAGCCTCACCGTTCATTCATACAATAAAATGAGCCTGTTGGAATGCATTACACTGATCTTATCTTACAAAACTTGAGACTTATCTTACAAACCTTGAGACACAACTTATAGTACAATGTATCTTACAATTTTGACACACATGCATCATCCTATGGTCACAAGCAGCAGTTATATAGTCAGGCCGCGCACAGTTTGATCCGGTGGTTGTAATATAGTGTGGAGCGGATGATCATGCGGTCCTCTGGTGGTTAGATCCTTGCCTTCTTGTTGGCCATTTCCAGGGGCGGGTGACGGTCACCCGCCCCTGGTAATGGACTCCATATAGAAACTGGAGCGACCGGGGGACTTGGCCAAAATTTTAAGACAGGCTGCCGAAATTTTTCGTGCCTTCCCGCGCTCCGGCTGCGCCACCGTCGTCCCCCGCCGCACTCCTCCGGCCGCGCCGCCGTCGTCCCCCGCCGCGTTCATCCGGCCGCGCCGCTGTCGTCCCCCGTCGCGCTCCTCCGGCCGGCCCTCCGCACCCCTGCGACCCTCCGCCTCGCGCGCGCCACTGCCTCTCCGCGCTCCGGCCGCCTCCCCCTCCCGCAAGATCCACCACCGCCGCCGGAGCGACCTCTCCGCCGGCGCGGCCTCCACCCCGCCGTCCCCCGGGCGTCCCCCGAGTTGGCATCCTCCGCCTTTCGCCCGCCGGGCCGGGCGCGCCCTGCTCCTGCTGCGGCCACACCTCCCCTCCCCGCGCCAGCACGGCCGGCCGTCCTCGCCGGCCGCCGTCCACGCAACGGCCGCCGTCCTCGCCGGCCGCCGTCCACGACCGCTCGCCGCCCCCCTGTGCCGCTCCAGTCGAAGGTGAGAGGAGGTCCTCCATCATGCAACTAAGTGCTCGATGAAATGCTTAGCAAGTGCTTGATGCAGTGGCGGATCCAGAAAAAATTGATAGGAGGACTCAATACTGTACAAAAAAGCTAGTTGTCCGAATCATATCCAATACAGAACCAGTGTTGTAATTTAAAGGAGTCTTATATGGATACATAGATGAATATATCACAATACAACATGAGTCAAGTAGATTATGCAATTTGTCGGTCCATACCAAGCCACAACACTAAAAAATTGACATAGAAGACGAATTATTCATCATCTTCAACCTCTAGCCCTTTCTAGCAGTCCCCTTCTAGCAGTGCTACAATGGCTGATTTTTTTGAGAAGAGGCTGTTGGGGGCTCCAAGAACTCGACAGCGGTAGGGGGGACTCCAGCCCCGGCCGACCCGGTGCTGGATCCGCCCCTGGCTTGATGTATATATGATACACATGTGTATGAAAAGAACATTTTTAGTTTAACATATTTTGTGTTTTTGATTGTCACATGTGATTTCATCTAGAGGATGGATGAGCCATCGTCATCCAATCATGATGATCATGAGAATGGGTTCGACTTGGACGTGATTGGGTCCCAGACCCAGTGGGACGGTAATGATGTCTTTGAGGATGACCATGAAGAAGAAGATTCCGGGGATGAGGAGAACCGGGAAGATGGAGACGGACCTCAAATTGGACAAGGCGCGTGGGTAGGCGGCGTGTGGATGGACCCTCTTAATCCACACCCCACTGAACCTCGTGTAGGTCGTACGGAGACAGAGCTTGACCCGGATTTCGATCCGGCTAGTGAGGTAACGGCGATCCCTACTGATCCGCTTTCATGTACATTTTGATTGGATAGATGAACACCTCATGTACTCATGACTCTTATGATCGTGTTAGGTGCCTCGTTCTCCGGTAAGGAAAAGGAGATGCCGCCGACGTGGAGTAAGCCCCCAACCAGTACAAGAAATTGAGTTGGAGTCATCTGCGCCAGAGGCTGAATGCACCGCCACAACC
The DNA here is from genome assembly GCA_004135705.1 of Alloteropsis semialata. Classification (NCBI taxonomy): domain Eukaryota; kingdom Viridiplantae; phylum Streptophyta; class Magnoliopsida; order Poales; family Poaceae; genus Alloteropsis; species Alloteropsis semialata. Next base: position 53,551,017 of record CM014277.1, on the reverse strand, counting down.
AGTGAACCTAAAAAAAGAAGGGGCAACGAGGCAGAAACAAATACCCCACAGGCACCTGGATGGTTGAAGAACTGAGCCCATCAGGAGAGGTTAAGAACCCTCCAAAAGTTCGTGCAAAGTTCCGTAACGCCCTTGGAGCAATAATCAGAACAAAGGTGCATGTGGACCCAACGATCCAAGATTGGTCAAAGGTGCCTGAAGGGAAGAAAGTGGAGATGTGGCATCTCATTGCTAAATCATTCAAGTTTTCTCGCAACACCGACATGGAAAAAGTACGTGCGCGCACCCTGATGAATTTGGGTGAATGTTTCCGCCGATGGAAGGGTGAACTGAACAAGTTAGTCCAGGATGGCAAGCCGAAGCCTGAGGGTTACAATATAACAGATGCACAGTGGGCCGAGTTCATACGGCAAAAGACCTCTCTGGATGCTATAGCCCTTAGTCAGAAGCAAAGAGAACTGCCATTGAGAAACATTCATCGAGTTCGCCTTGGGCCGGGTGGTTACATTGGTAAGGCCGAGTTGTGGGCAAAGGAAAGAGAGGACGCAATAGCCGCTGGGCAACCGGACCCTTTTGAAGGCGTGGACGAGCGCGCCTTCCAGTGGATTAAAGGGAGGGAAGGACGCCCGGAGGGGGAGAAATTGGTCTTCCCACAACCTGAGACCGAGGTAGTGGGGGCGAAGATTCTAGCACTTGCCGAAGCACAGAGGAAAGGCGAGTATGTTCCGAATAGGGACAATGATATGCTCAGCGAATCCCTTGGCACGAAAGAGCATGGAGGCCGGATCAGAGGCTTGTCCAAACACTTGACCTTTAAGGACGGGTTCAGTAATGATAGGCAGAGGTACAGGCGACACGATCGGTACAAGGATCAAATTAAAGAAGCGGCGGAGAAAGCATTGCAAGCAAGATTTAATGAATATTTCACGGCGGCATTTGCAGAGCACCAGCAACGACAAATGATGAGCCAACCATCATTAAACAATAACTCAATGATGCCACTGCCGCTGCCGCCGCCGCCCGCTCCCTCAACCCTTTGTCGGAGTAGTGTTGCCTCTACGTCAGCACAACCATACCCGGTAGATGCTATAACTGTTGACACTCCTTGCTCGTTGCACATTCCGATAGGCAGAAGTGGGAAGACAAAGGAGGCTGCCAAAGGTGTGGCGTTGGTGGTGAGCAATAGTCCTGGGTTAGGGGGACAGCCTATCCCGCCATTATATGCATGGGTAAGAGTGCTCACAATTACGGATCCAAGACATGATGATCACTTCTTAGACTTATCCCTTGATGAGGGCATTGAAACCTTGGGACAAGCCGTAAGAAAGAATGCACCGTGGCATAAACGAGATATCATACTGGAACCTCCGCCACCTGAAGATCCTCTCTCACTCACACCCTGCTCCCAGAGGATGGTGACACCGGCATAAGTTCATGCTAAGAACACACAAGAGCATGTGCCACAGCAAGCAATTGTGGCCACCACTATCTCCAACCCGTCAACTCCACAGGTACAACAGGAGGCTCAACACCCATCACCACAAGTACAGCTGGAGGAACACCACCAATCAGCACAAGTACACCAGGAGAAACACCCCCAATCACCACAACTACACCAGGATGAACACCCCCAATCACCACAAGTACACCAGGAGGAACAACCCCCATCACCAGTGCAGCAATATGAGCCAGAGATGGTCATAAAGTCGCCAGCACGACCGAAGCGGTTAATGGGGTCGGTGCCACGGGTGATAAAGGCATACAAGAATACAGAGCCTGAGGTTGTGAACAGGTGGATGACAGCCAACAAAGGCGCAAACAAGAAGCTGACTCCGACAAAAAAAAAGAATAGAAAGGAAGCAGTGGTGACTGGACCGGGTTTTCCAAGCCTCGTACAGACACTGATTTCGTTTATAAAGTTGGGGTTCATGACATACCAGATTTGCCAGATTGCCCGCAGAAATTCGTGTATGGCAAAGACTTGCTACCCGGGTGGGCTCTTCATGATTGTCCTGGTGAAATGCAGAAGTTCCATAGTTGGTACCGCAGGGCATGCACCCTAGGTCTCACAACTGTATGGGCACGGGTCGATGTGGATGTGTTTGGTTGCAATAGATGGGAAAACCGAAGTACAGACATAGTCATGGATTTCGATGACTTCCATGCAATGTACCGCTTGCAAATGATGGAGTTAAGCCCCATGAGACTGTGGTGTATGTAAGTGGTTCATCTCCATACACCATGTATATATGCATATGGTACTGGCCTTTGTAGTCTCAAAATGAATTCTTTTGCGATGTGTTGTGCAGGATGCAAGGTCGCCTCGCAATGGATTTGAAGACCAAGGTTGGGTATCTTGACCCTTTTATTATTTGCAAGGCTAGGTGGGACTTCCCCCTCAAGTACCCAGACGACGCCGAAGATCTAAAGGACTGTAAGACGCATAAGGAGAGACAAAAGAAACGAAAGGAGCTTTCCATTGATCTTAGGAAGAAGGTGGCAATATACATAGCAACTATGTTGGATCGACATCGTGATGCGAGTTGCATATGGGCGCCCTACCTTTCGGGTACGTCGTCTAAATTCCAACAATTCTTGCAGTCCCAATATTATTGATTATTGAGAAATTTGCAATATTGGGACTGCAAACATTGACCCTTTGCAGTTTTGCCATTAGGCCCACATTTCATGGACACAGATGGACCTATTTTGTCATTCACTTGGAGTGGCAAAACTGCAAGGGTCAATGTTTCCTAACTCACAGTTTTATACGGTGACCCTACAGAAAAGCCTCACCGTACGAAAGCCCATTCATCCTATGGTCACAAGCAGCAGTTATATAGTCAGGCCGCGCACAGTTTGATCCGGTGGTTGTAATATAGTGTGGAGCGGATGATCCTGATCTAACCACCAGACGACCACAGGATCATCCGCTCCACACTATATTACAACCACCGGATCAAACTGTGCGCGGCCTGACTATATAACTGCTGCTTGTGACCATAGGATGAATGGGCTTTCGTACGGTGAGGCTTTTCTGTAGGGTCACCGTATAAAACTGTGAGTTAGGAAACATTGACCCTTCGCAGTTTTGCCACTCCAAGTGAATGACAAAATAGGTCCATCTGTGTCCATGAAATGTGGGCCTGGCAAAACTGCAAAGGGTCAATGTTTGCAGTCCCAATATTGCAAATTTCTCTCTCAAATTCTACATATATCGATTAGCTTGATACTTATCGTCGCTACATAACACTGTGACAGTCAACACTGGGTTGCTTTTATGCTATTGCCGAGGGAAGCCAAATATGTGGTCTTTGACTCATTGGATTACCCGCAATCAGAATACAAAGATTTCTGTGTCATCCTGAAGAGGTAACAACCGATAAGATTCTCCACACCTTACAAAATATTTGAGGCGATGATTATATACTAACTTGTCCCATTCTTTCAAGTAGTGCTCTTTTTCTCTACATTGACCATTATAAAGGGCCGGCTCCTGAGGGAGTAAAGGATTGGATTCCACGCACACACTACCCATGCCATAAGCAACCAGCCGGTACCTTGTTTTGCGGCTATTATGTGTGTGAATATATTAGGAGCCGCAAGCATTACACACCAAATACTGAACGTGTAAGTGTCTTTACCATATTTCAGCACATTCATTTTATGTCTAACTATCACTCGCTTAAGCCTAACTATCATATTTCAATACTGAATGTGTGTGAATATTCATTTTACATTCATTTCTCGTAAATTGCAGTCTAAACCACTCCAAGAGGAAGATCTTCTCAAGATAGTCAGCGAACTATGTCACTTCACAATGCTTGATGTGCTTCATGAGAAGGGCAAGTACATCGATAAGCAACAAGATTATTTCTATGAAGAAAAATATGATTCTCTTCGTAACTGGCACTTGGAGAAGTATCGCCTAACCATGTGAGGGTGTGGAGTGTGGACACTAAACTTGTGTGATTAATGTAATATACGTGTAATATCATTTGGATGACAATCTTGTTTTATGTTGGATTTGCTTTTATAGAATTTACAGAGAGATTAAATTGTGTACTGTTTGTGATTACTTTTATATTATTTGCCGGAGAAATGGTATTAGAAAATCGAATAATATTTAAAAATCAAAAGAAAAAACAAATATCAAAATTAAAAAAAAAGGATTACCAGGAGCGGACGATGGAATGGCCCGCCCCTGTAAACACCATCTTCAGGGGCGGGGCAGGCCATCGCCCGCTCCTGAACAAGACATTTCCAGGGGCGGGCCATTCCTTTACCCGCCCCTGGAAACAAATCAGCAGGGGCGGGCGATGGCGTGGCCCGCCCCTGAAGAACGTATTTCCAGGGGCGGGTGATGGCATGGTCCGCCCCTGGAAAAAACATCTTCAGGGGCGGACCATGCAATCGTCCGCCCCTGGAAAACATTTGTTGGGGCGGCCTAAATACCCGCCCCTGCAAATGGCCATTTTTAGCAGCCAAAAGCAGGGGCGGATTTCGGCACCGTCCCTACAAACGTCGTTTTACCCGCCCCTACAAACGTTTTTTGTAGTAGTGTGCCCTGGTCATATTATTCCTGGCAGTTCCTTCACGAGATTCAAAGAGTGCATTGACAAGTATAGAGAGGCCTCGAGCGGCGGCGGCGTTAACAGCCGGAATCTATGGCGGTCGACCTCCTTGACCCGGCGGTGGCCTCGGCGGTGGCGGCCAGCTGGTGCGACCAAGGCGTCGACACGGTCTCAGCCACCCGCCCCTCACCCCTCCTGGACACGAGTCGCGCTGTCGTGCGGTGGGAAGCTGCCTTGCTCTGTTCTGTTGAATATTCAGTCTAGAAATTGCCTTTTCTTAGCCTACTTTGGTTGTCCCGTGGAGCCAGCGCACTTCAACTACTCCGATCCTATATATGTAGAATATTGTCGTCTTTAGCGTATTTATATGCTGATATATATCTTTGTTGCCAACTTTGACACACACAACTAGCAAGTGATATATTCTTCCCTGAATTTGTGAAGGTGTCCATGGCTCTGCGCCTCTGCCTTTGTCTGATAGCTAGCTGTCATTATAGTGATGGCACTTGTTGTGTCCTCCAACGAACCACTGCATATTTAAACCGGCAAGGGTTGAGATTGCTTTTACGTAGAATAGCATGAGTTCTGCACAGCTGCCTAGCTAGATAAAAACCTTAGTTTTGACGTGGCTTGAAGTACAGGAGTTCCCTAACCTTGTAGTAATGTAGGACTTATATGCACTTGGCAAACACAGCAACATGAACTTCTTGTATGCAAAACAGCAAGACTTTTCATAGGGATGTCTGGTGTAATATACAAGAACACACACTTCCACATTTTTTCAGATGAATAATAACAAACGCACAGCACAACGCTGAACACATAATAACCTTGGAATTGACTGCTCCTTCACTAAACCCATGTCAAACACTCAAACTGTCCGGAGACATTGTTGACGGCCCTTAGGTACGCCAATTACGAACCGCAAGCGCACGGATCGGTTGTAACTTTTCCCTTAGAGTATCTCTCAAGGTTTTATCAATCCGTGGAACAAGTGGATTGCTACGCTTAACTAAGCACTAATCTCGTTGATTGAAAGCTCTTTATCGAATGATGGTGTGTATGAGTAAAGAACTAAATCTAATCTAAGTTAAAGAGAACAACGTAGAGAGCAATGATATTGAGAGAACAAGATATGTAGAATGCTTGTCCAAGGGATCTAGGATCACTTAAAGATGTAACCACCGAGCAAGAATGAACCGATCCAATCTATCAAAAATAAAGGTGCACCAAGCTCAACCCTTTCCCTCCCGCGTACTGTCACTACACGAGGGTAATCCGTGATTGAACAACAAGAGCACAAGATTGTCGATGTATTCTAGGTATGCAAGACTACGAGCGATGCATCCCCAAAGCAAAGTCATCCGACTATTAGATTAAAAATACCAACGACAAGAATATGATAGCAAAGATCCAAAATAATGATTCGGCGGTTACAACTTAAGATCTCCCTTCAACCCCAAGGACAAACAAGGACTTTACCCCATAACGTTACACATTGTAGCGCTGAACATGGTGTAAAATCCTCCGAAGTAGATGTAGACTGACGGGGAAGACGATCCGGAGGAGGGAAATCCCTACGCCGGGGCGGCTAGGGGTGTTCTTCCTCCTCTTGAGCTCCGCCTTGCTTGCTCCCTTGTAGATCCAATCTCCTCCTTGTTCTTGATCTTATGGGCGCCGGAGAGACCTTGTTAGCGTTTCCCGGCGTCACCCCTCTCTCCGAATGTGGCTCCCTCTCTTTGTTGATTCTCCAAAATAATCGGTCCTTGATGTGGTCAACCTCGAGGGCTTTTATAGGCGGCTCTGGCGCTAGGCAGTGAGCATCCGACTAGGGTTTCACATCAACTTCGCGCTCAAGAAAGATGGGGACATTTGGGCCCAAAAATGAGCTAGGCCGGCCGGCCCCATAGGCCTAGGCCTGTCGCCTAGGCCCTTTTTGGCCCCTCTCACCTCCATCTTTTGCATGCAGGTTCTCCTCCGCGATGCTTGTCCATGTGTGCACTTTGGTCCATGTCCAACTCCTCCAAATATGTCGTATTTCCTGTCATATCACAACATACTCCAAAATACAGTACATATTCAAAAATGGGGTTATTCTCATGCCAAGTGGCGGGTTAGTATATAAGTTAGTCCAAAAACACCACTTAAATGACACCAAAAGTGTGACAATAACGAGCGCCAACAATCCCCCCACGCTTAGCTCTTGCTCGTCCTCGAGCAAGTCAAGTCACCACAAACTTCCTTCGGGGTTAAACAAAGATCTTGTTTGCAAATCATACCTAGACAAGCGAGTCAAATACCGAGTCCTTCAAGCAAAAATCAAAAGAGCAGCAAAGATAATCAAGGCATGGGCATTCAAAGATTTATCCAAGCAAAAATTACCCCCACAACTTCTCACCTTTAGCTAAGTAACTTTATGGATCAACAATACTTACTTTCTTGCTTTTCTTGGAGGGTTTTTTCTTTCGTGAATACAATCTCCCTGCAACAAGAATTAAACCAAGTTCTCTTCCAAGTATTCACATGTCGCTCAATATAAAGTGGCTGTCCTATTTGTTTTGCAAGCTCTCAACTCACAACATAAGTCTCTCAAGTATAAGCGGAGTTGTAGGTAGGGCTAGCAAAGTAAATACACATATTGTCAAATTAAGAGAACTCTCTAACGGTTGCTTACCTTCTAAGCCAATGATCATGAGAATATTACCATAATGTGAGGGGTTCCAAGGATAAGAAGATTTAGAATGGTGGACATGTGCAAGGGCATATAAAAATTGACTTCAAGGCACAAACGACGTCCTCGTTGTCGGATTGCACATGGTTGAAAAAGAAAATTTGTTCTCAACAACAAGGCGATCTTCCCTTGCACTTTTCTTATTCTTCCAATTAAAGAACTCTCCCTCTTTTATTATTATTTTTTCCTCTTTTTCTTTTCTTTCTTTTTCTTTCTTTTATATATTTTTTCTTTCTTTCTTTTTCTCTCTTTTCTCCTTTCTTGAATTTTCCTTCTCTTCTCCGAACCTTACTTGAACAATTCCTCGTGAAGATAGGCAAATAAAACACCGAGGAGGCTCCACAATTTTTTCGGAGCCCGAGCTGCAGCTGGGAGGGGCTAGGCCGGCCGGCACAAAGAGTCCAGGATGGCCAGCCTGGGGTTCTCCCAGCTCGGCTCTGGTTTATTTTTCCTGTACTCCTTCCTTGCTTCCTCCATAAATTATATTTTATTCAAACTTCACCCGAAAATAGAACAAGTCTTCCAATAGTGGGTTGTGTTGAAGGAAAAGATAATAAAATAAGATGTTTTTGGGTTCGGGTTTTGGAATCCGGTAGATCATATGAGTTGTTCCAACAAAGAACTCTCATTACCGAATATTGACGAGGCTAGCAAATAAGATATAAGATAATCAAGGATATAATCATTGCTCAAAATTAAAACTTCCGAGAGAAAGAAATCCTAACTCAACTCATTGCACCTCCAATGCTTATGGCGAAATGATTAAAATTAAAAATTTAGGCTTTGGATAGGATAGGCATAGCTCTCAACTTGGAAAAGAATTAGTCAACCTTGTTTTGCAGGGGTTTTTGATAGGCAATAAAACAATCACCTCCAATTCAAGCCTTACTCATTAGCAAAGTCGAAACAAAAAGCCTAGATCAAGATGAAGTATGGGTATTGCAAGAACAAATTATCTACTAAGCTCCACAACCAAGATTTTAATTCAAGACATAGCTCATGATCAAATGCTTAAAAAGAACAAAGAAAGACAAGCATGCATAGGTCGATAAAAATAAAACTCGCACGATCCAAGGATTTATTCAAATGAAAAGAAAAGAATCTTTATTTGATTTTCTTGACTCACACTAATTTAAGACTCTTCACGCACACTAAATTAAGACTCTCAAACCAAGCAAAAGAACATGAGCGGTAACACCTTCCCCCTCGCTTAAAACATACGATGTCCACGTCGTAAAATAAATGCAAGGGGAAAGGAGAGATGCTCATAAAAAATAAAGATAAAACTATTTACAAACTTACCTTATTTTTTGTCGTTAGGCTTGACGATCCGGGTCACCCTCCAAGATATAGACGTCGATGTATTTAATGGGCACGACGGTTCCAAGAACACCTTGAGTCGTTGTCCATTCACCACATATTGATCTCCCTTGATGTCCATGATTGTTATCGCTCCCAAAGGCGACACCGAGTGCACGACATATGGTCCATCCCATTTGCTTTGCAATTTTCCCTTGCCAAAGACTTTGTACCTAGAGTTGTATAGTAGGACCTTGCCTCCTTCTTTGAATTTCTTCTTTTGCAATCTTTTGTCGTACCATCTCTTCATTCTTTTTTTGTAGATGCTTGCGCTATGATATGCCTTCAATTTTAGCTCTTCAAGTTCACTTATTTGAATCCTCTGTTTTAATTGCGCCGCATCAACATCAAAATTCATCTCTTTTATTGCCCAATAAGCCTTGTGCTCTAGCTCTACCGGCAAGTGACATGTTTTTCCACAGACGAATTGATATGGAGTCATACCTATTGGTATTTTATGCGCGGTCCGGTATGCCCATAATGCTTCGTCTAGCTTCTTTGACCAATCTTTTCCTCCCTTAGTCACTGTCTTCTTGAGGATATCTTTGAGTTGCTTGTTTGAAGTCTCCGCTTGGCCATTTGTTTGTGGGTGATAGGCGGTAGACACTCTATGCTCAATTCCCAACTTCGACAAGCATTTGCCAAAATCTTTGCCCATAAAATGTGTGCCTCCATCACTTATTAAAACTCGAGGAACACCATATCTAGGGAATATTACCGTCTTGATCATTTGAATAGATTCTTCCATAGATGCTTTCCGACATGGAATCGCTTCAACCCACTTCGATACATAATCAACCATGACCAAGATGTGTTCATATCCATGCGAGTTCATGAACGGTCCCATGAAGTCGATTCTCCAAACATCAAACATATCAATTTGCAAACTATAATTAATTCAGCGGCATGGCATTCATTTATGACACGTTTCCCATCCTTTGGCACTCCGGGCAAGTTGCAACATACCTCTTCGCATCTTTGTGCATCTCTGGCCAATAAAATCCGCTTCCCCATACCTTTGTGTGCGTTCTAAAATACCCATAATGTCCTCCATAGTCCGATGAGTGGCATTTTCTTAGAATTTCTTGTCTCTCTTCCCGCGGTATGCATCTTCTTAGCACTCCATCATCTCCATATCTATAAAGGTATGATGCATGCCAATAGAACTTTTTACTCTCGGCGATCACCCTTCTTTTTGAGTATCTATGCAAGTGATCCAAGGGCATCCTCCGTATGCACCTTATAATATCATTCATCCATCCATCCTTATCAAGTACCCGATATAGATGATCATCTCTCATTTTATCTTCAATAGGCTTTATCCCATCATCTCCTTGATGCGTCCTTGATAGGTGGTCGACTACCACATTCTCTGACCCTTTCTTGTCTCGAATCTCCACATCAAATTCTTGTAATAGTAAAATCCATCGAATCAAATGTGGCTTCGCATCTTTCTTGGACAAAAGATATTTAATCGCCACATAGTCGGTGTACACAATCACCTTTGAATTCATTATGTAAGATCTGAATTTTTCAAAAGCGAATACCACGGCAAGCAATTCCTTCTCTGTCGTCGCATAATTAGCTTGAGCTCCATCAAGGGTCTTGCTTGCATAGTAAATAGCATATACCTTTCCTTCTTTTCTTTGTCCAAGGATGGCTGCAACGGTGTAGTCACTCGCATCACACATAATTTTAAAAGGCTGACTCCAATCCGGAGGTTGAATGATAGGAGCACTTACGAGTGATTGCTTCAATGTTCTAAAGGCATGCAAACATTTTTATCAAAGATGAACTCCACGTCCTTTTGAAGAAGTTGTGTCAACGGTTTGGTGATCTTCGAGAAGTCCTTTATAAATCTTCTATAAAATCTGTCATGACCAAGGAAACTTCTTAGGGACGATATCTGTAGGTGGTGGCAATTTTTCCAAGGTTTCAATCTTCGCTTTATCCACCTCAATCCCCCTTTCGGAAATGACATGCCCAAGAACTATTCCTTGCCTCACCATAAAGTGACACTTCTCCCGATTAAGCACAAGGTCGACTTCTCCGCATCTCTTGAGAACTTCATCAAGATTATATAAGCAATTTTCGAAGCTAGTACCATGCACCGAGAAGTCATCCATGAATACCTCCATAATTTCTTCAATAAAATCGGAGAATATGGCCATCATGCATCTTTGAAAAGAAGCGGGTGCATTGCATAATCCGAAAGGCATTCTTCTATACGCAAAAGTACCATATGGACTAGTGAACGTGGTCTGGTGTTGATCATCCGGATGAATAGGTATTTGAAAGAAACCCGAGAATCCATCAAGGTAACAAAAATACGAATGCTTTGCTAACCTCTCGAGCATCTCGTCAATGAATGGTAGTGGAAAGTGATCCTTCTTTGTAGCCTTATTCAATTTCCGATAATCTATGCACATCCTCCAACCCGTAACGGTCCTTTGCGGTATCAATTGATCCTTCTCATTCTACACCACGGTGAGTCATCCTTTCTTCGGTACACAATGCACGGGGCTCACCCATTCGCTACGTGGTACGGGATATATAATTTCTGGCATTCAACAATTTGATTACTTCCTTCTTAACCACATCACGCATAGCATGGCTCAACCTCCTTTGATGCTCCACAACGGGTTTGCATTGGTCTTCAAGTTGTATGCGATGAGTACAAAAGGCAGGACTAATACCTTTCAAGTCACCAATAGTGTATCCGATCACCTTCTTGTGCTTCCTCAATAATTTCAGCAACTTGTCTGTCTCTTCCGGGTTTAGTTCATCACTAACGATCACCGGGAATGTCTTGTTGTCTCCCAAAAATTCATATTTCAGCCCCTTGGGTAATGGTTTCAATTCAATATCGGGTGCCTCGGGTTCTCCTTGTTGCAAATCTCCGATATCTTCGAATTTTTCTTCCTTCATGCTTCCATATTGTGCCTTCAATCCCTCAGTTGCTTCCACTAGTTCTTCATCTTGATCATTATGAATAGTGTCATTCTTCATTGCACGTTGGAGAGGATCCCTGAAATTGTCAACAAAACAAAGGCTCTCTACCTCTTCGTTATCAAGAGGTAGAGGTAAAGCAATACGAGAAGCGGGTAGGAAATCATGTGTATATTTAGTTCCATCAAGATCAATCGTAACTCGACCCTTTTCGGCATCAAGAACGGCATTAACCAACTTAAAAAAAGGCCTACCAAGTATTATATCATCATGTTCATCATGGCAAGCATCAATTACAAAAAAGTTGGTTGGAATAGCTTTACCCAAGATTGCAACGTCTAAATCTCTAAGCACACCCAAAGGTTTGGTTGTTCTACCATCTCCTATGATCAATTTAATTGGTGCAGGAGCAAGATTCAAAGTTTTTCTATAATGTTCATCATAAAACTTTGAAGACATGACACTTACATGGGCTCCGATGTTGCATAAAGCTTTGCAAGATATTTCTCCTTTGATCGTGCATATGAGGTGTAGGTAGCGGGGTACCTTCAACATGATTAGCTTTTATGGCATACATCTCGGCTAGGTGCACGAATGGAGATGCCTCCGGCTTCACTACCATAATTTTTTTCACTTCGGCAACGTGATCCGGGTCTATCTCTTCTTCTTCATTGAAAAGTTTTTGAATAATCTCACCGGCCGATTCTTTGTCCAACTCATACCCCGAGTGTTTCTCTAGTAGAAAGCTTGATTCTATGGCATTCACCGATCCTTTTTGATTTGGGTATGGTCTTCTCTTGTCGAATATTCTCCAAAGTTGATCGGGATCCAATCCATTTGCTCAAATTCTTTTAGTGACCTTGCATTCGCCAAACTTGTTTCTTTTACTTCTTCCGGCTTGCAATTTTTGTTGCTTTGGATTGGTCCTCCTTCATCGTGAGTTGCTTCTTCAATCTTTTCTTGCTTCGGGTTCTTCTTTCTTCGCTTCCAGGGCTTCTTTTCCAAAAATTTCAGCAAGCGTTTCCACTTGAGTTTCTTGCTCAACTCTTCCCGAAAGATGATTTTCCCAATCTCTTTGCATGGCTGCCCCTTTGCTTATTCTTTGTAGGATTTGGGCCGCTTCCGTGAGTGTTTTCTCCATGAGATCTCCTCCTGCACACACCCAAACAAATTGCATGCATTCGGGGTTTAGGGAAAAATAAAAAGTATGCAAGAGTACATCACCGGAGAGTCCTAGCTTTGGTCCTTGCTCGATTAATCCATTGAACCTATCACAAGCTTGATCTATTCCTTCGTCCTTTCCTTGCACGAAAGTGATCACTTACCTTCGAATATATTGAATCTTGCTTATCGGAAAGAACCGTCCACAAAACTTCTTCATCAACTCATTCCAATTTCCGTTAGCCTCGAAGGATGCAAGTGCGTACCATCTTTTCGCTTCATCTGCAAGTGAGTATGGGAAAAGATTCTATCTAAACCAATCTAGTGGAACTCCATCCATCTAAACCAATCTAGTGGAACTCCATCTTGTTATACCGTGTTGCATAGCATCGTGAAATTCTTAATGTGCCTATATGGATTGTCCATCTCCACCCCTCTAAATGGATTTGCCGCCGCCATCTTGATGATTTGAGGCTTGATCTTGTACACGGTGGCTTCAAGTGCCGAATCTGATTTTTGCATCTCAAAGCCCTCCGGTCGCGGGCTTGCATAAACCCTTAGTGATTTTTCTCCTTCCTCCATGGGTTGAGCAACAAGAGCCATCTAGACAACAAAAACTAAAACTAAAACAAAGAGATTTTTTTCTAAAGAAAGGGTTAGCTTTTAGTAACCAACAAAATTAATACAAAGATAAACGTAGCAAACTAGCTTGTTTCCTGGCAACGGCGCCAGAAAAGCTTGTCGACGGCCCTTAGGCACGCCAATTACGAACCGCAAGTGCACGGATCGGTTGTAGCTTTTCTCTTAGAGTATCCTCCAAGGTTTTATCAATCCGTGGAACAAGTGGATTGCTACGCTTAACTAAGCACTAATCTCGTTGATTGAAAGCTCTTTATCGAATGATGGTGTGTATGAGTAAAGAACTAAATCTAATCTAAAGAGAACAACATAGAGAGCAATGATATTAAGAGAACAAGATATGTAGAATGCTTGTCCAAGGGATCTAGGATCACTTAAAGATGTAACCACCGAGCAAGAACGAATCGATCTAATCTATCAAAAGTAAAGGTGCACCAAGCTCAACCCTTTCCCTCCCACGGACTGTCACTACACGAGGGTAATCCGAGATTGAACAACAAGAGCACAAGATTGTCGATGTATTCTAGGTATGCAAGACTACGAGCGATGCATCCCCAAAGCAAAGTCGTCCGACTATTAGATTAAAAACACCAACGACAAGAATATGATAGCAAAGATCCAAAATAATGATTTGGCGATTACAACTTAAGATCTCCCTTCAACCCCAAGGACAAACAAGGACTTCACCCCATAATGTTACACATTGTAGCACTGAACATGGTGTAGAATCCTCCGAAGTAGATGTAGACCGACAGGAAAGACGATCCGGAGGAGGAAAATCCCTACGCCGGGATGGCTAGGGGGCGTTCTTCCTCCTCTCGAGCTCCGCCTTGCTTGCTTCCTTGTAGATCCAATCTTCTCTTTGTTCTTGATCTTGTGGTGACGCCGGAGGGACCTTGTTAGGGTTTTCTGGCATCGCCCCTCTCTCCGAATGTGGCTCCCTCTCTTTGTTGATTCTCCAGAATAATCGGTCCTTGATGTGGTCGACCTCGGGGGCTTTCATAGGCGGCTCTGGCACTTGGCGGCGGGCATCCGACTAGGGTTTCGCATCAACTTCGCGCTCAAGAAAGATGGGGACGTTTGGGCCCAAAATGGGCTAGGCCGGCCGGCCGGCCTAGGCCCTTTTTGGCCTCTCTCACCTCCATCTTTTGCGTGCAGGTTCCCCTCCGCGATGCTTGTCCATGTGTGCACTTTGGTCCATGTCCAATCCCTCCAAATATGTCGTATTTCCTCTCATATCACAACATACTCCAAAATATAACACATTCGAAAACGAGGTTATTCTCGTGCCAAGTGGCGGGTTAGTATATAAGTTAATCCAAAACACCGCTTAAATGACAACAAAAGTGTGACAATAACGAGCGCCAACCGACATAAAAAATCTCATACGACGAACGCTCGCTGTTATCCTGTAGCAGCGAACGAGGCGACGTGGCGTCACCGTATCCACGCCTTCCTCATCTTCAACCTCCAGCAAAAGAAACAAAAAGGTGAGAGCTTGAGAGAGGATTGGGAAGTATTGGGTAGCAATTGAGGCGGCGTCCTTATTGATTTGGGTTTTTTGGGTGGGAGCGAGAGGATTCCATGGCCAGCGGGACTAGAGGCAAGCCGTGGGCGGCGACCGGACCGACGGAGAAGACGGGTTGAGGGCGGCAGGGGCGAGCCGGCGAGGGCGCCGGCTGCCGGGTGGTGGAGGATAACCTGTGGGTGGTGCCGGCAGCGGGGGCGACGAGTCGAATTCGTTTGGAAGGACGGGGTGGTGGCGTGGCGCGGTGGGGTGGGAGGTGAGCAGGGCCCGCAGCCCCGCGGGCGGAGGTGGAGGCCGGCAGTGGGAAGGGCTGCTTTGGCGTATTTGAGCAAGAGGAAGGGATAAGGAGAAAGAAAAGCAGTAGAGGACGTTAGTCGCTGCTATCTGTCTCGGCGAACGTGCTGGATAGAACCCTCGCGTAGACATTGGCGTGCGTGTAGCTAATCTTCGGCTTGTCAGAATATGAATGAGACGTTTTGCTTCAGCCATTGGACAAAGTTCCGCCCGGGGCCGATAAAGCTCATGTTTGCAAACTTCACACCACCGTCCACTGCGCAGTGGGGAGCGCTATTGTAGCCCATTGCGTGTGGACCATCTCACAGACAGGCTAAAGACAAAAAGCAGCATAATGTAGCCCATAGCACTTTTTTATTCAGGCCTAAATATAAACTTAAGGCCCAAGCAAACAGTTCGTGGGGTGATAGCGCAGAACTTATGAAGATAAGTCTGTCATCATTGATTTATGAATGAACCCAAGTTTCAGTCACATCCAGAAAGTTATAAAAAGCTTAAGCACGGTTGAATGTATAGCGCCGACCATGATGCTAAGGATGATCGGCGCGCTGGGAAGCTTTGAACCTGATGTTTGAAGAGCCTCTAGAGTTTGGCGATGCATGTTGTTTCTTTGTGTGTTCGTGTACGATTTTTCTTTGAGCTTGAAAGTTTCTGTCTGGCGGGTACCAAATGCTCGCAGCCGAGGGAGTGTGTGCGTTGTGGTGTTTAGCCTTTGATGAACCATGTAATGACAATGTTAAGTTGTTGCTTCGTTTCAATGAAATGGGAAAGGGCGATGCGTTACTTCAAAAAAATTGAACACCACGGGCCCGCAGCAATGATTAGGATCCAACTTGGCCCTAATTGTGATGATTTTGATTCATCACAAAATACTTTTAGGGCCCAGCAAGATCCATGCAGTTGTGGGCCATTTCCTTTTCCATATGTCAAATATTTTATTTTCTCTAACCTATTTTCAAGCCCATTTTTTTATGTTATTTAGACCTGAATCTTTTATGAAGAACCATTTCAGGCACAATTCTCGTGTGGGCCTAGCCCAGTTACATATGAACCCATTCAAAATGAAGCCCATCATCTTGCCAAAGAGCCATAGACATGCATTGCTACCCACCGTATAGCCATCGCTGTGAGTAAAATAGAACGACGATGATATCATATTTTTTAACTAAAATAAAATAATACACAGCACATTCACGGCACAGCTCATCTGTCTAAGAAGCAAAATACATGTCATGGTACATACATGTCACAGGTACGGTCCAAGTAGCAAAATAAGGCAGTCAAGTCATAATTCGCGCCAAGTAGTTATAAATAATAATTTAGAGTATTTATCAAGAATCAGAATGAGAATCGGCAAGGTCGTGAAGATTAGGCTCTATTTGGCCAGGCTTCTCCAGCTTCGGCTCCATCATTGTAGCGGCAATGTGTCAATGAGAGGGAAGTGAGATGAAGGCAGATGAGAGAGAAAAATGAATTTGATGAATAGTAGCATGAACATTAGCTGCGGAGCAGGAGCTGTTCTATAGATGCACAGCCCAACCAAAAAAGCCCTAAAAAATGAACAGCCTGTTGACGATGAACAAATGGCGGAGAAGGGCGCTGCTTTGGTCGCAGACCTCATTGTTCTCGGCAAGGATCTTGCCTTCCCGGATCCCTGGAGGGGGTCTAACAAACTTGCTGCTGCGGCGTCCACCGTTCTTGATGAGGTGAGCGGTTTTCTCTTGATCATTTGTTCACTGCTAGGACATAGCTTGTGTTGGAAATTCCGTGAATGTGCCGAAATTTCATATAAAGCCGAAATAGAGTTGTAGGTTGGAAAAATAACAAGTCAGATTTTGATGCATTTTGTACAAAAATTCAAACTTGTTTTTTGGACAAATTTTCAATCGCTGGATGTTTTCTTTTTTGAGACGGAGGGAGTAGATATGTATATCATGATTAAGCATATGAGCATATGAGGTAATTTATATATGATTGTATATGTGGATCCCATCTTAAGCCTGTACTTTCACTAAAAAAAGCGCTTTTAGTCCCAGTTCGGAACCTCTTTAGTCCCAGTTCTACTATGTATTCGGGACTAATGCTTTCGGACTAGTCCCGACATCTATGCACCCGGGGCTAATGTAAATTTTCAAAAATATATAAAAAAAAAGTTCCGTACCCCTGCTTGGCAGCAGCTCGCCTGCCGGTTTCAAAATTCAACACTTTAGTTTCTCCAAACTTTTGCAGTCACAAATCACTCATGAAAATCATTCACAATCACAAACTCATCCTCAAAATCATTCGAATCCATCCCACATCCACATCCATATTCAGAAAAAGATAAGAAAAAAATTACAGCCCTGGGCGCTCGTGAGGCCGCCAGTGCGCACCATGCGGCGTCGGGCTGCTGGCAATCCACGGGGGTGAGCGAGAGGGGGTCATGCTGCTCCCTGGCCGGCCGCCGGCCTCCGTGCAGCGTGCATGTCGCAGGGTACAGCGCCACTAGGCCGCTCTCCGGGTAGCCGACATCTGCGCCGCCGGTCGGCTCTTTGGCCGGTAGCCGGGCTCCGTGCCGCGTGCAGGCTGAAGGGGGCGCCGCCCTGCCGCGCCGCTCCCCAGCCTCTGCACTGCTCCTCGGGCTTGTGGACGCACCGTCCGCGCACGCCGCACTGTGGGCCGGCCGCAGAGGTCCACATTGCCGGGCGGCAGGCCGGCCATCAGGACCATGCCGTTGGGCCACTCTCCAGCCGGCCGCCGGCATCCATTCCTACTTGCAGCCAGTCGAGGGGGAGAGGACGAGGAGAAAATTTGGGGAGAGAAAGGAGATGAGGGGAGAATGGATAAGGCTGGCGGGTGTGGCCTGGGAGGGAATG
>CM014277.1:53475113-53531618 GCA_004135705.1 Alloteropsis semialata | reverse complement strand
GTGTTACCACCCGGTACCAAAGGATTCTCGGGGGACAACAAATTTAGACCCAGTACCAATGTTTGCATTGGTACCGGGTCTTTAGTAACCGGTATCTATGAGGGTGGACCGATGGCGAGTTTTCTGGTAGTGCTTATTTATACGTCGACATAATTATCAGTGACAGACTATGTTTCCTTTGTCTCGTTTTAGGCCATCTCTAACCCACATTGTCCATAGGTAGTTTCTATAGTACCAAATAAGAAGACACCACTTCTAGAAACTATCTCTTTCAACCCACTGTTTCTTCACGTGGCCCCGCAATAATTTTCCAAACTCTCTCTCCTCCCCATCTCTCTCTACCTCACTGTCGCACAAGACAGGCGGGACGGGCGACAGCGGAGACGCAGGGGCCTCACCCCGCAGCGGGCGGAGGCGCAGGGCCACGCCCGGCCTCACCGCCGGCGGACGCACAAGGGCTGCACCCGGCCACGCCGCCGGCAGAGGCGCATGGGCTCTGAGCTGTGGCCGCCGGCCGGCGTAGCAAATTCAAGTACAAGAAGATGCTCGAGCACTCGCTTATGAAGTAGAGAGCGCGTCGCATGGTCGCATCTGCCAAAGATGCTTGCAGGTTGGAGCTAGCTTTATTTGCTTGTTTTGCTGTACATAAACGATTCTTGAAGCTTGCGAGCTCTCAAGAGGATTCATGCGCGCAGTGGCGAAGCCAGAAGTGGCAATTTTTCATTTTTAGGGGGGACAAACAATAGAAAAATTTCAAAATTTTGGAGAATTTAAAAATTTTCAATGGACATTTGATGGCCTTGGGGGGGGCCTTGCCCCTCCCAGCCCCCCTGGCTTCGCCCCTGCTTGTGCGGCATCTGCCAAAGATGCTCGTTTTACTGCTCCACCCAGGCAACCAGCCGCGGCGGCGAGCAGCACGCTTGCGCGGGGCAGCAAACGGCAGCGGCTGCCATGACGGGCTGCACTGCATGGGAGCGAGGAGCTTCGGGCGGTACAGTCGGGCGACGAGGAGCTCTGGTGGTGAGTGCGGGCGGCACGGCGAAGTCAGAGTCGACGGCAGGCGCGGCGAGGTCGCGGAGCGGCGTCATCAGTGGGGCCCAGAAAACGCGTAGCGAGGAAACGAGAGACTCCCCATCGCGTCCGTGGTCGTGTCTTCTGTCCTCGGATGCAGTGCCGACATCGTTTCCTGCGTGAGACACCGTTTCTCCATTTTTTATTCTCTCTCTTTGATAACTCTACTGTCATCTCAGCATTTTGCTTACATGACATCCTATTTAATGCTATAAAAACCGGGTGAGGTGGAGGGTTGGAGGTGACCTTATATAAACTACTCCCAACTACTTAAGTTGGATCCCAGTCATCGCTGATCCAAGTCCTAGTCATAGTTGATGTTCCCCTTTCTATTATATAATCCAAAATACCTCCAGGCGCTGGCCGTTGCACAATTCCTAGCTAGCATTACCATCATCCCCACCATTCACTACCACACAACACACGCAAAAGGAGAGACCGAGAGAGAGCAATGGCGGACCTGGTGCTTGGTGCTGCCAGATCGGTGGTGGAGGGGATGCTGACCAAGGTCCAGTCGGCGATCGAGACGGAGGCGAAGCTGCGGCAGAGCGCACAGAGTGACCTGGCTTTCATTACTGAAGAG
The DNA here is from genome assembly GCA_004135705.1 of Alloteropsis semialata. Lineage (NCBI taxonomy): Eukaryota > Viridiplantae > Streptophyta > Magnoliopsida > Poales > Poaceae > Alloteropsis > Alloteropsis semialata. Next base: position 53,529,964 of record CM014277.1, on the reverse strand, counting down.
TTCCAGATGATGCAGTCCTTCCTGGAGGTCGTGGACGAGGTGCGTGCCGAGAACAAGGTGGTGAGAACCTGGGTGGGGCAGGTCAGTGAGCTGGCCTACGATGTCGAGGATTGCATGGAGTTCGTCACCCACATGGACATCAATTCTGACTGGTGGCGCCGCTTGTTCCTGCCTTGGAAGACCCTGCCCCTGGATGCCGCCGTGGCCGAGTTGAAGCAGCTCAAGGCAAGGGTTGAGGACGTGAGCAATAAGAACATTCGCTACAACCTCATCAGCGAATCTGGCTTCAAGGCCGGGACGCAGCAAGAGTTGGTGCCATCAAGTGCTGCCGTTGCTGCAACATCCCTTCACACGCTCACTGAAGCGATGACCAATGAAAATACGAAGCAAGATATAGGTCGTCTTGCCCAGTTAATAACCATGGGAGACAGTGACGACCTTCGAGTGATCTGGGTCTGGGAGACAGCTGGTGATCTTGGTTTCAAGTCCATCGTTAGGCAGGCCTACCAATCTGTGGATGTCTGCAGAACCTTCCCGTGCCGTGGCTGGGTTAAGCTGACGCATCCTTTCAATCGCCACGAGGTGCTCCGGAGCTTCATGGCTCAATTCTACACAAACTCTTGTCTGCAGAATGATCCTACCGTACATACAGATGTACTGGCGAGGATGGAGGAGACAGCAACGACGCAGGTTGGGCTCATCAAGGAGTTCATGAGGCAAGTAAACGAGAGGAGATACCTAGTCGTCCTGGAAAACATGTCCACCATGGAAGAGTGGGACGCCGTCAGGACATACCTACCTGATCGGAAGAACGGCAGCCTGATCATCGTATCCACGCAGCAATCTGAAGTTGCAAGCTTGGGCGTCGGAGATCCCTACCAAGTGTTGGAGATGGAGCAGTACTCTGCATGTGTCCTCTTCAAGGAGGTAATTAAGCGTGGTTAATTAACGCATCAATTACTTTCAGGAAAACAAGTTTACGGGCTCTCTTCTCTTCAAATTGTCATTTCTATTTGGATATAATAGGGATCTAGTGAATATTTAGGGTCCTTCGAGAGTAAAATAAATATATTACTTCATTATTTTGGTACGCCTAGGTATTGTAAAATAGTATTTTAGGTATTAAAATTCGTAAGGAGGCCTATTTGCCATAGCTCTAGTTCCAAGATCCATGTTGGATAAGTAATTTCTAAACATAAATAAAATATTTTAAATATTTTTATTTTATCTTAACTATATAGATAAAATGATTGAACTAGGGTCTTGTTCGGTACGGTTCCAGTTCAAAAAATTCTAGAATCACTTAGAGCTATTTTTTTTTGCGAAATACTTAGAGCTAGGTATTGATCGATCCATGAATTCTTGGATTTGGTACCAGAGAGTTATGTCAGAAATAAGTCATTTTGTTTATATTTTAAATATAATATAGATATTTAAACTATTTTAATTTAGTGTACAGATTGTAAAAGATCTTGGAACTAGAACCCTGTCAAACAGGTCCTAAAGGCTCTTCACATACGGTCGGTTGGCCTAGAATTTTTTGGATGTTCCAATACCTTCTCAGTGAATGGAAAATTTACTGGATACAACCTTGCCTTCGAGGTCCCATTAGAACTTGGAAGGAATATAAAAAAAGACTATATCATAACAAGTGCTAATCTACACCATGGAGTAGTAGAACAATACGTCCACACCCAACTTCTCCTGCTTAAACATTTTTAATATCAGTACGGATGTTGACTCCTATCGTCTCGCCGAGCGTCAGTAGCAAATGGTGAGTCTGAGTCCCAACATTTCCTTATCTCTTCCTTCCTTCTTCCTTATCCATCCTTCTTCTTCCGCCTGTTTCTCTTCCTTCTTTCTTCCTCCCCGTTGGCCGACGACCACAACCCTCGCCTCCACCCCACGGCCCGCCTCTCCCTGTGGCCGAGGACGTCGCGGCTGCCCACTGATCTTCCGTTGGCCGTTTCCACCTCCAATGCCCTCGCCACCCAGAAACCGGCCCCCACCCTCTCCACCCCGCCATTGCGAAATTCGAACACACTGCCGTTTGTCCAGCCTCCCCAGCAGGCAGTGCCGCCGGCCCTCACCACCTGTTACCACCACTGCTCCGGTCCCTCCCTCTGAGGCCCCGACCACAAATCCACCCCAGCAATCCCCAAACTTAGCTCGGTGGCAGCCCGATTCCGGCAATGGTTGGATCTCCACCGGCAGCGGAGAGAGAGAGAGAGAGGAGAGAGTTTTCAGTGGCTAATAAGGGGTGAAGGATTTTCCATGTCCTCCATTCTAACAGGTAGCAGCGAGCATTTAGCGTTTCGTTCAATATTTGTCTAAAGGAATTTTGGTTCAGTAGGGCATTTAGCGTTTTGTTCAATATTTGTCTAGAACATTACGAGTATTCTTCACCAGGTATAGAGTATAGACTGCTATACTGATAGATATTTACCAAAAAATAGCTAAAATTTTATTTAGTCCTTCAACTCGTCCCCTTTCATGGGATAGTATTTTAAAAAAGACTTCATGTGTATTTAACATATATTTAGTTTAAACCTGGGCTTGATCTATGTGTTTGACATGTGCCAATTGTTTCATACATACATATATGTATATGTGGTCTGCATGACGACATACATAATGTATATGTACTTCCAATTAATTTATGTATCTGTTTAGAAGGCAAGAAGTCGGTAGTTTAAAAGTACATTCTTTTTTTAACCTAGAAACATAGAGGTATTTGGGATATATGTAAAACTAATTTAGATGTTTTGGGTTATTTTGAGTTATTTTTAATAAGGTGAATAATCTAGGTGCAAATTTAAAGGGCTACTTCTGGGTTATTTCTTCTAGTAAGGTTGTGTAATCTAGATAAAGATTTAGACGGTTATTTTGGGATGTTTTTAATATTGGCAGAGCTCACCTATGTCCTCAAAACCTGAACACCTGGTTCCAATTTCCAGGGTCCTGAAGGCAAAGAGGGTGAAGTGAGGTACAGCTCTGGCCGTAAATCCAACAAGAGAATCCCCACATCAAAAGATGATGCAGCCTGTAGCTGGATGGAAGAATTTACCCTTGTTGGACGCGAGGCACAAACAAATGAACTCCGTGCATATTTGTGTCAGGCGGATAACAAAGACGAAGGTCAGTCTGTGATGTCTGTGTGGGGAATGCCTGGCGTTGGGAAATCAGCTCTTGTTAGATACTTGTACTGCGAAACAATGCTTCAGCGCCGCGCAATGTTTGACAAGTACACTTGGGTCGATGTGTCGCATCCTTTCAATTTAAATGACTTTTGTCAGAGTTTACTCTCAGATTTAGGTTCGGAGTCTTCTGAAACCAGGGGAGTCAAAGATCCCATTGAAATGTGTCGCAGGTTCCTGAAAGATGACCGGTGCCTTGTCGTCATTGACGATGTACAATCCAACGAAGAATGGGACCTGATACAGCCTGTATTGGTATCTAGAGATTCCAGAAGTGTTATCATTGCCATTACAAATGAATCAAGGATCGCCAGACGTTGTGCAGGTAGTGAAGGGTTCATTGTTAACGTCACATGTCTAGGACCAGAAGCTGCCATTGATCTCCTGAAAAACGAGGTGGGTTTACCCAGTGTACACTTTTCTCTACTTCCATTTCTGTCTAAATTGCAACTTGCTGGTCGTTGCAAACTTAAACATATCATGCATGGGTTCATTATTTTGTCTTACACTCACTAAAATTAATAAACGACATGAGACTATATATATTATTTCACCCTTATTTATTATGTTGTTGTACATCATATAATATTATCCGGTATTGTGACCTAGTGAGCCGCGGACGTCTTTAATAATTCTGACTTCTAGAATTTATTTTTGCTGAAACTTGAGAAAGACTAATGATATAAAATTGACATGATACTGAATGATGTCAACTGTTATCCTTTTGTTCGTATGCATTCATCAAGTGTGTATTTCCTGTACACTTTATCTTTTGCGACTGAGAACATAAAATTCATTGAGTTACCAACGATGATTGATAGGCTTTGTTTCTTGTCTGTTGACTCTGTTCATTTTCACTTAGAACAAGTGTGCTTCCTTGTAATAGTTTCCAGATAATTTCACATAGGCCGGGATATTACTTATTCCTTTATCTAAAAAATTTCTTACATTGCTTTAACTATAGGTACGCCGGAAGAATTCAGCTTCCCCTTTCAAAGAAGCCATACATCTTAGCGAGCTACTACTGGAAGAACTTATTCCGAAATGTGGCGGAATCCCAAAAATATTAGTTGCTGCAGCTGGTGTTTTGGTAGACAAGACAGTCACTTGGGTGCACAGCAGCACAGGAGATTTGATTCGCCAATTCAGTATGCAGGAGCTGGAGAGCGACCCAGATTTGTCTAGTGGCGTCGGAGGAATATTGCGTTGGTTGGATTCTTTCATTCGGACTTACCCGGATTCCCTCAAGCGATGCCTTTTGTACCTCTCGATTTTCCAAGACCAAGAGCGGAGCATTCGGCGGAGACGTCTAGTGAGGCGGTGGATGGCGGAGAGCTACTGCAAGGCCATTGATTATGGTTCGCTGGAGGAGATTGGGGAGGCCTACTTTTCTAGGCTCGTTGATCTGAGCATGATCCATCAGCCTTCGCGTTCATTCTCTAATGAATTCAAGTACAGACGAATGTATCGCTGCCAGGTGAATGGATTCATCGGTGAGTACGTCTTCTCCCGGCCAAAGGAAGAGAACCTTGTGTTTCAGCTGGAGAAAAGTTGCTCCCTAACCACTCGACGCACAGGGCGTCACCTTGTCTTACATGAAAGTTGGGACAGGGACAGGGTTATCTTTGAAAGCATAGACTTCTCGCGGCTACGGTCACTGACAGTGTTTGGAAAGTGGGAACCATTCTTTGTATCAGCCAGTATGAAGGTGCTTCGGGTGCTTGATCTGGAGGATGCGCTTTGTGTGACAGATAAAGACGTCGAGCAGATGGTGAAGCTGCTGCCTCGCCTCAAGTTCCTTTCCCTGCGAGGATGCCTAGATATCCACCGTCTGCCGAGCTCACTGGGTGATCTGAGGCAGCTTGAGACTCTGGATGTCAGACAGACGTCCGTAATCGCCTTACCGGCGTCCATCACCAAGCTGAAGAAGCTGCAGTACTTCCGTGCCGGAACAAAAATGTGGACAGAGGAACGATCAACAGAATGTTCTTCGTCTTGGTTGCCTGGGTTCTGCCGACGTCAACGTATCATTAGACGTACCCCCAGTAATGGAGTTGAGGTTCCTACCGGGATTGAGAAACTGACAGCATTGCACACGCTTGGTGTTGTCAATGTCAGTGAAGCAAGGGGGGAAGCCATCATGAAAGAACTAAAGAAGCTCACTCAATTACGCAAGCTTGGAGTGTCCGGCATCAAGGAGAAAAACATCAAAGAGTTCTGCTCTTCCATTTCTTGTCACTCCCATTTGGAATCCCTCTCGGTTCGGTTCAGCAAGGGCCATGAAGTCTATGTGCACATGATGGGACCTGGAGCCAAACTTGAGAGCCTGAAGTTGTTCGGGCTTGTAAACAGGTTGCCTCATTGGATCAAAAACCTTTGGAGGCTCAGAAAATTGGATTTGGAGATAACAATATCAGAAGAAGTTGAACTAATTAAAGTCCTTGGGGAGATAAGCAGGGAACTATGTATTCTGCGTCTTCGTGTCAAGCCGCTTCAAGGTGCTGATACTAACCTTGATTTTCGTGTCTCGGAGAAGCGCTCTTTTCCAAAACTCAAGGTCCTCCGTGTTGCTTGCTTTAGCTCCAAGTTACAGGTAATCTTTGGATCAGAATCAATGCAAAATCTTGAGGTGCTGACAGCTGTCAGTTATTTGGAGCTTTCTGAGCTCAAGCATCTCTGTAAACTCAATGAAGTTCGGCTTGTCCTTCCTCATGATGCCAAGCTTAAGAGGGACATAGTGACTTAACTCAGAGAGCATCCAAACAGACCTGCTTTTTTGTGCCAAGATGAACTATGAGGAGGAACCACGTTCCTCACATCGTCCTCATGGATTGGCTTGAAAAAGTCCTTTTGTCCACACAAGATCCAGACCAAACTACATGGCCTGTGCAGTTCGTTTCCACTTATTTTTTTCATCCCTAAAACTTGATCCAGTCATACGATAGATGCAGCGATCATGCCCGTAGAAACTGAGTTATCTGTACCATTTATTGGGTCTTGATGGCAACTGTACCTCTACTATGTGTATTTCTTATGTATAGCTATAGCTATAAGAGGGTGTTTGTTTGCATACTAGACTATATAATCTAGTATATGGTCCAAGTATAACATGGTAGAAGACCAGTATGGATATTTCATAGTGACCTTGTACCACGTTGTCCTTAAAATATAACCGACATTATATAATTTGAGGAGCAAACAAACATGCCGTACATCTTGTTCACCTACTCAGTATATAAAAAAAAGGTTCAGATAGCTTATTCATCTCAAACAGGCCTGTTTGTTTACCCTCTAGATTATATAGTCTACTCCATCCATCTCGAAGAGGATGTAATTCGCTAGCATTCAACCAAGTCAGTTGTCTCCACTTTAACCAAAAGTATATAAAAATAATATTATTTAAGGCAGTAAATTATTATAATTAGACTCGCCATGAAATATATTTTAATAATATACATATTTGGAGTCATAACTGTTAATAATATCTTTTATAAACCAAGTCAAAGAAATATTTATGAAATAGCTTTTCTAAATCAGCCCATCGTCCACTTATTGAATTTGGTGAAAATGATGCAAACCATGTAGATGCAGATCCAGACAGAGACAATGGAAATAAACATACTTTCAAAGCATCCTCTCCAGCTGCTTCCCCACACTGTACCAAGAACTAGCTCACATCCTCTATTGTTGATGTATTATCTTGACCAGAGAATTTATAGAAATCCGAAACCCTGTATCGGCTAGGCATTGAAACACGATCAAACCCTCGCTAGCTCATGGAAAACAGTTATTGTGACGATTTGGTTAATAAATATGGACCTCGCTAGAGGGACAACCCTCTCCCGATAACTCTGAGAGCCCTTCATGCACGTGGACCCCACCCTCCCACCTTATCCTCTCCTCATCTACCCATCCTCGTTTTTCAATCTTTCTTCCTCCAGTTGCATGTGCCACCTCAGCCCGCGCTACCTCCACCAGCGCCATCCCATGGCGGACGGTCACCTCCGACACCGAAGAATTCCACCTTCCTCTCCCCTCCCACTCCCCATCCTGTTCCTGCCATGCACTTCCTTTCCCTAACCCCTTCTTCTCTCCGCCGCCTTAGATCCGAGGTCCCTCGGTTCTCCCACTGGCCCTCCTGGCTCTGATAGTGCCAACACAGCTAGAATCACTGCCACCGCTAATCATTTTCTTGTTTCCCCTACTACCCCGTCCCTCCCCAAACACCACCCTCCACTGCCCCGGTGGCCGGCACCCTCTCCAGCTCGCCTTCACCTCCCTTAGCATGTCTCCATCACTGGGCCAGCCGCCTCCCATAGCCATCCCTCCAAGCCCACCGTACCAGTCATGGAACCTCTCCCTAACCCAAAAATCTAAAGCCTAACCTTAACCCTACCCACCTCTGCCAGCGGCCGCTCTGTCCATAACCTGCCCGAGATGAAGGTGTTTCATTTTTTACTTGTTTTGATTTGGTACTTTATTTTCTTTTCCTTTTCTGTCATCCAAACTTCTTTCTTTATCGTATTTTCCCAATTGGGAGAGCTCTTGAGTTAAGCCAAGATCGAGAGCCCTCTCATTGTAGGATTTGGGGACCAATATATGTATACCTACCGGCACAAAAAAATAGTTACCGGCTATGACGTTATTGCTAAAGGTTAAACTATGAATAAGTAAGGACATCGCTCTCAAAGGAAAAGAAATGTTGATTGTCATACATGTTTCCCAAATTCAATTTTGTACCTAACATAATTTGTCAGGCCTAATATCATTAGCCAACACAAGGGCATCAGAGATTGGACACAGATAGAAGCAATAACACTACTTGCACTGTCATGAATGAATGACACAAAGCGCGAAGTCATTCCTTTTGAAGATTAAAGTGTCTTATGCTAATTTCATAGCTCCTACACTGAAAGGAATCGATGCTCGTGATAGCCTAAGAGGGGGAGGGAGTGAATTAGGCTTTCTAAAAACTTAACCTACCACATGCCTCTAATTGCACAAAGTAAAACTAAGACAAGCTATCTAGATGTGCAACTAAAGTTTTCTTCTAGTGTTTGCAACCACCCAAAGAGTTTTGAAACCTAGAGCCAATCCTATCAAGATACTACTCTAGAAAGGTAAAGACACATAAGTTGCAAGTATGTAATGCGAAAGCTTAAAGGGTTAGACAGATGCGAACTTGACATGAAGATTTATCCCGTGGTTCGGCTAATGTCTACTCCATGTTGGAGCTCCACAAAGGATGTGCTTCCGGACGCCAAGTCTTGTTCCTGGTCAAGGCCTTGAGCTCGCTACAAAGGCTCCCCAAGAGGGATGATGAGCAAGTGACCAAGACCTTGCTCTCATCAACCTACTCTCACAGAGATCTTGACGCCGCCTCCACTATGGAGCTTTTCCACCAAGGAAGGGGGTGTCCTCTTCCCCCGCACAATGTCGTCGTCGCCGCTCCACACCAAGCCGGAGGGTAGAAAACTTGCCGGCGAGTCACCAAGACTTCAAGGGGCCGGCACACCGAGATTACAAGTGTTGATTCACTCTAGAACCAAGCACAAGGCTCAACACTTTGCCAAATCTCTCACTAGGCCTATCCTAGCTCTCTCACTTACTATGGATGATCTATATAGCACAAATGGTGGCTTTGATGTCTTGTAGGTGTAGATGAACTTCTCTGGACTCCAGCAACTCCAAATGGCCGAATGGGGGTGGTATATATAGCTCAAAGAGCTTAACTAGCCGTTACTCAAAAGTTGCACAGAAAACTGTGAACGCCTTATATTTCGCCGTGCACCAAACCCCCATCGGCAGATCATACGCCATGTGCTTTTTCAACAGTCGACTTCACTTTTTCAACAGCTCTTTGCACACGCCGTATGCTTCTCAACTTGTACACCGATGATCGGCGTTTCATACTCCGTGCCTTTTCTTCCATCTTCTCTTGACATCATCCCCGTGTAACTTGTACGCCATTAGTCCGCCGAGAGTCAGCGTATGATACGCCGTATAGGGTACTGCTCACCCTAACTTGAACTTGCCCATACCTTGAACGCCGTATCATCTGCCCTTCATGTGCACAGTAACACCGGACCATACACCGATGCCCTTCCTCTGAATTCTTCGAGCGCCGTATATTTTTAACTTGTACGCCGTACACCACCATATCATATGCCATGTAGTGTCTTCACTGTTCTGCTTGACCAATCACTATATGCCGTATGCTTCTTGTTTGTACGCCGTAGGTCGGCGGATTGTACGCCGTGTACAAACTCTACGGGCTTATCTTATTCAATCAACTCAAGTCATTTCCATGATTTCACATGCCAATACCATGTCATGAATACTCAAAAATAAGACTCTCTGGTTTTTTTCTATGCTTTGGAATCATTCTTGGGACGTAATTTTCTATGTAAATTACTTAGCAATCTTGTTAGTCCCAATGACTATGTTGTCATTCAATCACTAAAATCACAATATAACCATTTTCCTTACATACACATCATGGCCCATACTTGTCAATGCAAGTACTAGTACAGCTCCTCGCCCTGATCATATTATTCCTGGTAGTTTCTTCACGAGATTCAAAGAGTGCATTGACAAGTAAGTATAGAGAGGCCTCGAGCTCCTTGACCCGGCGGCCTTGGCGGTGACGTCCGGCGGCGGTGCACCGGCGGCCAGCTGGTGCGACCACGGCGTCGCGACGCGGTACGTCAGACACCAACCCCATCAACCCTCCTGGACACGTGTGTGTGGGAAGCTGCCTTTTGCTCTGTTCTGTTGAATATTCAGTCTAGAAATTGCCTTTTCTTAACCTATTGGTTGTCCCATGGACCCAGCACACCTCAACTACTCCGATCCTATATATGTAGAATATTGTCGTCTTTAGCCTATTTATTTGCTGATCTATATCTTTGTTGCCCACTTTCACACACACAACTAGCTAGTGACAAGTGACATGAAGAGCTGTTGCAGTCGTGCGTAGGCAATGTTCAGATTATATTCTTCCCTGAATTTGTGTAGGTGTCCATGGCTCCAGTGTCTGCTCTGCCTTTTTTCTGGTAGCTAGTTGCTGGCATGATGATAGTGATGATACATGTTGTGTTCTCTAACTAACCACAACATATTTATACTGTCAAGGGTTGAAATTGCTTTTATGTGGAACAGCATGAGTTCTACACAACTGCTGCAGTACTTTGCAAGTACCTAGATGAAAACCTTTGTTCTGATGTAGTTTGAAGTACTAGAGTTCTCTAACCTTATTTATTCTGTAGTAATGTAGGACTTGATACAAGAGTTCTGTAGTAATGTAGGACTTATACAAGAGTTCTCTAACCTTATATATGCACTTCGTTTATAGCATCGATCCATGAACTTCTTGTTTGCAAAACAGCAAGACTGCTTCATAGGGATTTCTGGTGTCTTTATTTTTTTTTTGAGAAACGGGATTTCTGGTGCCATGAACTGAATTCTATGTGTTGAATAAGATTTTGTTCTTTCTGAGAGTGAAGTTAGAGCTTTCAACTTACCAGACTCTGTAAGGTACCTATAACCTATATAGCTAGGTAAATCAAGAAGAATTGGATGTAGTATACAAGAACTTGAAAGGATCGACACTAGACCTAGAGGGGGGGGGGGTTTGAATAGGCCTGTTAAAATTTTTTGCAAACTTGACACTCAAATGTTAGATGGGCGGGATGTTCTGGCGCTGTCGGAAGTTCCGGGGTCCCGGATCTTCCGGCACAGGGCCAGAACTTCCGGCTCAATGAGATAAACGAATTCGAGATTCAAAAACTAACAAGTATCTGCAGATTCTATATGAATAGAAAGTTCACCACAAGTGTAAGGAAGCTTAAACTATGATCTCTAGCAGCGGAAACTTATAACAAGATAGATCGGATGAATTTAAGCTCAAGAACAATATGAATATGAAGAACAACAACAAGAACAAGAGACAAGAATTTGTTCACCGAAGTTCACTCCACTTAGGAGCTACATCTCCGTTGAGGTGCTCACGTAGAGCCGGGTCAAATCTAACCCCTTGCCTCCTTCGATCAACAACAAAGGCCGGATTGAAATTCTTACTATTGTTCCCACCGAGGGATGAAGATTACAAACTTCCGGCACTCAACCACACCAAGTTTGGGAGTTGCCGGCGATGCCTAACCGTCTACGAGCTCAGCTCCAAGAGTAACAAACGTGAATTAAAGAATCAAACTTGCTTCAAGTGCTTCTTGAGATGAACAAGGGATGAACTCACTCAAAGTTTTGGTCTTACACCTCAAGAATCACTCACACCCAATGTCCTACTCAAATCTTTGCAAGGATTGGCTTTAGAGAGAGTTGGGAGAGTGGATTAATGCTTTGAAGGGTGTTTGTCTCGGGTTAGGTCAGCAGCAAATGATTGAGGGGGTGAGGGGTATAAATACTCATCCCAAAAACTAGCCGTTATGCACTGCCAGGTCACTTGCCGGAACTTCCGACATAGGGCCGGAACTTCCAACAAGGCACTATTCTGAACTAAGAAACAGCACGGCGAACAACACTGCCGGAACTTTTGACATTACGGTCCGAAAGTTTCGGACCCTCCCACCAGAGCTTCCAATCTAGAAGTTCCAGTGCCGGCCGGAAGTTCCGACACAGGGCCGGAACTTCCGGCCAGCCACTGTGCAGCAGGCTGAAAACTGGAAACTGATTTCACTCTTGGATAGTTAGCATCTCATTTAGCACTTTTAACACTTTTGATGCATCAAGCACGTCCCCTTGATAGTACGGTGGTTTCCTATACTCAAATTTATACCAAAAATTAATTTAAATCTTCAATGAGCTCATCCACCACACATAAATAATTGGGAGCCATCTTTTTATATCCATAACTCCTTCTTTTCTTTTATTCCTGCATACTCCCTCTGTCCTGTAATATAGGGCATTCTAGCAATTTTATGACATATTAAGGAAGAAAACAAATGTCCTATATACCCCTAGTTAATTGATGGTTTGGTTGTTAATATCCTGAAATTATGGCTGGTTATTGAGTTGCCGCAGCAGTAACCAATCAAGTCATTACTCCCTCCAGGCAATTAGAGGGTATATAAGGTAGGTGCATAAAAGAAAGCTTTTAATTCTTATCTAAGAAATCTTAGAATGCCTTATATTTGGGTACAAAATTCGAACACCAGAATACACTATATTTCAGGACGGAGGGAGTATACCTTTATATAAGCTTCAAATCCAAAATTGTAGTTGCCATTACACCAAAACTCATTGCAGGCCTAGATGCACTTTCAGAACTCACTTCCACATTTTATTTGTTTTTTATCACATGAATAATTAACACACGCACAACACAACGCTTACCACGTAATAGCCTTGGAGTTGATTGCTCCCTACTCCAAACCCATGTCAAACTGCCAGGAGACATCGACGTGCGACCCATCTTCGGCTAGCCACTGTTGGCGATCAAAATTGGCACAAGGACAGCAAGGCAGGAAGAATCGGTGGAACCGGATTCTTAAACCGGTGGAACCGGTTTGGTCCACTGTTACCCGTCTGACAGCCAGACCGGTGGAACCGGTTTGGAAACCGGTGGAACCGGTTCTCCCCGAGTTCTAGTAGGATTGGACTCTTTTTGTAGATCCGAGTTGTAATAGGATTTTCCTTGCGGGGTACGACCTCCCCACCCTATAAATATGAAGGGTCACGGCTGATTGAGGGTGATCCAATCGATCAAAACACTTATTACCTTTACTTTTTGTCATTCTCTAAACCCTAGCTTTTCCAACCCTAATTCTATTCGTTCTTCGTCTCTACGGCGTTTTACGGCGCTTTGAGTGGCCTGCCGATCTCAGAGAAACCCTAGGCGCGCCTGTCCTGACGGGGTCCCTCCCGGGCCAGTGATCTTAGGTCTACGCAGCAGATCCCGAGGAACCGGTTTCACCGGATCCTCAAACCGGTTTCACCGGTTTCGCCTGGGCCTGCTGCAGTTGATCGATCCGTTGCGGATCTCGCGCGTTCTAGCGCAATCTCGGTGTGTTGACCAGAAAAAGCGTCAACACATTTTTGGCGACTCCGCTAGGGAATTTGGAAATCTTGGTTTTAATAACCGATTATTCAAACCCTAGCCAGATGGGATCTATCACAGATCTTGACAAGGACAACATCGTTGTTCCCTCCATTGAGGAGATCAGCGAAGAGGAACACCTGAAGTTTGAAGCGGCCCAGGAATTCTTCAAGACTCAATTCTTGATGGGGCTCAAGAAGGATCGCCACGGCAAGGTGACAAGAACTCAAGACTTCATGATGCCGGCGTTCATGATGAAGGATCAGAAGGTGGAAGAAATCCCTCCGGTAACGATACACTCACCCGAAACTTCTGTTCCTAAATCTAATGAAGAGCTTAGTGCTGCGTTTTCACATGCTGAAGAATTAGTATGCTCACTTGCGGGTAGATTAGATAAGATTGGTAAATTGGTAGAATCTTCTGTTTATACACAAAATTTACCACCTATGCAACATGAGGATATGCATGCTAGCGTGTCGGCTACACCAGGAAAAGCACCTGAAAACCCTCTGTATGGTATGCCGGCAAATTTTTATCCAGGACAGGTACCGCCGCCAGCACATGTTTCGCCAACCTCGGCGAAACCGGTTTCACCAGTTCTAGAAACCGGTGGAACCGGTTCTGCTGCTCAGGCTGGACAGCAGCTTGTTCCACACGTCACAGCTCCTGTTTCGGTGGTCCCTAACCGAAATCCAGAGGCTGTTAATGGGTCTGCTTACATTAGAACACGTGCTTATACATCAGCCCCTATACGTAATCAAAACATTAATTCTAGCGGGATTCCTAATGATGTATATGATCAATATTTGCGGCAAAGTTCTACTAGCATGCCTCATGTTGTTCCAGTTCAAAATACAGCCACAGCGCAATCTGATCTAACTCGTTCAAATTTATATGCTGAATTTTATAAGATGAAGGACGAGTTAGCTACTATGATGCAGGATAAACTTGGCATTGATATGGGTAATTCTAGATTATATCAAAAACCATATTCTGCTAATTTTGATGCTGTAGCTTACCCCAATAATTGGCGTGTTCCTGATTTTGTAAAATTCAATGGTGATGATAGTAAAACCACTTGGGAACATGTTAGCCAATATATTGCTCAACTAGGAGAAGCTAGTTCTAATGATGCTTTGGAAGTTCGTTTATTTTCTTTATCTTTGACTGGAACGGTTTTCTCTTGGTTTTCTTCTTTAACTCCCGGCTCAATTAATTCATGGGATCAATTAGAGCAAAAGTTTCATGATCATTTTTATAGTGGGAGTGTTCAGTTGAAATTGACAGATTTAACATCGGTTAAACAACAAAGAGATGAATCTGTTGTTGATTATTTTAAATGATTCAAAGAAACTAGAAACCGATATTTTAATTTGTCACTTTCTGAAAAAGATCTTGCTGATATTGCTTTTAATGGTTTGAGATCTTCTCTTAAAGAAAAGATAGAAAGCTTTGAACATTTTTCGGTTAATCAAGTGCAAATAAGAGCTTTAGTTGCTGAAAACCGAATTAAAAATAGTAAGGATACATATAAGACTCATCGCTCCAATGTTCATGTTGTTACTTATGATTCTAGTAGTTCGGATGATGAGGAAGATGTGTATGTTGCTGAACTTATATGGCCTTCTAAGAATAAATCGTACACTTGTCCATCTCTTAAGCCAATTCAAAAGAATCAGAAAGAAGAAGTGCGATTTACTTTTGATGTTTCCAAATGTGATCGTATTTTTGATGAATTATTGAAGAATGGAAACATTAAAATGTCTCATACTATTCCTCCACTTGAAGAACTCAAAAGGCGGGCATATTGCAAGTTGCATAATTCTTTTTCGCATGCTACTAATGATTGCAATGTTTTCCGTCGACAGGTGCAATCGGCCTTGAATGAAGGACGTTTGACACTACATGAGATGCAGGTGGATAAAGAGCCTTTCCCTATCAACACCCTTGAGATGCAACCGCCTAAGGTTCTGATTCGGCCGCATCAAGTCGAATCAACTAAAGGAAAAAATGTTGTTGTGGGTGATGAGAAGCCAAAGCCTGAAAATTTGAAGGGAAAATCAATTGTCAGAGAAGTGGTGTGTGAGAAGACCCCCAATGGCAGAGAGACATTCAAAATCACTGCAAGAGTCATGGATCTTGGGGGGCAAGAATCATCAAAGAAGCCGTTTGAGCCTGTACAGGACAAACCGGTTTTACCGGTTCCTGAAACCGGTTCTACCGGTTCTACTCAGGGGCGCCAGAAAATGTTGAAGCCAAAGCGTCCGGAGATTGGAACCTGGAAAATCAATGTGGCCAAGGATCAGGGCAAAGTTGCAAAGCCAAAAGTGACATATGACCAGTTGTTTTCCAAGTATGCAAATCAAAGGCCAGTTGAAGATGATTGGCCGGCAAAAAAGAGAAAGAGATCACCTCCGCGCCAAAAGAAGCCAATTTCGCCTCCAAGGGGCGAATAACAGGTGGAAGGGTGGTGATGCAGGTTTCTATTCCCAACAGAACCAATGTCAGAACATGCCATGGATGCCTCCGTACTACAATTATCAATATCCGGCATGGGATCACAATGTGATAAATATGCCTTATTACCCTGCGCAGTATCCTTCTTTTCATCCAGGATGGGGTAATAACAGAGTTCCTGCACATGAGAGGTTGGTGGATAACCGTTCGGCTCCTCGTCGATCAGGTTGGGACGTGCCACCTCAAACCGGTGGAACCGGTTCTGTAAACCGGTTAAACCGGTTTTCCCAGAAAAGACAGCCTTCTCCTCCCAAGCAAGTTTATCAGCCTAAGAAGATGGAGGAAGTTGTCCAAAAGATGGAGGTCGACCAGGAGAGGACTACTGCTGCTGACATCATCCAGATTGGTGACTTCCAAATAAATTTGAAGGACGATGACAAGATGCCTATGATAATTGGTGATCAAGTCAAGCCATCAGTCCAGGAGAACGTTGCTGCAGAGCCTGATATGGGTAAAAAGGTTGAAATTGATAGAGCTAAATACCTTATGCCTAGATGGTGTCCTCCAGGTTTGACACGAACACAGAAGAGGAAGTTGCAGCGACTTCGCTTTCAGGACCAGAAAGAGAAGGCACTGGAGAAGCAGAGGGAGGAGCACTTCAACAAGTACAGGCCGATGATTCCTCCAGGCAAGGGGTGGAAGAAGACCGAAGCTACAGGGCAAAATCCGGTGGAACCGGATTCCAAACCGGTGGAACCGGTTCTATCCCCGTCGCCATCCACTGTTGCATCAGAACCGGTGGAACCGGTTCTGAAACCGGTGGAACCGGTTTCTGCTGATCCAGGTTCATCTCGAATTGCCTCTGAAATTTCTGTTACTCCTGCGTTTGATCAGAGGTTGTCATCGGATTCCCAGCACATGGACGATGAACAGCTGGTTGATTATGGGTCGTCACCTGAACATATGAATGTTGATGCTAATGTGGTGCACCTATCTTCGGATTATTACATTATTCCGGAGGATGAGATCGCTCATTTAGACTTTGGCCTGAAAGAAGCTATATTTAAAAGGCCAAAGGATTCTGAAAATCACTTGAAGGCGCTGTACATGAAGGGACATATCAATGGGAAGCCGATTTCAAGGATGCTTGTTGACACCGGGGCGATTGTCAATTTGATGCCTTATGCTGTGTTCAAGAAGCTTAGTGGACTTGATGATGAGCTGATCAAGACCAACATGACTATCAGCGGTGTGGGAGGAGGCGAGCCTATGAGTGCTAAGGGCGTTGCTTCTATGGAGCTCACCGTTGGGAGCAAGACGTTGGCTACTGCTTTCTTCGTCGCCGAGACCCAAGGTAACTTCAATTTAATATTAGGTCGTGATTGGATTCATGCAAACAGATGTGTACCTTCTAGTTTGCATCAATTTCTTATTCAATGGGTAGACGAAGACATTGAGGTTGTGCATGGAGACACATCGGCTTGTGTTGCAGTGGCTGATGGTTCTACCATGTCTATGCATGATCATGTTAAGTGCTTAACAGGTTTAGATATTTCTGACTATGAGATGATCAGTTGTACTAGAGATGGATTCGTGCCTGCTGTTCTAAAGCCGGTTGAGTATCGGCTAAACCATTTGATTTGAATTAATGAATAGTTCAGAATGGTTGCAGCAGAGACTTGAGCACTATCGGGCACAAAAGAACGATATGTGTGAAGCTATTGAAGACTTCGATGACATGAGTAAATTAGGACAAGGCTTTACGTCGGCTGATCCTTTAGAGGAGATTGATATTGGTGATGGCACTGTACCTAGACCGACGTTTGTAAACAAAAATTTGAAAGCTGATTATAAAGCTGAATTAATCGAGCTGTTGAAAGAGTATGTTAATTGTTTTGCATGGAATTATCAAGAGATGCCTGGTTTAAGCCGCGAGTTAGTTGAACATCGGCTGCCTATTAAGCCTGGTTTTAGGCCTTTTAAACAAACTGATAGGCGTTTCAATCCTAACATGTATGACCGAATTAAAGAAGAAATTAATCGGTTGTTGGATGCAAACTTTATTAGGCCTTGTCGTTATGCTGAATGGTTATCTAATATTGTGCCTGTTGAGAAAAAGGATTCTGGTAAGCTCAGAGTTTGCATTGATTTTAGAAATCTTAATAGAGCTACTCCTAAAGATGAATATCCTATGCCTATAGCCGACATGCTTATTAATGATGCTTCTGGACATAAAGTTATTAGTTTTCTTGATGGTAATGCTGGTTACAATCAAATATTCATGGCCGAAGAGGATGTTTCCAAAACGGCTTTTATATGTCCAGGTTTTGTTGGTTTATTTGAGTGGGTAGTCATGACCTTTGGTTTAAAAAATGCTGGAGCTACTTACCAAAGGGCAATGAATTTAATTTTTCATGACTTGCTTGGTTTAATCATAGAAGTTTATATCGATGACATTGTTGTTAAATCGGCTGGTTTAAATCCTCATTTAGCTGATTTAAGACTTGCTTTTGAAAGAATGCGTCGATATGGATTAAAGATGAACCCACTTAAATGTGCATTTGGTGTGTCGGCTGGAAAGTTTTTAGGCTTTATTATTCATGAGAATGGCATAGAGATAGATCCTAAGAAGATTGATATTATTAAGAAGATTAAAGCTCCTACATGCAAGAAGGATTTGCAGAAATTCTTGGGCAAGGTGAATTATTTGAGAGATTTATTTGTAACTTGTCTGGGAAGGTCAATGCTTTTACTCCTATTCTTCGGTTAAAAGATGAAGCCGAATTTACTTGGGGGCAAAACAGCAAGAAGCTTTTGAGAAGATTAAGCATTACTTATCTTCGCCGCCGGTCATGAAAGCTCCTAGGAGAGGAGTTCCATTTAAATTATATGTGGCTGCTGAAGATCAAGTCATTGGAGCTGTTTTGACTCAAGAAACCGAAGGGAAGGAACATATTATTACCTATGCAAGTCGTCGATTATCGCATGCCGAAACAAGGTATATATTTATTGAAAAGCTTTGCTTATCTTTATATTATGCTTGTACCAAGATGAGGCATTATTTATTATCCAATACTTGCATAGTGGCTTGTCAAACCGATATTATTAAATACATGTTGCATAGACCAATTTTAAGTGGTAGAATTGGTAAGTAGGCTTATGCTCTTATTGAATATGATTTGGCTTGTGAACCTTTGAAATCAANTCCTCGCCTCGCCGTGCCGCCCGCTGCCCTGCCTAACTCCTCGCGCACGCGCCGTCCTTGCTCGCTGTGCTCGGCCTAACACGGGCCCCTGCGCAATTACTCCGGCATCCGAAGCTCGCCGGCCGCCGAGCGCCCCCTCCCGCGGCCGCCTATAAAAGGGGCGTCCCCGAGCTCAATTCGCCACACCACCGCCTCCACTTCCTCGCCCACGAGCCCCCAAAGCCTTCCCTTGCTCCCCACGCCGCGCAGCGCCGCCCAGAGCTCCGCCGCCGCCGCCGCTCGCCCACGCCTCGGCCCTCACGTGGAGCCGCCGCCTCGCCTGCCCTCTGCCCTTGGTAAGCGGGGGAATCGCTTCCCCGTTGCCCGCTGATGCTCACGCGCGCGCCCATTCCCCGATTCCGTGGCCGGAGGCCGGCAATCGCCGGCGAGCGCCGCCGCCCGAGCCGCCGTCCCCTTCCCCTGTTCGAGCCGGCGTGGAAAAGAAGAAGGCCGCGGCACTTTTCCGGAAAACCCCCTGACCTCCCGAGAAATCCATAAAGAATCCTTCCACCATTTGCCAAACTTCCAGAAAGCCCCTGAACTTTTGGTTTATTTCCAAATATGCCCCTGGCTGTTTCCAAACCCCCCCATACACTTTTCCAATTCACAACCATGCCCTTCCACCTTATAAGATCTTCACAAATAGGTCCCTGGCCCTTTATAAAAATTATAAAGAGGTCCTAAACCCCCTGTTTAAGCCCTAATACTCCCTTAACTCGTCATTTCATGCGCCAAATCACTCCGGTTTTCCACCAAACTTCACCATGCCTATCTTATATCCATTCTGGCCAAGCTTTACACAAATCATCTCAATATAACTTCGTTTCCTATTTTATTTTGTCATTTCCTGTTTCCAACTCATCGGTTAAGGAATGTGTTTTCTTATTGTATGTTTGTTTGATCGTGCCCTAGACGACGGAGTGAACGAGGAGGAGCAGTACCGCGAGCAGGACTACGCAGGAGAGTACCGCGAGCCCGACCCCGAGGACCCGTACCGCGAGCAGGATCTCCCGAAGCTTTTGTTGACGGCAAGTCCAATCCCATCCTTTGATGCATGTTTATCCCTTGTTTTATAAACACAACCCATTAAGCCTTCGATAATTGCATTGTTGTAGTTTCAAAACCCGGTTGGTTAGCCACCCCTTGATTGATATGATATTCCTTGACAACCTAGTTATCACCAAATATGATATGCTCTGTTTAGGTGATAACGCTTTCTAGAATGCTTAGGTTTAGAATGCATAGGACTTGTTACCCTTACTCAATCATGACTACACTTGTTTTATCAAAGAATAAATGTGTGAGTTGGTTTTGGTTTTGGGTTTTGGGTTTGAAAAGAGTAAAACTGTGTGGATAAAATGGATGGGCATAACTTTGTGAAATGCCATTAAGGAGGCTTGTACCTTTGTGGTTAAGCATGTTGGGAGATATCCATTTTGTCCGGTTTTAAACCGAGGTGATGTGTCATCTTGCCTAAGCAAAATGATCTTGATGCTATTGATTATCATAACTTGATGATGGACAATATTGATGAAGTGACCGACAAGTGATTGAAGGCCTTGGAGGAAATTGAGAAGGACAAAATTCGAGTTGCTAAGGCTTATAATAAGAAGGTAAAACAAAAGTCTTTTCAGGTTGGTGATCTCGTTTGGAAGACAATTCTGCCTATAGGATCGAAGAGTAACAAGTTTGGTAAATGGTCTCCAAGTTGGGAAGGTCCATACAAGGTGACTAGAGTGATCTTCGGTAATTCTTATATGGTGGAGACTTTGCAAGGTCAGCAGCTGCCAAGAGCTCTTAATGGACGGTACTTAAAGCAATATTATCCGAGTGTTTGGCAAGAAGCTTGATTTATATGGCCGATAGTCTTAAATATCGCCCTTAGAATAAAAAGGCCGATGAATTCTGTTTAACATCGCCCTCAGGAGTGTTTTCTTGTGCTAAAATATTTTCTGGTACGCAAGCTTTACCAAAAAACAGGGGGGCATATGTTGGCGATCAAAATTGGCACAAGGACAGCAAGGTAGGAAGAATCGGTGGAACCGGATTCTTAAACCGGTGGAATCGGTTTGGTCCACTGTTACCCGTCTGACAGCCAGACCGGTGGAACCGGTTTGGAAACTGGTGGAACCGGTTCTCCCCGAGTTCTAGTAGGATTGGACTCTTTTTGTAGATCCGAGTTGTAATAGGACTTTTCTTGCGGGGTACGACCTCCCCACCCTATAAATATGAAGGGTCACGGCCGATTGAGGATGATCCAATCGATCAAAACACTTATTATCTTTACTTTTTGTCATTCTCTAAACCTTAGCTTTTCCAATCCTAATTCTGTTCGTTCTTCGTCTCTACGGCGTTTTACGACGCTCTGAGTGGCTTGCCGATCTCAGAGAAACCCTAGGCGCGCCTGCCCTGACGGGGTCCCTCCCGGGCCGGCGATCTTATGTCTACGCAGCAGATCCCGAGGAACCCGTTTCATCGGATCCTCAAACCGGTTTCACCGGTTTCGCCTGGGCCTGCTGCAGTTGATCGATCCGTTGCGGATCTCGCGTGTTCTAGCGCAATCTCGGTGTGTTGACCAGAAAAAGCGTCAACAGCCACCTTTTTTTTTTGTTTTTGAGAAACCTTCGGCTAGCCACCTAGATTGCTCTGTTGCATGACAGTATGAAATGGGAGACGTTTTGCTTCAGCCATTGGATCGACGAAGTTCCATCCGGGCCGATAGAGCCCGTGTTGCAAACTTTACACCACCGTCCACCGCGTGGCGAAGAGTGTATTGTAGGCTTGTAGCCCATTGCGTGCGGGCCATCTCGCAAACCACGGGCTAAAAACAAATAGCAGCATATAGCACTTTTCTGTTCAGGCCTAATTAGCTTAAGGCCCATAGCACTTTTCTATTCAGGCCTAATTAGCTTAAGGCCCATGTTCGCGGGCTGATTTATGAATGAATCCCAGTCACTACATATCAAGTCCAGAAAATACAGAGAAACTAAAGCACGGTTAAATGTATAGGTGCCACTTATGACAAAAAAAAATGCCATAAAATCTTGACACCGCGGCCCGTGGCAATGATTAGGATCCAACTTGGTCCCAATTGTGATGATTTTGAATGGTCACAAAATAATGTTAAGGCCCTGCAAGACCCGTGCAGTGAGTGTTCTTTAATTGTGGGCCAATTTCGTTTTCCATATGTCAAATATTTACTTTCTCTAACCTATTTTCAAGCCCATTTTGTTATTAAGGCCTAAATCTTTTACGGAGAGGCACAATTCTCGTGTGGGCCTAGCCCAGTTACATATCAACCCATTCAAAATGAAGTCCATCATCTAGCCAAAGAGCCATAGACATGCATTACAACTAGGCTGAAACTTGTGAGCCGGCTCGGCTCAATCGTAGCTCGGCTGGACTTGGCTTGGCTCGGTTGATTTTTGAACAAGCCGAGCAAATATTTTTGTTCGTTTTGTTAACGAGCTAAATCGAGCGAGCTCTGCTCACGAGCAACTCGAGCTAGAAGATTCAACACATGGAGTTGCAATTCATGGTTCCCTGTTCTTTCAGTTTCAGTCTCGTGCATTCAACTATTCTACTCATCAAGTATGTTTATTTACAAGCTTAAAACCTCATGACATGTTACATCTTTTGTACTTTTTTGTTTGTAATAAAAAATTCACGTTCAGCTCGTGAGCCTAACAAGCTAGCTCGACCTGTTAACGAGCCGAGCCGAGCTAGCTAGCATTTTTGCTCATTTTGTTAAGAAGCCGACCCGAACTAGCTCGTTAGGCTAACGAGCCAGATTGAGCCGAGCCAAGCCGAGCTGAGCTGGTTCGTCATCCAGCCCTAATACAACCCACTGTATAGCCATGATTGTTTGGCTATTCCAATGGGAGTTTAATTTTTATTAAATATGGTGCCACGTAAACACTTTTGATGATATTGCAAAATTTAAAATAAAAAGAGATGGAAGGAGTTTCTCCTAGATGAAACTCCATGTACACTGTTTACAAGTCGCAATGTGTTTTAGAATTAAATGCATATGAAACACCAAAATTTAAATATGCATTGTATGTAGGTGTTTCATCTATCAATTAATTATTGTTTGTTGACATGACACTCTCGAAAACGTCAAAATAAAACTTGTCATTGGGATTAGCTAGCCTTTGTAAAATAGGACGACAATGATATCATATTATTAACTAAACTACACTGCTGTAACCGGGCAACAACTCTTTGTACACTAGCAGAGAAAAGCTCTGTGCTGACTGGTGAAAAGCATCTATGCTGGCGCCAGGCGGCACTTAGAGCTAGTAGAAATGGCTATTTGTGCTGACAGTTGCTGACCACCAACACAGATGTCATCTTTGCTAGCGGGCGTGTACCAGTAGAAATTTAGAAACTCTTAATGCTCCCGCCAATTTTTTTAAAATATTTACTTCCCGCCGAAATGAAATAAGTATTCCCCACCGATATGAAATGCATATTCGCTACCGATAAATAAGTAAGCAGCGGCCAATTGGAAAATAATAGTTCATATAGTTTTTCTACATGTATATTGTTTTTCTCTTGAGCAATGTTTTGTTCCATGAGTTTAGATAATTGTTCCAAGTACATATTTTTCCATTTAAGTTGCATTCTAAAATAAAGCCATCGTTCCACCTTCATTAAAAAATGTTTCCGAGAAAATATTATCTAAATATACTCATGTGTGGTCTCATTTTGATGATCTTGTGTCTAAGAAACACAACGATCAAATTGGTAATTAATTTGGATGCTTCATTTATAAAATACGAATTTTGATGATAAATTTTGACAAAAGATGTACCATATGTTAGTGGAATTTGGTGCATTAATCTGAAAGATGTGTGTGACTCAGTTCCCTCTGCTTTGAAATACAAAGTAAATTGGTTTGTCTGAAGTCAAACAAATATAAGTTACCAAATTTGTAGACAAAAATATTAATATCTAACATATAAAATTAGTGAACTATGAAAATATATTTCTTAATGAGTCTAATTATTCTCATTTGATTTTATATATTATTACTCATTTCTATAAATTTGGTGTAACTTTGAATAGTTGTGGTTTAGGACAACAACAAAATAGCTGATAATTCAGAAATGGGAGTATACGGGAACACTCGCGTGCTGCAATAGTTTCAAGGTATATACTACGCAACAGTACGGTGTCAGAAAGTATGGGCGCCTCCCATACTTTCATGAATGCTCGTTGTGTCCATCAAGCTACCTCCCAGCTCCCAACTACACATGTCATCTTCGGGAGAGCGGTCGCTGACTGATTAGTTATGCCATGAGTTATATCCTTCAATCTATTAGAATCTCTACATATAGGCCTTGTTTAGTTCAGCCAATTCCATCGAATTTTCTGTAGAAAAAGTATATTGGGAAGCGTAAAAGTAGAGAGAGGACACGTTTTTCAATGCGTTGCTTTTGGTCGAATTGGTGCCCTTTTGGTGTAACTAAACAAGGCCATAGTTTGTTTGTTGTGACATTCATGTTGATTGTTGTATTTATATGTGTTAATTTGTTAAGAAACTATTAGACTACCCATTGGTTTCAATTTCTCAATTCTTTCACTTATTTTTTCTAATCATCATTTGCTGCATAAAGTTTTCTACCACAATGCCATGCTTAGTGGCGGCTTTCATGTCACTCTTTCCGTTCCAAGACTGCAATATCATCTAGAACGAAATGAAACCATGGATGAAACAATATATTTTTCCTGAACTTACCGAATGATTTTTACTGGTGGTTCGTAACCCATTTTCACAACCGGATCTGCAAAACGGCACTCTCGAACCGACTGTGAAAATTGGATTTTCAGTCGGTTCGTGTTATGAACCACCTGTGAAATAATTTTCACAGCTGGTTTTGGGAACCAATGGTGAAAATAGTTCTGAAAACTGAAATAAAAAATTAAATAAAAATATTAAATGGGTGCAAAAAAACTTAACCACATAGGAGGCCACCCCTGCACCGACCACCATCTCCTCCAATGGTGCAATTAGCCTCTGACCTCTTGCTTCGCGCATACCTCCCGATATCACTGCACTACACCATTAGTTGTGACCTAATGAGTGATGCAATCATTTTATATTAACCTTTCTGAATTTTTATAAAATTCTAGAGGCTAGAACTTTGATGTGCAAACTAATCGATGTTGCAGATCTTTAGTATTAAATGTTTGAAATCTTTATGATTTTTTTGAGACCATGCCTTAGATCCAATTGGGCTGAAATTTTTTTGTTACCTTGTGTGCTCCTAGTCCAACAAAAAATATCAAAAAAAATCGATGTGCATTGGAGCTTAGAACTAGATGTGAAAATTGAGTTTCACAGGCAATTGTATTACGAATCAGCTACAAAAAAATGGATTTTTACAGACGGTTCTTGACTGGAATTGGCTGTGAAAATGGAGTTGATTTTCACAGCCGGTCTACTTACAACCCAATTGTGAAAATGTATCTGTGCCACTTTTTGAAAATTGGCTGTGAAAATGGTGACTAGAAAAAACTCAATTTTGTAGTAGTGAAAGCATTTAATTAGCCAAGGGACATGATGAAATGGAACTCTTGCTCTTAATGGATATGTGGAAGACATATCATGTAATGGCCGTGTTCAGATTGGGAGGCAAATTTTTTGCACCCTATTTTGACCACTAATTAGGGTATTAAATAAAGTCAGTTTACAAAACTACCTCCACAACCCTCTGGCAAATTCGCGAGACGAATCTAATGAGGCCTTTGACCGCATGATTAGAGGATGATTACTGTAGCATTACTGTACCAAATCATGGATTAATTAGGCTCGTTAGATTCGTCGCGCAAAGTTGCACTCATCTGTGGCTAGGTTTTGTAAATAGACTTCATTTAGTACTCCATGCATGCAGGATTCTTTGGGGATAATTTTTTGATCCCCCATCCGAACATGGCCCGTCTAAACCAAGTTTCACGGGACAAACTCGTTGTGTCTCTGTCTCTTCATAACTTCAGTGCCATATCATCATATTTGCTTATATGTCACATCATTTATAGAGAATAAAATTTACATTGAGCATGGCCTAATATTGTCACTCAGGTTTTGTGTTCCAACCCTTTGAGTCAAATGCATCTATTTAATTTTTTTAATTATTCGTTATCAAAAGTTTCAATATGATTATAACTACTGCTCTCTGTTTGGATCCGATAGGGCTAAAGTTTAGCCCTGTCGCATCACATATGTCGATACTAATTAGAAGAATTAAATGTAGACTAATTATAAAACTAATTGCAAAGATGGAGGCTAACTCACGTGACGGATCTATTAAGTATAATTAGTCCATAATTTGACAAAGTGGTACTACAGTAACTATTTGCTAATGATGGATTAATTAGGCTTAATAGATTCGTCTCGTGAATTAGCCCAGGACTTCTGCAATTAGTTTTATAATTAGTCTATATTTAGTCTTTCTAATTACCATACGAATGTTTGATGTGATAAGAATTAAACTTTAGCCTAAGGATCCAAACATAGACCTAGATCAGTGATCAAATGAAATAGAGGTCACTAGTAGATACTTATAATTTCACATCTTCGCATGGGCAGTTGGGTGGAGTGTTGTACTACTGACTATTCAGCGCTCTAGCTACGATGCAGGCTAAATTAATGGTTTGGCTTTCGGGCAAGCGGTTGTTGACCACAGAATAGCACAAGAACCTTCTTTATTACACTGACGACTCCAAGACTAACAGTAACAAAAAAAAGGCACTATTGAAGTCCTGCTGGTGAAATGAACTGAAGACGACTCTAGTTAAATTGACAGGAGAGAAGGCATCCCAGCAAAACTGCACTTCATCTGTGGAGTGCGGCTGAACTGAAAAACTAGGAATTGAACTCTCGTTTTTTACAAATTGGGGTAAAAAAAACAAAGAAGGGAAGGTGTGTGCATACGTGCCGATCTACAGTTTTTACTAACTGGCACCCGAAAGTAGTTAAATTGATAAAACAGAAGTAGCTACAGATTATATTTAGCCAGATTAGTATCTTACTATTACTAATTGGATGCTCCTTTTGAAGCCTCTAGATGAAGCCACCTAGGATCCCAGATGGACGCTCTAAAAAAAGAGAGAAATCCTAGAAATTCTCACAAAAAGCAAAACATCTGACCATCAATTGAAACACTCAAATCATCATAACCATTAGATCTATTACATTTTAAAAAATTACCCACCTATGCCATTATGAAAATAGCTTAAAGTAACCTCCTAATCTATATCAAAATTACCCACATCTGCCATTACATAAAATAGACCAAAGTAACCCCCTAATCTTCATCAAAATTACCCACTATGCCATTATAAACAATATTTAAAATAACCTCATAAATTTGCAACTAAAATACCCACTACGAATACCTAAAAATAACTTAAAGTACCCCCTTAACTTTACGTCTATATTACCCACATATGTCATTATTAAAAATAACACGAGGTAATCCTACATTAGAATCCAAATCACCTTAATTAAAAATATAAACCAATATAAAATTCTAAATTGTCTATTTCATACACTATTGGTATATTATATAGTGATTAACATATATATGTGCGTTGTCATTTATAAATATATAGGGAAAGTGATGACAATATAGAATTCTACGTTAAAATTATCGTTCAAACTTAGGCTTCATTAAATAAATTCAAGGCATACTTGTGATGTAAAGTGAAAATTTAAATATTATAATTATGTATAAAAATATTATAGAGTAATTACTAACAAAGATCTATCACAATCGGCTGACTATACATGTATTGTGTTTGAATATTTAAACAAATGAGAGATAGCCCATAATAGTCCGATAGAAATATAGTCTTAATTTTTTAATTGGAGACTCCGCATTAGTTTTCACGAGACACGCTAAGAAAAGGACAAATCCTAGAAATTCTCACGAAAATCAGAAACGTCAATCATGTAAACTCTAATAACCATAGTCATTGGTCCATTATAATTTTTTAAGAAAGTTACCCACCACCATCATTATAAAAGTATTCTAAAATAAATCCTAAAATGTATTTAAATTATCGAGCTATGCCATTATAAAAAATAATTTAAATTAACCCTCTAATTTTTATCTAATTTACTCATGCATATCATTATAAAGGATAACTTAAAATGACATTTAAATTTGTATCTAAGTTACCCACGTATGTTGTTATTAAAGATAACCTAAACTAAACACCTAAATTTTAATCTAATTATCTTCATGTGCATCCTACCGAAAAGTCCAAAATTAAACTGATATATGATTCTAAATTAGGTAACTTATCATTGTTAACATAGAAACAATAAGTTAAGGTATATACGCATCAGTGTCACCATGTAGACCATTTATACATGTACTAACAACCTTGCCTGTGCGTTGGTATGGATGAAGACCATTATATCGTTTTCTAAGTAAGTTAAAGTAGACCATTTATACATGTACTAACAACCTTGCCTGTGCGTTGGTATGGATGAAGACCGTTATATCGTTTTCTAAGTAAGTTAAAGTAATTAACTTGCTTTTCCTAATCTGATTGTGGTATACAATGAACTACTCCTAATCCAATCAGGGGACAAGATGAAGCATGTCTAATCCGATCGTGAGACGTATATGATAGACTGCTGAAACGTTCCTTCCTTTAGAAATAGGTAAAGATATATATAGATAGAGATAGAGAGGTAGGAGATCAAGATTGATGAGTTCAGTTAGGACTCTGATTCAATTAGAAAACCGATGTCGATAGTTAGAACCGTTGTTACATTTCGTCGCAATAGATGGGACCCACCTGTCAGGACGAAAAAATAAGGAAGAAGCACTCCTCTATTTAGAAATAGGTAAAGATATATATATGTGAGGAAATAATGAAAATATTGATTTTTATGTTAAATATTGATTTTTATGTTAAATATAAGAAAGAAGAATGATGCTTAGTCTTCTATTTTTTTTCCTTTGTCTTGGAGTTTTCTCTCTTATATTTATGAATTCCTCACTGTTGGGAATTTGAGTCTAAGAACTCATTGTGACCTTTGGCTGTATGTGCGGATTTTAATCCTTAATAAAAAAATCATGCCAAAACTCCATGCTTCGGGTAGCCCAAAAGTAAAATTGTCAAGTTGAATTAAAAGCTTAAGTCATAAGCATACAGGTGGAAAACCTATTGTATATAAATAGGTGATCACTTATGTGTCTCCAGCCACAACCGTGGGCAAAGAAGAACAAACCACTCCACGCCTCCACGGTGTACAAAATGGCACACACCGAGGACAGCACTACTCAGGACCTGCTCCAACCTCATCTCCTCCTCTTGCACGAGTCCCTCGGCTACATCA
Source organism: Alloteropsis semialata (assembly GCA_004135705.1). Classification (NCBI taxonomy): domain Eukaryota; kingdom Viridiplantae; phylum Streptophyta; class Magnoliopsida; order Poales; family Poaceae; genus Alloteropsis; species Alloteropsis semialata. The sequence continues at coordinate 53,500,652 of CM014277.1, read as the reverse complement.
AGTCCACTGCGCTCGCAGTTGCCCTGGACGTCGGCATCGCCGACGCCATCCACCACTACGGCGGCGGTGCCACCATTTCCCAGATACTCGCCAAGATGGCAAGATCGACGTCAACCCATCCAAGCACCGGGGCCTGCGTCGCCTCATGCGCATGCTCACGCTCTCGGGCATCTTCACCATCCAGTACCCAGCTCCAACATCATCCGATTCTGCCGGGTGCGAACCTGTCTACCAGCTTACGGCGGCCTCCCGCCTCCTCCTCGGCGGCGACGGCAGCTCGACGACCTTGGCTCCTCTCATGACCATGCTGCTCGGACCTCTGCTAGCGTCGCCGCTCGCGGCGGTCGTGAGCACGCTGGTCCGGGAGGAGCGGCAGCCGGACCTGTCCGCGTTCGGCATCGCGCACGGAGGAACCGTCTGGGACGTGGCGGACCAGGAGGCCGCCTTCAACATCTCGCTCCACGACGCCATAGCCGCGGACACCCGCTTCCTGATGCCCATCGTCCTCAGGGAGTGCGGCGAGGTCTTCCAGGGGATAGACTCGCTGGTGGACGTCGGTGGCGGACCGTACGGCAGCGCCGCCGCCGCCATCGCCGCGGCGTTCCTGTTATATACGTGGACGAATAAACGATGAAGAAGAACAAATCAAACCGCAGAGGACACGAGATTTAACGTGAAAAACCCTCCCAATGCGAAAGGGAAAAACCACGGGCGCCAGCCAGCAACACTTCACTATCAAGAGTCAGGTTACAACGCCGAACGGCGGCTTACAAGAAGATAATTATCAAGGAGAAACCCTAATCAGGTACATATACTCCGGTTCGCTCCGGCCCAAGCCTCCGGTAACGAGCCTCCGCTTCGCTCCGTCAGAAGTCGGCCTTTTATATGTGCAACTGAATTTGGAACATAACTCAATAAATTCCACCTTGAGACAAATTCCTTCTTGTAGCATAATCAACACCTTCATCCTGAACACATCAGAGAAAAATACTTCTGGCGCCAAATAGCCTCTTGGGCTAAGCAACTATACCAACTAACCTTGAGCAGAGCTCAAACTTAGCAACAGGAACTGGTTTAGTCATCATATCAGCAGGATTATCATGAGTACTTATCTTGCATACCTTCAGTTTACCTTGTGCTATCATATCACGGACATACTGGTACTTGATATCAATATGCTTGGTCCTCTCATGAAACATCTGATCTTTAGTGAGATATATAGCACTTTGACTGTCACAGAAAAGGTTAATGCAAGAATCATCACCACAAAATTCAGCAAACAATCCCTTCAGCCAAACAGACTCCTTGCACGCTTCAGCAATAGCCATATATTCTGCTTCAGTAGTAGACAAAGCAATAACAGGCTGCAATGTAGCCTTCCAACTCACAGCACAACTGCCAACAGTAAACACATAACCTGTGAGCGACCTTCGCTTGTCCAAATCAGCACATAATCTGAATCAACATAGCCAATAAGTCCCTTATCAGTTCTTCCAAACTTCAAACAAGCATCTGTTGTACCTCTGATATACCTGAAAATCCACTGAACAGCCTTCCAATGTTCTTTACTAGGATTAGCCTTGTATCTACTAACCAAACTCATAGCATAAACCAAATCTGGGCGAGAGCAAACCATAGCATACACCAAAGAACCAACAGCACTAGAATATGAAACTTTTGACATGTATTCAATATTCTCATCTGTACTAGCACACTGTATAGCTGATAATTTAAAATGAGGAGCAATAGGAGTACTGACAGACTTTGCATCAAGCATGTTGAAACGTTGAAGAACCTTCTTGATATAATTTTGCTGACTAAGAAATAATAATCCAGATTTTCTGTCCCTAGTAATCTCCATACCTAGGATTTTCTTAGCAGCACCAAGATCCTTCATGTCGAACTCACTACTCAACAATTTCTTCAACATAGTGATTTCTTCCCTGCTCTTGGCAGCAATCAACATGTCATCAACATATAACAGCAAGTATATAGGTGACCCATTAACAAACTTGATGTAAACACAGCTATGTAAACACAGCTATCATAATCAGACCTCTTGAAGCCATGTGACAACATAAATGAATCAAACCTTTTATACCATTGACGAGGAGACTGCTTCAAACCATATAAGGACCTTTTCAACTTGCAAACATGATCCTCCTTACCAGGCTCTATGAACCCCTCTGGCTGGTCCATGTATATTTCCTCCTCTAGCTCTCCATGCAAAAATGCAGTCTTCACATCTAACTGCTCAAGCTCAAGATCATGCATAGCAACTATACTGAAGAATGTACGAATTGAACTATGCTTTACAACTGGAGAGAACACATCATTATAATCAACACCAGGAATCTGACTGAAGCCTTTTGCAACTAACCTTGCCTTAAACCGTGGAGGCTCACTAGGAGATAAACCCTCCTTTCTCTTGAAGATCCACTTACAACGGACAGGCTTCTTCTGTTTAGGCAATCGCACAATCTCCCATGTACAATTTTTCTCGAGAGACTGTATCTCATTCTGCATAGCTGAGATCCACTTCTCGCGATCACCAGAATCAACAGCTTCAGTATATGTTGCTGGCTCATAACTGCTCTCCACCTGTTCAGCACAACTCAAAGCATAATAAGTCATATTACATTCTGTTGACGCGGAAAATCGGCGGTCGTATCTCCCGCGTGCAGCACACGATAACCGGGGAGAGTCTGCTTCGCTCCAGTGCCAGTCTACACTCCAGTTCAGGTTCGCGGCGTGCCAGTCAATTTGACCTGAAATTGACAAGGGGATAAAACAGTTAAATTGCTCTATGATTGTGCCGGCTCTATTTCAGACGATGGAGTAGCGTCGAATTGTAGCCAAGACCCAATCAGACACGCATCGGCCGATACCGATCGGACCTCAGAATCGGACCTCAGTGATGACGTCAATCGGAACGAGTAATCGGACCTCAATCAGACATCAAATCGGACCTCAGGATCGGACCAATCAGGATCGGACCTTGATTGATATAACAGACCAGCCTTTGAATAATAAAATAAAGCATATAACAAGGCCAATATGTAAAATAATGGATCAGCTGTGTCTTGAAATAAGATATTAAATAATCACAGTGTAAGCCGATACATTGTCCATCTTATCTAATTACCAGTTTGACTCATCTTATCGGACTATCTAACCGGCCGATCGGACTATAGCCTTTTCAGAGAAATCTAGCTCCGACGTAGGGAATCTAGATTTCTCTAGCTATGATCAGATCAGATAGCTAGATAATCAGACTTGATTCATCAACCTGTTAATTAAACAAGATGCTCGCACAGGTGTTGATCAGATTAAGCAACATAAGCAGATAAAACATTAACAGATACGTTCTGATTCTAAGATATGCTACTGAACAATTAAGCAAGATCCAGCTCCGACGTAGGGAATCTACATCACACTTAACATTCAAATAACAATAAGGCATAACCAAAGCTTCCTTTAACTAATCAAGATGAACCTAGCTCCGACGTAGGGAATCTAGACCAAGCATGACAGTTAAAGATTAATCTAAGCGCATTACACAGATCCAGCTCCGACGTAGGGAATCTACACCAATGCAATGCTCAAAGAACAACCAGATTAAACCACAAAGCAAGATCGGACATAGAACGATGCTGTAAGATAAATATTGCTTAAATCGGACCAAGACATATGCTCAAAGCCGTCGAAGAAGTAGAATTGATTCACATGGCGTAGATCTAAACCAATCTAGCAACTCCAACAAACCGCAAAGACTATCTTTAGTAACCAAGATTACTTCTAGCTCCGACGTAGGGAATCTAGACTAATCTTGATACCTAGCTCCGACGTAGGGAATCTAGGCTTAAAGTATAGTCCGATAACGATAATCTGTTGAATAATCAATATTGATCTAGCTCCGACGTAGGGAATCTATATCAATCTTGATTATTCAGAGATAAATCGGTTGAACAATATAAACGAGAAAGGGAGATGCGCCTCAATTCAAAGCCTATATTAGTTCGATAAATTGACTAACTTACTGGTAAGCCGGAGATCAGAACTGATGCAGCCCGTCCACCAATGAGCTTCGTCGGTAACTACTACTAGGGTTTTGGTGTAAAGCCGGGTTGTATTGAATTGTGTGAATTATTCTTTACAATGGACGAGGGTTCAAATTTATACCCTGGTTATGGAGAGTCCTGATCGGACCAGACTAACTAAATAAGGTAAACTAAGCTTAAGATACAACGGGACTCTCAAACACCTTCTGGAAAGAAAATAGTCCCTGAATCTGATACGTCTCCTTCCTTAGCCGACGTGTCTTCCCTCTTGAACTCGTCGTCGGATCGGACTCCTGCTGTCGGACCCTTCTTCAGCGTCAGCTTCCTTCTCTGTCACCTTTGGCCTTGACCAGTCAACGGGTCCACTGCGCAGCCTCATCCTTACCACGTCATCATCTGACTCAGCATGTCAGGTGCGAAAATCTGGTGTCAACACATGCCCCCCAGTTTCGGAGTATGAAGGATTCATGCTTCGAAATTCTGTAAATCCAGCGTCTCAATCTCCTAGCCGATGCAATTCGCTTCATAGATTCAACACCTTGACTTCTTTAGCACTGCCCTTTTCATAGCCGATACCTTTCTTCAAGCTTCTTTATCATAACATGTTAGCCAATATGAATAATCAAGAAAACTCTACTCTTCCTGCTAAATAACTTGGTTTTTCATTTTCAAATCAAAACATAACTTCACTCCTCAAATGATTCTCTCAGATCGCTCAATGTGTATTTTTCCTCACCAAGGCACTGTATCGTCTCTTTTTCTTCCTACTTCTAATAAGGCCTTTTTGTGGAGCTCAGGGCAGGATATAGAAAGGAAGCATACTTGCACTGCATATCTTGCAAAGTCAAAAACCGGATCCAGTAGAGAAAATAAGTCATACAATCAGATCAAGATGTGCATGTGTGGAATTTTTTGGGTGAAACTACTTTTTGCATGACTCTTCATTTTACTTTTCTTTTCAGATATGGGCTATCTTTCATATTTATTTTTTATCACTCTTCCTTATGCTTTTGAGCACGGATAATTTTCTTTCTTTTTCTTTTTTGCATAACCCATACCTTTTGCATAATGAATTTGAAAAGTCATGTCAAAGGAACGGAGTATTTTTGTATGGATGGAAGGCATGTTTTTGCGTAACTTCCAGTGTAGAAGTCAGCATATGAATAGTCGAGTATGTGAATCCAGACCAAATGACCGATGTGCCCGGAAATTAAAATCTAGCATACCCAACAATGGAATAATATGTGGAGTGTACGTGATCTCGATCTTAAAAGCATGAAACAAATCTCACAAGGGTCACAGACAATTTGACAATGCTCAATACAAAACAAGCAGCATATGTGTAAGGTTTTCAGAAGATATCAACATATGGCTCTGGTAGGAATTTCATATCACTGAAGAGCTAAATTATGTAGTTTATTTTCACAAAATAAAATTCCCAAGTATTTCGCAGTAAGAAATAAAGTTCACTTGATCATACCATAGTTTTTCAGATCGACGAGACGACGTCGTATTGGCATAGATGTTGAAATCCTTTCTTCTGAATCTTGGTATTCCAGCACTGTTCCTTCATCAGCAGCGACGGCATGAGCAGCAGTGGTATCGGCTTTACGAATTTACTCAAATGCTAGGGTAGTACTTCTTCAAATATTTCTTGTTCAATGATTTAGGAAATATTTCCCCTTCAACCAAGATATGTCTGATTGATTTGTAACATAACTTCCTGAAAGTCTTGACAGAAGAATCCTTCAAATATTCAACGATTTCTTTCCTCCAATCTCCTTCTGGTATCTCCTGTACCATCACATCGGACATAGGCCGATAGCCAGACGCCTTTTGCGCCAGCCGATTCGCTTCCTCATTATGATGTGTTGGAATATGCTCAACAAATTGAACGCCGATTTCTTTAAGAATCCGGAGATCTTTCATCAATGCTTCATATTCCACCTGNCGGAAATTAAAGTCTAGCATACCCAACAATGGAATAATATGTGGAGTGTACGTGATCTCGATCTTAAAAGCATGAAACAAATCTCACAAGGGTCACAGACAATTTGACAATGCTCAATACAAAACAAGCAGCATATGTGTAAGGTTTTCAGAAGATATCAACATATGGCTCTGGTAGGAATTTCATATCACTGAAGAGCTAAATTATGTAGTTTATTTTCACAAAATAAAATTCCCAAGTATTTCGCAGTAAGAAATAAAGTTCACTTGATCATACCATAGTTTTTCAGATCGACGAGACGACGTCGTATTGGCATAGATGTTGAAATCCTTTCTTCTGAATCTTGGTATTCCAGCACTGTTCCTTCATCAGCAGCGACGGCATGAGCAGCAGTGGTATCGGCTTTACGAATTTACTCAAATGCTAGGGTAGTACTTCTTCAAATATTTCTTGTTCAATGATTTAGGAAATATTTCCCCTTCAACCAAGATATGTCTGATTGATTTGTAACATAACTTCCTGAAAGTCTTGACAGAAGAATCCTTCAAATATTCAACGATTTCTTTCCTCCAATCTCCTTCTGGTATCTCCTGTACCATCACATCGGACATAGGCCGATAGCCAGACGCCTTTTGCGCCAGCCGATTCGCTTCCTCATTATGATGTGTTGGAATATGCTCAACAAATTGAACGCCGATTTCTTTAAGAATCCGGAGATCTTTCATCAATGCTTCATATTCCACCTGATTATTTGTGCACTTTTAAATCGGATAAGCAAACTCGAATCTTGCCCCCCGAGGCGAAATAATAAGAAGGCCGATTCTGCAACCATCATTGCAAGATGAACCATCAGAGAACATGGTCCAGGGAACTGCATCAACCACATCGGCCTCTGTATTGATTGGACCAATTGTATCAAGCTCCATGGTGCATTATTCAACAGTATCAACATTAGGTCCACAATGATCAGCAACCAAATCAGCCATTAAAATAAAGTTTCAGAGCCGACTGCTTGGATCGGCTGTAGTCCTTGATCGGACACCTTGAGGAATTCACCATCCCATATTTTTCCTGACAGGCATTCAATTCCTTCAAACTCCCAAATCGTTGACTCAGCTGTAGCAATGCTAACCGAATCATCGGCTGGGACGATCTCCACATTATTGCCCTGCCATTGGATCAAACACTGATGCATTGTGGATGGGATACAGCAGTTGGCATGAATCCAATCTCGTCCGAGGAGCATGCTGTAGGAACCTTGGCCATCAATCACAAAAAAGGTAGTCGGCAATGTTTTGCTGCCGATGGTCAATTCGACATGAATTGCCCCCCGAGGCTCTGAAACATTCCCGCCAAAGTCCTTAAGTGTCATGTTGGTCTTAATCAGATCATCAATTCCTTTCCCCAGCTTGCGGAATGTAGAATAGGGCATGAGATTGACAGCAGCTCCTCCATCAACCAACATCTTGGTCATCGGCTTTCCATCAACGTATCCCTTGATGTACAGAGGCTTCAAGTGCCGATACCCATTTGCATTTGGCTTCTCAAAGACTGCCTTCTCTGAATCCAGAACCAAGCATGCAGCGGCTTCTTCCAGTTCATAATCGACCTCCTGGTCGTCTTGTTCATCAGGAGCAGCGAAATCGGACGGCAACATCAAAACCATATTTATTGCGGCCGATGTGCTTGCTTCATCATCATTGGCCATCTTGACGCGCCACTTCTTTTCTTTTGCTAACTCTTGCTCCTGAATCTGCTCATTATAGCGTAATCTCTGAACACGTCTCTTCTTAGATTTAGAAATTCCCGATGGGCACCACTGTCCAGGCCTCATTGGAGGTTCTTCAGTCCGATTGTGAACTGGAGCTTTCTCTTCCATTTTTTCAGGGCCATGAGCATCAGCCCGGCCTTCATTATTTTTGTGGCCATGAGTGCTAACCCGGCCTTCATCTCTTTGATGACGATCATCAATCCTGACGCCGATCCGTTCATGAACTGATCGTCGGCCTCTCTTGGAAGCTCTGTACTCTTCATACTGGAAGCTGCATTCAGGACAATCTGCTTTTGATGGCAGTCTAAGCTTCTCGTTCCAGCAGTACACGAAGAAAGGACACCCCCAATGATCATCATCTTGATCGTACCGGTTATAAGCTTGACGTCCATCTGCATACCAATCGGACCTATAACCGTAGTGATGGCGATCATCAGCTCTATCATCATACCGGCGTCGATCATCGGACCTGTCATCATACCAGCGTCGGTCATCGGACCACTCATCATATCGGCGTCGGCCGTCGGACCTGTAATTTTGTCGGCGCCGATCATCAAACTCTTCATCATGGCGCCTTGCTTGATATTCACGCCTCTGACGCCGTCGTTCCTCGCGTTCCCTCCACGCTCGGATTGCTGCCTGCTGTCTCTTGTATTTGTTGATCAGCATTTGGGAGGTCACACGTGGCCGATACCCACCAGGAGCATTAGATTCACGCCCAAATGCCTGATGATTCCTGCGTAGCTCTTCAACAGTAACTTGAACCACAGGATCAACGGCACCAGAACTCTTGGCGTGGTCCGATGTAAGCACCTTGACTTTCCCCTTTTCACTAGCATCAACCATATTAACAGAAAAGGAGAAATCAGCAAAGTTATTGGGAAAGGGATGACCATCGATCTTCATGGCTTTCTTGCTGTCTTCAAATTTGATCTTGCCTGATTCAATAGCCAATTGGATCTCCCTTCTGAACACTTTGCATTCATTGGTCTCGTGAGATGTCGAGTTGTGCCATTTGCAATACTTGCGTTTCTTCAACTCATCGGCCGATGGAATCGAGTGATTTGGAGAAAGCTGGATAAGCTTCTCACTGAGCAGCAAATCAAAGATCTTATCGGCCTTTGTTATATCGAATCCAAACTTTTCAGGATTCTGTTTGATCCACGGGAGCGACACTGGCTTCTTGGATTTAGTCCATTCAGCTATGTTAACATCAGCCTCTTCTTCAGTATCATAGAGATAAGATACTTGTTTAGAAAACTTCATGCGCTTCATCTCCTGATATCGGACCTCATGAGCTGACACTTTCTGAACCAATTGCCCCAATGTCTCAAACTCCTGAGCAGAAAACTTGTCTTTAATCGGCGCGAGCAAACCTTGGAATGCAAGCTCGGCCAACTGCATATCAGATAGCTTCAGACTGTAACACCGATTCCTAGTGTCACGGAATCGTTGGATGTACTCCTTGACGGTCTCATCATTCCTTTGCTTGATGGCAATCAAATCGGAGATCTTCATCTCGTTGAGACCAGAAAAGAAGTATTTATGGAACTGCTTCTCCATGTCGGACCAACCTGTGACTGATCCCGCTGGCAACGACGTAAACCAGGTAAACGCCGGCCCTGATAGTGACAGAGGGAAAAATCTGAGCCTGAGTCCCTCTTCAGAAGCAGCCTCACCACACTGAGCCAAGAATCGGCTCACGTGCTCGATGGTGGTCATATCATCTTGCCCGGAGAATTTGGAAAAATCCGGCACTCTGTAACGTGGAGGAAGTGGCACTGCATCAAAGTAAGATGGGTACGGGTGCCGATACAACCTCGCTTCATCTTTAGGCTTCAAGCCGAATTGATTCTGAATCACCTCGGCTATCTTTTGTGACCAATCGGACTGTTGATTTCCACGTGGCGTTCCATCAGCTATGTCCATCACGTAGTTGTTGTAATCTCCAACCATACGCTGATGTGAAGGGACTTCTGTACGTAGCCTCGCAGCAGCAGGCTGTTTCTCTTGATCACTCAGAGTTCTAGCATACTTTTCACCATGCGGGCCGACTATAGTTCCATCGGCCATCAACAGAAAACCACTGGCCAGTTCAACAGGAGGTGGTGGAGCAATCGGCATCTGTGGAGCAACGGTCATTGTATTATCTGCAGTTTCTTTGCCTCTTCCTGATCCTGATGCTCCTGCAGAATCTGCTATAAATACTGGCCCCTTCAAACAAACAGCATCGTCCACCGCCTTCTTGATAAGATTGTCCAAAGAATTCACCAGGGTGCCTGATTGATTGATCATTGCATGATGAACAGCCTGATGAATCATCTCTGACATGTTAGCTTGATGCTCCCGAGCTTCAGTTGTCTTCTTGATCAACTCTGGATCCGGGAGTGGACCTTTGAGTATAGGACCTGAACGATTACGCCCAAACTGACCAAGGCATAGCTTCTCAAACGCATCGATGTGGGCCTGAACTGAATCCAACTGAGCCTTGGACAGATCGGCCTTTGTAATCGGCATGGTCACCTCAGTCGCCTTATTCTTGTCGTTCTTCGCCTTTTCAGCAGCTTCTTTCTCAGCAGCCAATCTTGCTGCAGCTTCTTGTTCAGCATCAGACGACGACATCTTGGATTTGTTTCTCGTGTCCCACCGGGCGTGCCAAAAATGTGTTGACGCGGAAAATCGGCGGTCGTATCTCCCGCGTGCAGCACACGATGACCGGGGAGAGTCTGCTTCGCTCCAGTGCCAGTCTACACTCCAGTTCAGGTTCGCGGCGTGCCAGTCAATTTGACCTGAAATTGACAAGGGGATAAAACAGTTAAATTGCTCTATGATTGTGCCGGCTCTATTTCAGACGATGGAGTAGCGTCGAATTGTAGCCAAGACCCAATCAGACACGCATCGGCCGATACCGATCGGACCTCAGAATCGGACCTCAGTGATGACGTCAATCGGAACGAGTAATCGGACCTCAATCAGACATCAAATCGGACCTCAGGATCGGACCAATCAGGATCGGACCTTGATTGATATAACAGACCAGCCTTTGAATAATAAAATAAAGCATATAACAAGGCCAATATGTAAAATAATGGATCAGCTGTGTCTTGAAACAAGATATTAAATAATCACAGTGTAAGCCGATACATTGTCCATCTTATCTAATTACCAGTTTGACTCATCTTATCGGACTATCTAACCGGCCGATCGGACTATAGCCTTTTCAGAGAAATCTAGCTCCGACGTAGGGAATCTAGATTTCTCTAGCTATGATCAGATCAGATAGCTAGATAATCAGACTTGATTCATCAACCTGTTAATTAAACAAGATGCTCGCACAGGTGTTGATCAGATTAAGCAACATAAGCAGATAAAACATTAACAGATACGTTCTGATTCTAAGATATGCTACTGAACAATTAAGCAAGATCCAGCTCCGACGTAGGGAATCTACACCACACTTAACATTCAAATAACAATAAGGCATAACCAAAGCTTCCTTTAACTAATCAAGATGAACCTAGCTCCGACGTAGGGAATCTAGACCAAGCATGACAGTTAAAGATTAATCTAAGCGCATTACACAGATCCAGCTCCGACGTAGGGAATCTACACCAATGCAATGCTCAAAGAACAACCAGATTAAACCACAAAGCAAGATCGGACATAGAACGATACTGTAAGATAAATATTGCTTAAATCGGACCAAGACATATGCTCAAAGCCGTCGAAGAAGTAGAATTGATTCACATGGCGTAGATCTAAACCAATCTAGCAACTCCAACAAACCGCAAAGACTATCTTTAGTAACCAAGTTTACTCTAGCTCCGACGTAGGGAATCTAGACTAATCTTGATACCTAGCTCCGACGTAGGGAATCTAGGCTTAAAGTATAGTCCGATAACGATAATCTGTTGAATAATCAATATTGATCTAGCTCCGACGTAGGGAATCTATATCAATCTTGATTATTCAGAGATAAATCGGTTGAACAATATAAACGAGAAAGGGCGATGCGCCTCAATTCAAAGCCTATATTAGTTCGATAAATTGACTAACTTACTGGTAAGCCGGAGATCAGAACTGATGCAGCCCGTCCACCAATGAGCTTCGTCGGTAACTACTACTAGGGTTTTGGTGTAAAGCCGGGTTGTATTGAATTGTGTGAATTATTCTTTACAATGGACGAGGGTTCAAATTTATACCCTGGTTATGGAGAGTCCTGATCGGACCAGACTAACTAAATAAGGTAAACTAAGCTTAAGATACAACGGGACTCTCAAACACCTTCTGGAAAGGAAATAGTCCCTGAATCTGATACGTCTCCTTCCTTAGCCGACGTGTCTTCCCTCTTGAACTCGTCGTCGGATCGGACTCCTGCTATCGGACCCTTCTTCAGCGTCGGCTTCCTTCTCTGCCACCTTTGGCCTTGACCAGTCAACGGGTCCACTGCGCAGCCTCATCCTTACCACGTCATCATCTGACTCAGCATGTCAGGTGCGAAAATCTGGTGTCAACACATTCTTCAATAAGACGAGGTCGAGGTCCACAACCCCTCTTTGATCTGCGTTGAGCAATACGCAAATCCTCCTCTTGCTGCAAAATAGGAGGTGAGTGCTGAACATCATCATGAGCCTCATCATTAGCAACTTCAGTTTCCTAAACATCCACAGGCGGCTCTACCTGCACGCCTTCCTGATAATCCACGTGCTCCACCTGCACGCTGATATGCTGCAACTCTTTCTCAGAAAAATCTGGAACATGATCTGAAGACAAGCTGTCATTAAACATCACAGATTCATTGAAAACAACACTCCTGCTCATGAAAGTCTTTCCTGTTTCGGGATTCCACAATTTGTATCCTTTAACTCCCGAACCATAACCAAGAAACAGACATTTAATAGCTCTAGGCTCTAATTTTCCATTGTCAACATGAGCATAAGCAGTGCAGCCAAAAACTCTCAACTGTGAATAATCAGCAGGTGTTCCAGACCATACCTCAATGGGAGTTTTCTTATTAAGTGGAATAGAAGGCGACCTGTTTATCAAGTAGCATGCGGTGTTAGCAGCTTCCACTCAAAAACGCTTGTTCATCCATGCGTTGGACAGCATGCAACGAGCCTTTGAGATGATGGTTCTGTTCATGCGCTCAGCCACACCGTATTGCTGTGGAGTATACGGTATGGTGCGATGTCTGACAATGCCTTCCTTCCTGCAATAATCATCAAAAGCATGCGAACAGAACTCTCCGCCATTATCAGTACAAAGCACTTTTACCTTCTTCTCAGTTTGCCTTTCTATCATAACTTTTCAATCTTTAAATGCAGCAAAGGTATCATCTTTATCTTTCAGAAAGTAAGGCCAAACTAGGTATCATCTTTATCTTTCAGAAAGTAAGGCCAAACTTTTCTAGAGTAGTCATCAATAATAGTAAGCATGTAACGAGCACCACCATAAGAAGGCTTACGAGAGGGACCCCATAAGTCAGCATGTACATAATCAAGAGTACCTTTGGTGGTATGAACAGCGGTATTGAATTTTACCCTTTTATGCTTCCCGAAAATACAATGCTCACAGAACTTGTTGCTACTCAAAATACAGCCATCCAGGAGGTTTCTCTTCATCAATTCTGCCATACCAAGTTCACTCATATGTACAAGACGCATATGCCAAAGGTTAGTCTTACTAGGTTCAGCATTAGAAACAGCAGCAGTGAAAACAGAACCATGTAAAGTACTTCCTCTAAGGACATATAACTTTGCAGAATTCAGATCACCAATTAAACAGGTAAGAGAACCTTTTGATACCTTTAAAACTCCACCTGAACCAGAGTATTTGAAACCTTCTGAATCAAACGTGCTAAGTGAGATGAGATTTCTGGTCATCCCTGGTATGTATCTCACATTCTGCAGCGTGCGTGTCATGCCATCATGTGCCTTGATCTGAACAGAGCCGATGCCCTCAATGTCACATGGGTTATCATCTCCCATACGCACAACATCTCCCTTCTGTGCAGGTTTATAAGAACTAAACCAATCTCTGTTAGTGCAGATATGAAACGAACATGCGGAATCAAGTATCCATTCATCATGACCAGAAACACAACCAGCAAGAACAACCAGACAGTCTCCTGAATCAGAGTTCCCAGCAGCAGCAGAAGCAACAGATGCCTTACCATCAGAATTATTCTTCCTCTTCTCCTTATTCTGAAGCTTCCAACAATCCTCAATAAAATGAGTTTTATTCTTACAGTACTTATAGAATTTCTTGGTGGACGGTTTGGACTTTGAGCGACCTCTACCGTTGTGGCTCTTGTCACGATCGTTGCTCTCGTTGGAGGATCTGTGCTCACTTCTGCCTCTCACATGCAGTGCATCGCCCTTGGAGGACGACCCATCAGACTGCACCATGCCTTTCATCTTCTCCCTGGACTGGAGTGCCCCATAAACTTCCGCTAGGGTTAGTTCATCACGGCTCAAAAGTATGGTGTCACGAAAATTAGCATACGAATTGGGCAGTGAACATAACAGCAAAAGACCTAAGTCCACATCTTCATACTTCACCTCCATCGACACTAGGTCGGCAACGATCTCCTCGAAGACAGATATGTGGCTCAATATCGAACCACCCTCCTGCATCTTAAGCGTGAACAGCTTCATCTTCACATGCATCTTACTGGTTAGATCCTTGGACATACAGATCGATTCCAGTTTGAGCCAGAGTTCTGCAGCACTTGTTTCCTGCAGCACCTCTTGCAAAATATCATTAGATAGATGAAGCTGAATTAGGGACAGAGCCTTACGGTCCTTCCGCTTTTCTTCATCGGACCAATTGTCCTTCTTCTTCTTCCCGAAGTTTTCCAGTGCCTCATCGAGATCCTGAGTTTGCGCCAGAATAGCCCGCATCTTGACTTGCCACAGCGAGAACCTCGTGCTATAATCCAACAGCGGTAGATCATACTTCATTGACGCCATCGCAGAACCCTAAACTTGAAACCAAACTCTGGTACCACTTGTTATATACGTGGACGAATAAACGATGAAGAAGAACAAATCAAACCGCAGGGGACACGAGATTTAACGTGGAAAACCCTCCCAATGCGGAAGGGAAAAACCACGGGCGCCAGCCAGCAACACTTCACTATCAAGAGTCGGGTTACAACGCCGAACGGCGGCTTACAAGAAGATAATTATCAAGGAGAAACCCTAATCGGGTACATATACTCCGCTTCGCTCCGGCCCAAGCCTCCGGCGACGGGCCTCCGCTTCGCTCCGTCAGAAGTCGGCCTTTTATATGTGCAACTGAATTTGGAACATAACTCAACAGTTCCCGTGCCTCAAGTGCAGCGTGCTGGATCTCCCTCACGTTGTCGCCCAGGCTCCGTCTGATAGCTGCGTGCAGTTCGTCGCCGGCGACATGTTCGAGAGCATCCCACCGGCAAATACTATTTTCCACAAGATGCCGTTCAGCGTTCATCCGTATTGATTTCTGTTAAGAGTCTCATCCTGATCATATGTCTTTTGTAAACTGTCTTGTTTTAGAATGCTATCTCCTACTAACATTCAGAAATGTCAAAATTAAAAAATGCGCAAGTGTTGGCTCAAATGTACTGCCAAGAAGATTATCTTGGGAGTAGCATTCATGTAGTTTGAATCAATGAATGGTATGGTAATGATCATTTTCTAAAAGTTTTGATCAATTTGATGCTACTTCTAATCTGTCAGTGGATTTTGCACGGCTGGGGCGACGACGAGTGCGTCAAGCCACTGAAGAGATGCAAGGAAGCCATCCCTCCGCAAGAAGCTGGAGGAAAAGTGATAATCATAGATATGGTGCTGGGATCAGGACCATCGCATCTGACGTCATCGCCCTCCATGGAGTTGAACGAGACGAGCAAGAGTGGAACTAGATTTTCTTCGAAGCTGGATTCAAAGACTACAAGATTGTTACGCTTCTTGGTGTCCGGTCCGTTATCAAGCTTTATCCATGAAACCAAGACCTGTTAGATTAACATAAATAAGAACATCAACAGGATCGTTAGTCTTGCACAAAGAACACCCAGGACATGATTTACAGAGATGGTAGATGCATCACCATTTACAGGGACTTGAGATCCCGACGACGACATCGCTGACGACCCGTACCTGCGTGATGCATGCGTTGGTGAGGCGAACCGTAGAGTAGCAGTGAAGGCTGGCGTCCTTGTGGCGGCATCGGTCTTCTCGATGCTAAAGCGCGTGAGGGATCAGGCCTCTAGGGTTTGTCGGGGGCGGGTCAGTCCAACGGAAAAACGATAGATTTCGTGAAACCCCGGTCACCCCCTTTTATTGTTGCACTGCGCATCAGGGGACCGAAACCATCGTCGGTTTGGCGCACCCGATCATGACGCGTAGGTGGAGACGTGCGTCTCGTGTACGTACGACTCGGGCCTTCCGTTAGCCGTGAGATCAAAATCCAACATTCTCCCCTTGATCTAAAGGCTAATCATCATAAGCCCTTTCTCATTAGAACTTCACACCAAACCAACGTGTTGCAGCAGTCAATTAAATACCACTGAACCGCATTGCTTATAGCGCTACATTCTAAATCAATCGGATAAACATAATACTTTATGGGAGTTGGTTTCATAAGATGGTCCTCTGAATGTCCACAATCACAGGCTTTCTAGTAAACCCATGCCGGCTACATGATTACAAAAATTACTGGGTGGTAAGCCTTCTGTATGTGGATCTGTTGACACCAGATTTTGACTCGGTTGGAATCGTGCATAATAGAGCAGGAGTAGAGGCCGAGTCCGATTCTGAGTCTATCCGATTCCGATCGGAGGTCGTCCGATGGAAGTCCCGATCGGACACAAGACGAGGGAGGCCGGAGCGCATACGACTGTTGGAGATCTGTCTAGAAGCTTCTTCAGGGCCTTGTTGTGCGGCAAGATTGTAACAGTTTTTGGTAGTTTAAGATTAGATTGCTTTAGATAAGTTAGAGATATTGTCGTAGCCGGCAAGTTTTAGCTAGATTTCCAGGGTATAAATATAAACCCTGCGCCATTGTAAAAAACGTTCACACAACCAATACAACAAACACAACTTTCGGCCTAACGTGCCAACCAAACCCTTTTTTGTTGAGTTCTTCAGCAAGCAGGGCTGCATCATCTTGACCTCCGGTTTGTCTGTAAGTCCGACACCCTATCGAATTAATCTAGGCTTTAGATTGAGGCGCATCACCCTTCTTCGTTTAGTTAATTCACCAATTTATTGAGTTTGCATCTAGGCTTTAGATTGAGGCGTATCGCCCTTCTTCATTTAGATCTGCTCACCTTTTACCGTATCTTGCAAGTTTCATCCTGTCAGCTTATATCTGTGATAGATCTATTTTGTTTATCATAATTCAAGTGTTATAATAGATCTACTCTTATTGCCTATACAGCTGATTTAGATTTAATAAGCAAGTTACAATAAATCGAGTTTAAACGAGTTCTTTGATATACATTGATCTATCGGAGTAGATAAGCTAATCGGTGCCCTGCTAGCAACGCTGTCTCGCAATCGATCCGATTGCTAGTGACATACGGTTCAGTTTGTTTATCGCCTTTGGAAAAATGCATGTTAAAGAATGAGTTTAGATTAGATTTATCTCCGATTCGGCTCTCACGGTCGATGGTTTAAATCAATTTGTCTTATCTTCACGATTCGGTTTTCATAGCCGATGGTTTGTTTTAATACATGTCATATTCTCATGAATCGGACGCAAGGCCGATGGTTCATGTTTCTAAATCGGACCTCTCTTCATTCCGATCCGATTTTGCTGGAACGAATCGGGGCCTTGGCCGATGAGTTCCTTATTGTTTACTGATTAAACTCTACCTTGTTAATTTCAGGTCAAATTGACTGGCACGCCCCGAACCTCGAGACTTTGGACCTGCACTGAAGTAAAGCAAATCTTCCAGGCCACAGTGTTAATTTCCGAGAGTCAACGCTTGACTTTTTGGACGTCAACACATTTTGGCACGCTTGGTGGGACCAGAAAGCTTCTGCGATGGCACCTGGAGACAAGTCAGCTGCGATCCCTGCGGTCACGATGGAGGATCTTAGTGACGAACAGAAGAAGCTCGTGGAAGCACAAATTGAAGAATTCAAAAATCTGTGCCTCGACTCATTCAGCAAAACTCGCAATGCTGTAATCAAGAAAAATCAGTTTCCTGTTCCCCAGGAAGCGTTTGCTCAAATTACAGCCGTGGAGAGAAAATTCTTTCAAGATTTTGTAGATGCTGGTTTGAGTCATGCTTTGATTAACCAATCTGGAATATTGGTTAACACGGTGGTGGGATTGATTGCCCAATTGCTGGATGGAGCTATATTGAAGGATGTCCAGAAGGGACCTGCTTACTTTGATACTGGTGCTGCTTCGGCAATTAAGGATCTCAAGAAGAAGATGACGCAATTCAATTTGTCTACATCACCAGAAACAAATCCTGAGTATTATGAAACTCCCAAAATAACAAAGAAGACAAAAGCTAAGGCAGTGGAAGGAGGTGAAGAAGAAGAACAGGAGGGTGAATCGAAAGATAAGGCTAGTGGTGCAACCCAACATATTGATCAGTTTGGCAACCGAATTCCTGTAGTCGATGGCAAGATGGTGTATCCTGCTTTCTTCAACACTGAAAATCCACCAAAAACCAAGGGAGCTGACAATCGGGAGCAATCGAGCGGACCTACTGAAACACCAGTTATAATGACTCGTGCTCCGATCAGTCAGGGAAATTACACTCAGGAGGATTGGGCAGATAAGATTGCTGATGTCATGAAAAATTAGTTTGGTTTGAAGCCTAAGGGGCAATCTTATCTGTATCAGAAGCCGTATCCGGACTTGTTTGATACATTGCCTATGCCAGCCCGATTCAGGATTCTAGATTTTTATAAGTTTTTCGGACAAGGAGATGTTACCACCATTGAGCACATCAGCCGCTATACAATTCAATGTGGTGAAGTAGCATCAATTGATCCGTTGAAAGTCAAGCTGTTTCCCATGTCGCTTTCTGGATCGGCCTTTTCGTGGTTTTCTTCATTGCCACCAAATTCCATTAGTAATTAGGCCGATTTGGAAAAATAGTTTCATGCCTATTTCTTCATGGGAGTTCAAGAGACCAGGTTGTCCGATTTGACTGCACTCCGACAGAGGAATAGAGAATCGGTTAGCGAATTTGTTCAAAGGTTCAGAGATGTTCGCAGCCGATGCTACTCATTAAACTTATCGGAAGGACAGTTGGTCGATTTGGCTTTCCAAGGATTGTTGCCTCAGGTCAGAGACCGATACACAAGTCAAGATTTTGAAGGATTGGGGCACATGATTCAAAAGCTGTCTCAGTATGAGGGACGTGGAAACGACTATCGGAGGGAAAAATTCCAAAGGAAAATTGCTAATATTGAATATGACTCCGATGGTGACGAAGCTAAGGTCGATTTGGCTGAATGGACCAAGAACAAGAACCCTGTTGCTTGCCCATGGGTGAAGGTCGAGCCAGAAAGGTACAGTTTCGATATTACTAAAGCCGATAAGATATTTGATTTATTGCTAGCAGAAAAACAAATCAAGCTTTCCCCAAATCATACGATTCCTTCTGCCGAAGAGTTGAAGAAAAAGAAAGAGTGGTTTATTATTTGAGTCGGAAGTTAATTGACGCGGAAACGAGATATTTACCGGTTGAAAAATTATGCTTATGCTTATATTTCTCATGCACTAAGTTGAGACATTATTTGTTATCTTCTGAGTGCACCATCGTTTGCAAAACCGATGTGGTCAAGTATATGCTGTCCATGCCGATGCTGAAAGGAAGAATCGGGAAGTGGATTTTGGCGTTATCAGAGTTTGATTTAAAATACGAATTGGCTAAAGCGGTTAAAGGACAAGTAATGGCTGATTTCGTGACGCAACACATCGGAGATGAAGTTAAAATGGTTGAGCCGATGCCTTGGACACTATTCTTTGATGGGTCTTCGTGTGGCCAAGGATGTGGCATCGGAATCGTTATTGTTTCACCTTGGGGGGCAAATTTTGAATTCAGCTATCCGATGGATTCAAGTTTCACAAATAATCGGGTTGAGTATGAAGCATTACTGAAGGGATTAAAGTTATTGTTGGAAATCGGAGCTGAAGCTGTTGAGATTTTTGAAGACTCCCAGTTAGTGATTTATCAATTAATCGGTAAATATGAATGTAAGGATGATGTTTTGATTCGTTATTTTGAAGAATGCCGATTATTGATGAAAGAATTTGTGATGGTGAGTATTGAACATATCCCCAAGGCTCAAAATCAGGAAGCTAATAATTTGGCACAGGCTGCTTCCAGCTATCGGCGTTTCCATGACATCATGACGATAGAGCCAAAAATCGGAGATTGGAGGTATGAAATTATAAATTATCTTAAGGATCCATCAAAAAAGGTTTCTAGGAAGTTGAGATTCATGGCTGTAAAATATGTATTGCTCGACGATCAATTATATTATAAGACGATTGATGGCGTGTTGCTCCGATGTTTGAGTAAATCGGAATCCAAAGATATGATGGATGAAATGCATGAGGGAGTTTGCGGCGCACATCAATTGGCTTATAAGATGAAATGGATTATTAGGAAAACAGGGTGTTTTTGGCCGACAATATTAGAAGATTGTTTTGAATATTATAAAGGTTGCCAAGAATGTCAGAAATTCGGGAATGTGCAAAAAGTGCCTGCATCAGCCATGAATCCGATTATTAAACCATGGCCTTTTCGAGGACGGAGAATTGATTTGATCGGACAGATTTATCCATCATCGAGCAAGGGTCATAAATTCATATTGGTAGCAACAGATTATTTCACTAAGTGGGTCGAGGCGATTCCTTTGAAGATTGCCGATTCCAAAAATATGGTGGAATTCGTTAAGGAGCATATTATATATCGGTTTGGTATACCTCAAACTATTATGACCGATCAAGGAACTATGTTTATGTCTAACAAATTTCAGGATTTTGCTGCCAGTATGGGTATTAAATTATTGAATTCTTCTCCATATTATGCACAAGCCAATGGTCAAGCAGAGGTGCCAAATAAAAGTATTATCAAAATTATCAAGCGAAAGATTGATGAGCAACCGAGGCGATGGCATCTAACGTTGACCGAATCGTTATGGGCATATCGGATGGCGTGTCATGGTTCTACTAAATTATCCCCATATCATTTGGTTTATGGGCATGAAGCTGTTTTGCCTTGGGAAGTCAAAATCGGATCAAGAAGAATATCAGAATAAGGAAACTTGACTGCCGATGAGTATAAAAGCTTGATGAATTTTGAATTAGACGATTTGGCTGAAACCCGTTTAAGAGCCTTGGAGAATATTGAAAATAATAAGGCGCGAATTGCCAGGTACTATGATAAGAAAGTTAAGCCAAAGGAGTTCATTGAAGGAGAATTGGTCTGGAAACTGATTTTACCGATAGGGACTAAAAGTTCTAAGTTTGGAAAATGGTCGCCTAATTGGGAAGGTCCTTATCGTGTAAATCGGTGTGTGCCTGGGAATGCGTATATTTTGGAAACATTGGAAGGAGAAGAATTTTCAAAAGCGCTTAATGGAAAATATTTGAAGAAATACTATCCAAGTATTTGGGTCGATTCTTAAAGCCGATATCTTAAGTGATTTCGTCTAAGATAGCCAATATGATATGTATCGCCTTTAGAGCAAAAATATTCACAAGATAAGTGTTCGTCGACGATTAGTCTCGTCGGATCTGATCAAGTTCATCGATGGCCAATGTCATCGGAGCAGTGCAGCTAAAGAGTTTAACTATTACAAGAATTTGCGGATCATCTCGATCGCGCCCAATCGGATATTGTCAATCTTTTGGATTTCTTCTAAGTCCTCCACATTGGAGCCGGGGATGTTCTTGATGCTTTTATGGACTTGACGGACCTCATCCAGATGCTTCTGTAAGTTCTCACGCGCTGATGTGATTAGTGCTTGTCGGATGTTTGGACCCGGCAGTCCACACAGGGTAGCCTACGTGGTTGATTTGTTGAGGGACAGATCGAGGATCAGAAGCCGATGGTAACACAAGACGCAAGGATTGAACAGGTTCGGGCCGTCGAGATGACGTAATACCCTACGTCCTGTGTTGGGGGTGATTGTATTGCTGTGTATGAAGTTCCTGAAGGATCTCCGTAGTTGGGTTCTGTCCTAGGTTTTGTATCATGGGTTGTAATCGTAGATGTCATGTTCTGGAGGGGGGTCTCAAGGCGCCTTATATAGTCCGGCTGCCTTGAGTTACAAGTCGGCTAGAGATCGTAACCTACCCGAAATACAAGGATGCGATCCTATAACGATTACAGATATCTTTCCCTATAATTCCGGCTAGTTTATCTTGATCTCCGAGCTTTCTGCGGGATACGCCGCCTGCTTCCTTGCCGCGCGCGCCGTCGTGCCCATCCGGCTCGTCCGACTGGTGGGCCTCCCGACTGGTGGGCCACCCAGTCTGACAAACCGATCCAGTTGCACTCGGACCGGGCCGCCCCTTGCTGGTTGGGCCAATCCGCCTTCTGGGTACCCCTGGGGTCTACCCCCGACAAGCCCCCGAGTAGTACGTGGTTGAGAGACAAGTCGGCGAGGTCGTGCTGTCTGATGAGCGTCGAGCCTGCTGCAGTTGGAAGCGAAACCGCGTGATACTGGAGAGAAAAAGAGCCGTCTGCAACGGATGCGCCGCGAGGTGCGTCCGTTGGCCGTAGCCCCCGAGCCTTGAAGCGATTCCGAAGGAATCGGTCCAAGGGTTAGTAGCCTTCTTCTGAGGTCACTGAATGATCAACGGATGCGCCGCGAGGTGCGTCCGTTGGCCGTAGCCCCCGAGCCTTGAAGCGATTCCAAAGAAATCGGTCCAAGGGTTAGTCAAGGAGCATCTGACTAAACCATCCGGCGTTAATTTCGGCGTCCAGCCCCCGAGTGTGAGGGCCGGCGGAATCCTGAGAGACACGCCGAGTGGTCGTCCCGGCGCCAGCCCCCGAGCGTGAGGGCTGAGCACGCCGAGTAGTCGTTCCAGCGCCAGCCCCCGAGCGTGAGGGCTGAGCACGCCGAGTAGTCGTCCCGGCGCCAGCCCCCGAGCATGAGGACTGAGCACGCCGAGTAGTCGTCCCGGCGCCAGCCCCCGAGCGTGAGGGCTGAGCACGCCGAGTAGTCGTCCCATACCCTGCAACAAAGTAAAAATTCGAGAGGAGAAAGCATTCGGCGATATGTAATGTTAATGAACTCCGCTTCCTGCTTTTAAGTCTTTTGATTTCTCCGAGGAGTTGGCCTGTTACGTTTATGCACCCGATCCCCGATAGCCATAGTCCATAGCACAGGGAGCTGGGCCGCGTGCACGCGTAGGAGGGTAGGCGTACGGAAGAGCCGAGGTTTCACGGATCAAGGCGTGTGCTCCCCGAGTACTTTAGCAACTTGTTTTAAAGCTCGCGGAATTGACGAAGTTAATCGATTGATACTTATCTTGGCGAAAGGTTCGAGTCCCAGAGGATTCCTTCTCTGTCAGGTATGCCAAAGGAGAGGCAGGCAAAGCGGTGTCGTATCTGAGATGCGGCGTCAGGAATAGTGTTTCCGTGATTGCACAGGGCGCTCCCGTGGTCGAG
This sequence comes from Alloteropsis semialata, assembly GCA_004135705.1. Lineage (NCBI taxonomy): Eukaryota > Viridiplantae > Streptophyta > Magnoliopsida > Poales > Poaceae > Alloteropsis > Alloteropsis semialata. The sequence goes on along the minus strand of CM014277.1, from coordinate 53,477,229 downwards.
TGGAGCCAAAGGCGATAAGGGTGACCTGTGCATTTCGGGCTGAAGGGGAGACGCGTGGCGCGGAGTCCGCGCTCGTCATCGTGGAGGAAACCTCTTGTCCTCCGGTGACTAGGGGCTATAAATACCCGCCGGGGAGCCTGAGCTGCTACCCAAGAGCGAATAGATATAGGATCCTTGCGGTCAACATGCCGGAGGCTCATTGTTGGGTTCATTCACCGGGGAGAGTTCATGGAGTCAGCATGGTATGGTCCTAGAAGAGTGCTTGCGAAGGACCTGAGGCGTTGATCAGCGTGTGAGTGCTGTCCCGTTCACCCCCGCATTCCCATGTGACGAGGGCCATGTGGGGTGAAATGCTTTGTAGAGCAAGGGATAGCCGAAGGCATTCGCTATCAACCCTCCGCCGGCGCTGTCCTGTAATCGGCTGCAGTGATGCTACAAGAGAGCTTGCGAGGAGCTCATGTGAACCAAGGTTGCTCTGGATGTAGCACTAGGCGCAGGGACGAGTGCCCCAGGCCGTCATCTTGGCGGTTGATGTGTTTGATGTTTGTAACCGGCGCAAGTTCGGCTCCGTTGTAACTGTATTTCCTGCAAAAGGATTGCATTTTTTGTCTGTCGCAATTTGTTCGCAGCGTCAGTTCCCGAGCGTTTCGGGGCTGATCGAGCCCGCATGGCGCGCTGCTTTTGATGTGGCGCCAGCCCCCGAGTCCGAGTGCCGGTCGAACCTTAGCGGTACGCCTTCAGTTCTGCAGTGTTGGCTTCCGAGTGGTTCGGAGCCAATCGAGCCCGAGAGGCGCACTGACTTAACCATGGCGCCAGCCCCCCGAGTAGGAGCGCTGTTCGAGCCTTAGTGGCACGCCACTTGATCTGCAGTGTCGGCTTCCGAGTGGTTCGAGGCCAATCGAGCCCGAGAGGCACACTGTCTTCAATGCGGCGTCAGCCCCCGAGCGTGGGAGCTGTTCGAGCCTTAGCGGCACACCACTGGGTTTGCAGTGTTGGCTCCCGAGTAGTTCGGGGCCAATCGAGCCCGAGAGGCACACTGTCTTTAATGCGGCGTCAGCCCCCGAGCGTGGGAGCTGTTCGAGCCTTAGCGGCACACCACTGGGTTTGCAGTGTTGGCTCCCGAGTAGTTCGGGGCCAATCGAGCCCAAGGGGCACACTGGCTTTGTTGCGGCGCCAGCCCCCGAGCGTGGGAGCTGTTCGAGCCTTAGCGGCACGCCGACTTCTTTGTTTTGCTCGAGTGCTTTGGAGTCGTTTTTTACCGTTGACGCCCGGCGCGTAACGGAAGGCGAAGCGCCCAACGGCTCTTTTTACCGTTTCGCCCGCCGCCGCTAATCGTGTTATCTCGCGGTAATTTCGGGCATCAAGGCACGCTATAAAGGGTGAGGGTTAGACCCGGAGGGAAATCTTCCCATTCCCAGATCCGTCCTCCCTGTTCTTCGCTTTTCATCCCGCCATCACCAAAGCTCCCATTGCTCGTCAATCCGTTGTGCGATCTTAGCCACCACGGGGAGCGTAGTCTCGCTGATGCGATCGAAGACCCCTGCCGTTAGATCCATGGTGGGGAGGAAGAAGCTTACTGGCGTCCCCAAGTCTGACAAGATCCCCTCCCCTGTCCTCGCGTGGGTGCGGAGGAAGGTGACCACAGAGATGCTGGAGGAGATGGTGGAGCGGAGCATCCTCCCGTATCAGGCCGTGGCGGAGTGGCGGCCGAGCGCCGGAGAGGTGTTCCCGTCGGAGAACTCCGGCGAGCTGGTCCTTTTCAAGCCTTTCTTCGAGGCGGGACTCGGCTTGCCTACGGGGGCGTTCTTCCGAGGGTTGCTGCATTACTACGGGATCGAGGCCATCAACCTCAACCCCAACTCCATCATGGCGATCTCGGTCTTCATTCATCTCTGCGAGGCGTATCTGGGGATCTCTCCCCATTTCAACTTGTGGAGATATTTGTACTGGCTGAAGCCCCAGCCGAGTGAAGAGAAGATGGTGGTGGTTGGAGGCGCTGGATTTACGCTGCGTCAAGGGCGGAAGGACGAGTACTTCGACATTGCCCTCAACACCTCCAACAAAGGATGGAAAGCCGAGTGGTTCTATGTCGGGAACCACGAGCCGGCGATCCCCT
>CM014277.1:53432886-53474113 GCA_004135705.1 Alloteropsis semialata | reverse complement strand
GGCTTCTCGGCGGCTGGCCGACTTGGAGTGGCGAGACGAGGAAGCAGGAGCCCTCTGGGCATTGATCATGCCCGCGGCTGCAGTCAGCCTAGCCTTGATCCGGTTGAGCTCCGGGGTTTCCGGGATCCCTTCCAGCTCTTGGTGCGCGGCGGCGAGGTTGGCTGACGGGGTGCCGTAAACACCCACGCCGCCAATTTCTTGGATGAAGTCGTCTTGGAGATTACGCGTGACCCTGGGGTTTCGGCGTTCTCGCCGCGCGTCGCGGCGTCGTTGCTTCTCACCGTTGCGCCCGATCCTGGCGTCACGGTGCGCTTGATCCTCGCCTTGGACCGTTGGCTCATCGGCGGATATGTCGGAGACGAACATCTCCCGCTTGGCAGGCGTGATCCTCTTATTTGGAGGGAGGACACGTGTCACCCGCGGGAAAGTCGGGGTTGGTTCAGGTGGAGTCGGCGTATCCTGAGGATGAGGATGCTGTGTCGCCGCAACGTCCGGAGCAGATCCAATCTGGGTGGTCGTGACGTGATCGACCGCCCTGACCGCATCTGGGGAGTAGTCGGCGTTCACGCGTGTTGACGCGGAAAATCGGCGGTCGTATCCTCCGCGTGCAGTACAAGAAGACCAGGGAGATCTGCTTCACTCCAGTGCCAGCCTACACTCCAGTTCAGGTTCGCGGCGTGCAGTCAATTTGACCTGAAATTGACAAGGGGATAAAACAGTTAAATTATTCTTTGATTGTGCCGGCTCTATTCCAAACGATGGAGGAACGTCGAATTTTAGCCAAGACCCAATCAGGCACGTGTCGGCCGATACCAATCGGACCTCAAAATCGGACTTCATTGATGACGTCAATCAGACCGAGTAATCGGACCTCAATCAGACACCAAATCGGACCTCAGAATCGGACCAATCAGGATCGGACCTTGATTGATATAACAGATCAGCCTTTGAATAATAAAATAAAGCATAAAACAAGGCCAATATGTAAAATAATGGATCAGCTGTGTCTTTAGACAAGATATCAAATAATCAAAGTGTAAGCCGATACATTGTCCACCTTGCCTAGTTGCCAGTTTGACTCATCTTATCGGACCATCTAACCAACCGATCGGACTATAGCCTTTTCAGAGAAATCTAGCTCCGACGTAGGGAATCTAGATTTCTCCAACTATGATCAGATCGGATAGCTAGACAATCAAACTCGACTCATCAACCTGTCAATTAAACAAGATGCTCGCACAGGTGTTGACCAGATTAAGCAAATAAGCAGTAAAAACATTAACAGGGTCGTTCTGATTCTAAGATATGCTACCAAATAATCAAGCGAGACTTAGCTCCGACGTAGGGAATCTAAACCACACTTAACATTCAAATAGCAATCAGGTATAACCAAAGCTTCCTTTGACTAATCAAGATGAATCTAGCTCCGACGTAGGGAATCTAAACTAAGCATGACAATCAAAGATCAATCTAAGTATATTGCGAAGATCCAGCTCCGACGTAGGGAATCTACATCAAACGCAATACTCGAAGAACAACCAGATTAAACCACAAAGCAGAATCGGACCTAGAACGATGCTGTAAGATAAATATTGCTTAAATCGGACCAAGACCAATGCTCAAAGCCATTGAAGAAGTAGAATTGATTCACATGGCGTAGATCTAAACCAATCTAGCAACTCCAAACAAACCGCAAAAGCTGCCTTTAGTAACCAAGATGAGTCTAGCTCCGACGTAGGGAATCTAGCCTAATCTTGATATCTAGCTTCGACGTAGGAAATCTAGACTTAAAGTGCAACTCGATAAAACGATTAACTGTTGGATAATTAATATTGATCTAGCTCCGACGTAGAGAATCTACATCAATCTTGCTTATCCAGAGATAAATCGGTTGAACAGTATAAAGGAGAAAGGGCGATGCGCCTCAATTCAAAGCCTATACTAGTTCGATAAGTTGACTAACTTACTGGTAAGCCGGAGGTCAGATCTGATGCAGCCCGTCCACCGATAAGCTTCGTCGATAAACTACTACTAGGGTTTTTGGCGTGAAGCCGGGTTGTATTGATTGTGAGAATAATTCTTTACAATGGATGAGGGTTCATATTTATACCCTGGTCATGATGAGTCCTGATCGGACTTGACTAACTTGCAGATAAAGTAAACTAAGCTTAACATAAAACGGGACTCCCATATGCCTTCTGAAAAGGAAATAGTCCCCGCATCTGATACGCTTCCTTCTTAGCCGACGCGCCCTTCTTCTTTTATCCATCATCAGATCGGACTTCTTGTTTCATCGGACTCCTCTCCAGCATCGGCTTCCTGCCTCGTCACATTCATCTTTGACCAGTCAACGGGCCCATCGCACAGTATTAGCCTCTCTACGTCATCATCTGACTCAGCATATCTGGTGCGAAAATCTGGTGTCAACAACACGTTCGCCGAGTGCTTGCTGGTAGACGGCCCCGCTGTTCCCGAGTCCCAGCGGGAATCGTGTCGGCGAGGCGATGCTCTGACGAGCAGATTCGGTGAGTTCGATGCATTCACCGATGGAAGCGATGGCGTGGTCCATGTCCGCCTCGAACTGGCGTTGGCGTGCAGCCCATCGGCGCCTTCGCTCCTCGGGCGTCTGCTGCACCCTGCGTGGCGGAGGCGGAGTGGACGAAGCAGTCGGCGGTATAGGAGAAAGCGTGTTCCCCTCGGATGGCGGGAGAACGACGCTGGCCGTCGCGGTCACCGAGTTGTTGGCGATGGTTGGCGACGGAGCAGTGATGGTGACGATCCCATCTGGCGTAGCGTCAAGTCGCGGCGCTGTCTCCTCCGGGGTGGCGTCACGGGTGAAGGAGAGCTCTCCCTCGGGTCCGGCGGTGAAGACCATGGATCCGAAGAAGAACATTGCCCCCTCAGTGATGGAAATCTTCACGGATGCCGGCGTGATGACGGCGGAAGTGGATGCCATCGAGCTTGCAGATTGATCTCGTCGATCAACCCCTACCTGGCGTGCCAACTGTCGGATGTTTGGACCCGGCAGTCCACACAGGGTAGCCTACGTGGTTGATTTGTTGAGGGACAGATCGAGGATCAGAAGCCGATGGTAACACAAGACGCAAGGGTTGAACAGGTTCGGGCCGTCGAGATGACGTAATACCCTACGTCCTGTGTTGGGGGTGATTGTATTGCTGTGTATGAAGTTCCTGAAGGATCTCCGTAGTTGGGTTCTGTCCTAGGTTTCGTATCGTGGGTTGTAATCGTAGATGTCGTGTTCTGGAGGGGGTCTCAAGGCGCCTTATATAGTCCGGCTGCCTTGAGTTACAAGTCGGCTAGAGATCGTAACCTACCCGAAATACAAGGATGCGATCATATAACGATTACAGATATCTTTCCCTATAATTCCGGCTAGTTTATCTTGATCTCCGAGCTTTCTGCGGGATACGCCGCCTGCTTCCTTGCCGCGCGCGCCGTCGCGCCCATCCGGCTCGTCCGACTGGTGGGCCTCCCGACTGGTGGGCCACCCAGTCTGACAAACCGATCCAGTTGCACTCGGACCGGGCCGCCCCTTGCTGGTTGGGCCAATCCGCCTTCTGGGTACCCCTGGGGGTCTACCCCCGACAGTGCTGGGGTCTGGTTGAGCTCGTCTCGGGTCTCCGACATCTCCTTACGGACTTCTTCGAGCCGTTTGAGCAGTTCGTCCTCGATGCCTTTGAGATGCTTCATCCGATTTTCCAGCTGTGTTGGTTTGGCCTCCAGAGTTTTGATTTGGGCTTGCATGGCTTTTAGTTCATCTTTGCCATCTTCACGCCTCTTGATTAAATATTCTTGAGCCAGCCGATCCGATATTCTTTGGCGTGCAGCAAAAACTTGGGGCTGGTGTCCTTCAATAAAGGCCGCGGGAATAATCGCACTTTCTAGCTCTGATGGCAGTTGACCTTTCAAGCTCTTGAAAATTTGACGAATCGGCTCTGCATCTTCTACAAGGACGGCAACGCTTTTGTTCAAGTGATTCAACATTTCTTCAAGCTTTGCCTTGACTTCATCGAAGAATGCAGAAGACGATTGCGCTGAGCTGATTTCTTCTTCTCCGATGGCAGCGTCCAGATCAAGTGATGCGAAGCTCAATGCTGGAGAATCGTGCGCCTGAAACAAAATATTGATGAACAAATGTTATTAAAACAATAAGTATTGAGTCAAGAGGATAAATCGGTACCAGTTTGAATTGCCCTTCCCGGACATAATCGGGGATTACTTGAGGCTGAGCGACACTTGTGCTGATTTCTATCGGAAGTTCCTGGGTTGGCTCAATCGGAGGCGTTATCGATGAAGTTATTGCTGGCTGTTCAGGGATAGCCTCCGATTGAATGTTTCCAGTTTGGTCCTCCGATTGAACATTTGCAGCCGGATCCTCTCCGATTGGTTGCTCAAGGATTGCCCCCAATTGCACGATTGTACTTGGGTCCTCAACAATGGGTTGCAGAGTGGTGGTCTATAAACGAATCGGTTAAGATCAAATACATATTTTCGTATGAGATATAAATTGGATTAAGATTACCTGTTGGGCTGATTCTGTTTGGACATCTTGGGTTGGAGCCGGTTGAGGATCAGGCTGTATGATATTTGTTTGCTGGAAAAAAAGAATTATTATTGCTGATTTAATCTAAGGAAAAGTGGAAATAGAGAAAATCGGATTGTTACTGATACTGCATCAAGTAACATCTTTGCGCCCTCGGTAGCTTTCTGTGCGGTTTCTTCGGCAGCTCGGGAAGTTGATTGACCAAGAATTTTTCCAGGAGGCTGTACAAAGGGAGGTTATTAACCTAAAATTATGAATCGAAAAGAGGAATCAGAGGTATAAAGTGTACCACGTGGCTTTTCTTTGGTTCCTTTGATCCGATGACTTTGCTTGTAGTGGCCTTCCTTTTGAATTTTCCATCCATAATATTGGCCAAAGATGGAGCAGAAGAGCCGATTCTTGGATTTGGGGTCTTCACTGCATACCGGATCGGTCTCCCACTATTGCTTACAGCCGGTGCATTTTCCTCAGTGGGCTGCAAGATAATTAGGAATGTAAATTTGGAAATTTATTCAAATAAGGTCGAGTAAAGAAATATTTTTGGAACATTTACCGGATTCTCTGGCACATCATAATCAGAATCGATCAAGGTGCAGTAAGTGATGGCCGGGATTCTGAATATGTGAGTCGATAGCTCTCTCCACCAAAGTTTGAATAATCTTGATTGAAAGCTGGTGCAAAACCACTCGGGTATGACAAAATCGGCGGCTGGAGCTAATGCCATAACTCTGTCCATCTCTAAATCGGATGAAACTGGCTCTCTGTTTTGAATCTTGTCAGAGAAGTATAAGCCGATTGGGAGTTGGCCAAAACCCAACTGACGAGCTGCTACCGATGGGTTATAAAACTCATAAGACGTGACCTTGCGCCCGTGTATTATATTGCTGCCAAGGATTGCCGGCGTGATGAAGGATTTGAGGGCCGGCATGATTGAGTCAAGATCACTGTTGATATTGAATAGTGGCAGTTCATATTCTAACTCAGCATCGGGGTAAGCAAAGAAGAGAAGGTGCTCCGATGCAACTCCACGATAAAAACTCTCGAAAAAGGTTTCCATATCATGAGCATTGAGCCTAGATCCGGGGCAAACTGCTGCTGCTTCGCCGTAAGACATGCATCGGCGCACTGTGCCTTCTTCTTGTTCAGTGTAGAAGGAAGGGAATCGGTGGTCTTTGAACTTATAGTGCAACGCCAATTGGAACTGGTTATTCAACCAGAGTTGGATGAACCACCAAGGTCCTCCGATGTGGCCGATAGCTTGACCTGCCAGGAGTCTGGTTGATGCTTGGTGCAATAAATGATATACCGCTCCAAGGAGAACGCGGCCAAGCGGTACCGATACACCACGGGCTAGTAACTCTGCGATCGGCTGCATATTTGAAGTTGCTCCAAGGGTCGATCCGCAGAAGACAAATTTTTCTAACCACATGTTGAGGAAGGCTGCATGCTCCCTGTCTCCGACTGTGCCGGTCTTGCAATGTTCAGCGACATAATTCTTCCAGCCTTTGGAGCCAGGGCTGACTAGTCTGTGCCCAAGATCGATGAGTACTTTCCTTGGATTTGTGGCATTTATGGTGTCTAGGCCAGTTAACATATGCACGTCCATCAAAGTGGGGGTCATCGGTGCATTTCTGAAGAGATAAGCATTCAGTGCATCGGACCAGAAAAGGGACGAAGAGGCCAGTAGGTTTTCATCCTTGACCATATCGGCGAGGGAAAGAGTGATGCACTGGCCGATATTATTTTCATCCCAAAGAACAGATTTGGCAGCGCGGACTCTAAGCAGCCAATTTCTCCATCCAGGAACGACGCTTGGCCACGATCGGAAGGAGCCTGACCAATCGGACGTCTGTAGGTCCGATCCCTTAAATGGAATTCTCTCCGATTCCATGTTTATTAAGTCCGTCGGATCGGGGTCGCCCATCGGACCAAGATAATACCCAGCATTGACGTGGGAGACGGGAATGACCAGATTGTTCTTAAGATGCTATTCAAAAGAAATGAAATGATAAATACGAGTATGGAGGTTCACAGGCAGTTCTAGGGTAAAAATGCAAGAATTAAAGGAAGATTTTGGGCAATTTTTACCTCGGGAACTTGGTCAGCGGTAGCTTTGTCAAGAGGAGCCGCCATTGATGATAGAATAGATCTATAATGAACAGTGAAGCGGATGAATAGATTGAAAAAATCACCATGGGAAATGCAGTAAAAACCAGATGCGTGGTGTGAATCATGTGTGGAGTAGTTCCTTACCCGATTTGCGATGAAAAAAATCGAAGATTGAGGATTCGGTGATCGTCGTCCGAGAGCTCACAGGAGCGGCAATGGTGGAGTGTTTGTGCGCGTGATAGCAGATGCAAAACAGAGGAAGGAGGCGACGGTTCAGTATTTATAAGGCTTATGGGAGAAGGAACCGCCCGAAGGCCACGGCGCCGAATCCGCACGGGATTCGAGGATTGCAACAGTGAAGCGTGCATGTTTCCATACACTGATCGTTGCCAGAGCCATCATTGCTTGGGAGAATTTTGGAACAAAATAATATTTTATCCTAAAATTGGGGGGCATGTGTTGACACCAGATTTTGACTCGGTTGGAATCGTGCATAGCAGAGCAGGAGTAGAGGCCGAGTCCGATTCTGAGTCTATCCGATTCCGATCGGAGGTCGTCCGATGGAAGTCCCGATCGGACACAAGACGATGGAGGCCGGAGCGCATACGACTGTTGGAGATCTGTCTAGAAGCTTCTTCAGGGCCTTGTTGTGCGGCAAGATTGTAACAGTTTTTGGTAGTTTAAGATTAGATTGCTTTAGATAAGTTAGAGATATTGTTGTAGCCGGTAAGTTTTAGCTAGATTTCCAGGGTATAAATATAAACCCTGCGCCATTGTAAAAAACGTTCACACAACCAATACAACAAGCACAACTTTCGGCCTAACGTGCCAACCAAACCCTTTTTCGTCGAGTTCTTCAGCAAGCAGGGCTGCATCATCTTGACCTCCGGTTTGTCTGTAAGTCCGACACCCTATCGAATTAATCTAGGCCTTAGATTGAGGCGCATCACCCTTCTTCGTTTAGTTAATTCACCAATTTATTGAGTTTGCATCTAGGCTTTAGATTGAGGCGTATCGCTCTTCTTCGTTTAGATCTGCTCACCTTTTACCGTATCTTGCAAGTTTCATCCTGTCGGCTTATATCTGTGATAGATCTATTTTGTTTATCATAATTCAAGTGTTATAATAGATCTACTCTTATTGCCTATACAGCTGATTTAGATTTAATAAGCAAGTTACAATAAATCGAGTTTAAACGAGTTCTTTGATATACATTGATCTATCGGAGTAGATAAGCTAATTGGTGCCCTGCTAGCAACGCTGTCTCGCAATCGATCCGATTGCTAGTGACATACGGTTCAGTTTGTTTATCGCCTTTGGAAAAATGCATGTTAAAGAATGAGTTTAGATTAGATTTATCTCCGATTCGGCTCTCACGGTCGATGGTTTAAATCAATTTGTCTTATCTTCACGATTCGGTTTTCATAGCCGATGGTTTGTTTTAATACATGTCATATTCTCATGAATCGGACGCAAGGCCGATGGTTCATGTTTCTAAATCGGACCTCTCTTCATTCCGATCCGATTTTGCTGGAACGAATCGGGGCCTTGGCCGATGAGTTCCTTGTTGTTTACTGATTAAACTCTACCTTGTCAATTTCAGGTCAAATTGACTGGCACGCCCCGAACCTCGAGATTTTGGACCTGCACTGAAGTGAAGCAAATCTTCCAGGCCACAGTGTTAATTTGCGAGAGTCAACGCCTGACTTTTTGGACGTCAACAGTATCCGCAAGCATAAATTTGGTACCAATGTGCTCAATCTTAATTGTTTGATCCTGGACTCTATCTTTCACAACATGATACTTAATGTCAATATGTTTGGCAGAAACACTTGACTTATTGTTACTAAAATAGAAAACTGTGGGTTGATTATCGCAGTACATCATTATTGGCTTTGAAATGCTGTCCACCACTCTTAAACCCGGAATAAAATTCTTCAGCCATATAGCATGCCCGGTAGCCTCATAACATGCCACATATTCAGCCTGCATTGTCGACGATGCAGTAAGTGTCTGTTTAGAGCTTTTTCATGATATAGCTCCTCTTGCGAGAGTGAAGATGTAACCTGACGTGGACTTTTTGTCATCAACATACCCCGCAAAATTAGCATCAGAATAACCAACAACCACAAGGTCATCGGACTTTCTATATACAAGCATGTATCCTTAAGTACCTTGCAAATAGCGTAATACTTTCTTAATGGCTTTCCAGTGGTCTAAACCTGGATTTGTCTAATATCTGCCAAGTACTCTGGTAACATAAGCGAGATCAGGGCGAGTACATACTTGAGCATACATAATGTTTCCGACAGCTGAAGCATAAGGCACAACCTTCATTTGATCGATTTCATACAGAGTCTTTGGACATTGGAATTTTCCAAACTTATCGCCCTTCACAATAGGAGAAGGCGTGGCAGAGCACTTATACATATTGTATCTCTTTAGCACTCTGTCAATGTATGCCTTTTGTGATAAACCTAATGTTCCTTTGGACCGATCTCGGTGAATTTCAATACAAGAACATAAGAGGCTTCACCAAGATCCTTCATATCAAAATTTGACAAGAAATCTCTTGGTCTCAAGCAGCATATCCATATCGCTACTGGCCAATAAGATATCATCCACATAAAGAATAAGGATAGTAAACTTACTCCCCTTGAACTTAACATAAATACAATTGTCAAGTTTATTTTCTTTAAATCTGAATCTCCTTATGACATCATCAAACTTTAAATACCATTGTCTAGATATCTGGTTTAGGCCATAAATAGATTTCTTAAGCTTGCATCCCAAATGTTCCTTGCCTTCCACAACAAAACCTTCCGGGTGAGTCATGTAAACATTTTCATCCAATTCTCCATTCAGGAATGCCGTTTTCACATCCATTTGATGCAACTCTAAATCATAATGTGCCTTAAGTGCCATAATAATCCAAAATGAATCTTTAGTTGAGACAGGAGAGAATGTCTCATTATAGTCAATTCCTTCCCTTTGGATAAAACCCTTTGCCACGAGCCTTGCTTTATACCTTTCGATATTCCCTTTGGAGTCACGTTTGGTTTTGTAGACCCACTTGCAGCCTACTGTTTTGGCTCCATCAGGAATCTCTACTAAGTCCCATACATCATTCGTACCCATGGACTTTATTTCATCTTTCATTGCATCAAACCACTCAGATGAATTTTCATCCTTCATGGCCTCCTTGAATGAACAAGGATCATCTGCCTTTCCAATATCATTTTCATCTTCATTCATGTAAATTTCATAATCATCAGGTATGGCAGGCCTTCTCTCTCATTGTGATCTCCTGATCGGTTCAACAATTGGTTCATTAATCATTAAAGGGGACTGATGAGTCTCTTCATTATTTGTAGCATTAGTGTCAATTTCAGAGTCTCCATTAGGAGGAGTAGCAACAACATCAGCTGGAGGAACAATAGGCGTCACACTCGCAGAGGGTGCCGGAGCTACAACTATTTGAGGGATGGGAAAATCAGGCTCTGGGATTAGCGGTGAGGGAACATAAACCCGCTTTTCCTCAAGATCGATCTTCCTGGGCTCCAAATTCCCACTTATTCCACCATTTTCCAAGAACGCGGCGTGTCTGGTTTCAACAAATTTGGTAATACAATCTGGACAATAGAATCGATAACCTTTAGACCTTTCAGAATAACCAATAAAATGGCAAATTACTGTTTTGGTATCCAATTTCCCAATCTGTGGATTAAATACTTTAGCTTCTACTGAGCAACCCCATATGTGCAAGTAATTCATACTCAGTTTTCTCCTCGTCCATAATTCATAAGGAGTTTTCGGTACTGATTTACTGGGGACCCGAATCAGTATATGCACAACAGTCTTTAGTGCTTCCATCCACAACTTGGTTGGCAAAATGGAGTGGTTTATCATACTTCGCACCATATCTATAAGTGTACGGTTTCTTCTTTCTGCAACTCCATTTTGCGGTGGATCACCAGGCATTGAGTATTGGGCAGCTATACCATTCTCATGAAGATATTTGGCAAAGGGGCCAGGCACTTGCCCATAAGTTGCATGTCTACCATAATACTCTCCACCGCGGTCTGAGCGTCCTACTTTAATCTTTAAATCATGTTGATTTTCTACTTCAGCCTTGAATATCTTAAATTTTTCAAGTGCTTTAGACCGTTCTTTAATAGGGTATATGTACCTATACCTTGAGTAATCATCAGTGAAAGTAATGAATGAGTCAAACCATCAATAGACATTATTGAGAATGGACCCCATATGTCAGTGTGAATTATTTGCAATGGTCCTGTGCTGTGATTGGCACCTTTCTTTGTATGCTTAACATAATTCCCCTTAATGCAATCTAGACAGTGATCTTCTGTGTCATTAAAGTCTAGAGGAGGAAGTATTTGTCCTTTAATTAGTCTTTCAATCCTCTCCCTTGAAATATGGCCCAAGCGACAATGCCATAATTTTGAGGATGACTCATTAATACTCTTGCGCTTTTTGCTTTCATCACAGACATTCATAGATACATAATCTTTTAGAGATAGCAAATAAAGCATGCCATATAGAACGACACGACCAGCATTAATACTGGACTTAGTAGAAATCAAAAATTTACCATCTCCAAAATTACATGAATATTTATTAACATCCAAACATGAAACCGAAATCAAATTTCTCCTAATTGCGGGAACATAAAGAACGTTTTTAAGCTGAAGTACAAAACCATTATTCAAAACTAAGGGAACTTGTCCTATAGCTCTAACTTTAGCTTCATGTCCATCAGCCCCTTGGAGGCTTCTTTCCCCGCGGCTCAGACTTCGGGATGTACTAAAGCCCTGCATAGAATGGGTCACATGTGTCGTAGCACCAGAGTCAATCCACCACGTGTCTGAGGAGAAATCAGCATAAAGAAATTCATCAACAAAACTATTACATCAACATTACCTTTCCTGGTGAGCCATTTCAGCCAACCTGGACAGTCATCTTTGAAGTGGCCTTCCTTCTTGCAGAAGTGACATGTGTTGTCCTTCTTTCCCTGAAAGTCACCAGGTGCTGAGGAGCTTGAGCCAGGGCCTAAGGAGTTAGGACCAGGGCCATGAACCTTAAACTGAGGTTTCTTGAAGGGAGAAAAGCTTGCTTTTGTTTCTTTTTCCCCTTTCTGTTCTGGCCCTGTCCCTGACCTTTCTAAGGAGAGCTTACATTATTTATAGCATCTTTCTTCTCAGATCTGATTCTCTCCTCCTCCTGGACACACATAGCAATTAAATCACTAGTGCTCCATTTTCTTTTCAGTGAAAAATAATTCACCTTAAAGGCCTCAAACTCTGCAGGGAGAGATGTCAGAATATAATGGACAAGGAAAGCATCCTCTAAGCCCATCTTCATCTGCTTAAGCTGAGCATTAATATCAATAATCTGCATAATGTGCTCACGGACATTCCCATTTGCACCATCATGTTTAGCCTGAGTGAGCCTCTTCATAAGAGTGGAAGCATAAAATTTAGAGGACCCCTTGTAGTGTTCCTCCACAGAAGCAAGATACTCCTTAGCATTTCCATTATCAGGGATAGCACCCCGGATGCTCTCAGAAATAGAGTTCTTCATGATCTGTCAACAGAGACGGTTTGACTGCTCCAACTTCTCAGCATTAGCCAGGTACTCAGCTCTCTTGGTGTGGTAATCCTCCACACCCTCCTCAGGAGCTTTGGGTTCATCAATAGCAGCAAGAGTTCACTGAAAAACATAAATTGTCACATCAGTAATAAACACATAATTTGCATGAAATTAATCCATGTTGGTACGATTAATAACATGCAATTCTAAAATATATCACCGTTGGGCAGAAATGAATTAAAATAAATAAATAACACATATTCATAAAACAACTTTGGTCAGAATTATAAATATGAGTTAAATATAAACATAATAAATAACATGAGAATCACTAATCAAAATTTCCCATTGGTTCCATTTTAATTAGAGAAGAGCATACGCAGCGGAATGAAAATTTCATAAACATTCAACATAATTTTGGGCATTTATCATAATTTAATCAGTGTAGTATACATAATGAATACATCAGAATACATCAGAAATCATCAAAATACATGAAATACAGCATAAATACATGAATTAATACATGAAAATACACTGAATAAAAGGAAAAACATTAAAAGTTTCACAGGTTGAGACAACACACAGCCGGCCCATTCTCCAAAATCGGCCGAAAATGGCGCCTCCCAAAAACCCGATAGGGCTCGAGGCCCAGCACCCAATGGCTGGGCTGCCGATTCGGCCCAGCTCGGGCTCTCTCCCCTTTCCGCCTCCATCGGGGACGTCCATCCCGATCGGACGGCTTGCGTGAGTCAAGCCTTGAACAAAAACGCCGGTCGGCTGCCCCTCAAAACCCTAATCCATTTTTGTTTTCGTGTTTTTCGTGACCGAGAGGAGCCAGGCGGGCGGTGCGCCGGCGACTCACAACCACGCCGCCGCGGGCCTTCTCACAGTGCTTGCGTGCGGCCGAGCCGCGCGCGGCTCCGCCGAGCAGCCTCGCTGCGGCGCGCATCTGCAGTGGCGGCACGCGGACATGAGAGGCGGCGGAGCGCGGCGCACAGTAGCAGCGGCGGTGCACACCAGTAAGCGGCAGCGGCGGCGCGCAGCTCACAGGAGCATAAGCAGCACGTAAGTGACGCCAATTTACTTCTATGGTTCGACATTTGGGGTTTCGGATTTTGGGGAAAACTGGCTAGGGTTTTGGGATTTAGGGAAAAAACATTAGGGTTTGTTGATCTATTCGATTCCCCTCCTTTTACATGCTGTTCTAAGCCCCGATTTTGAAATCCGACGACTTGAAAAGGGGGGTTTGCGTCAGATTCGCACTAACAGAGGTGGTGGTGTTACCCTAACCAAGACATAAACATGAGTGAAAACCTAATCCATGAACATTTGCATCTACCATTAGCTAATTAATCGCATAAAACAACATTAGAGATGATTCATTAGCACTTAAACATGATTACCTAGCATTAATTTGACTTAACAGAGGGCAATTAGCATTCACAGAGGCATAAAACTTTAGGGTTCTAGGCAAGATTAGGGGGCTCTGGAGCCAAATGTTAGATTAACATAAATAAGAACATCAACAGGATAGCTAGTCTTGCACAAAGAACACCTAGGACATGATTTACAGAGATGGTAGATCCATCACCATTTACAGGGACTTGAGATCCCGATGATGACATCGCTGACGACCTGTGCCTGCGTGATGCAGGCGTTGGTGAGGCGAACTGTAGAGTAGCAGTGAAGGCCGGCGTCCCTGTGGCGGCATCGGTCTTCCAGATGCTGCAGCGCGTGAGGGATCGGGCCTCTAGGGTTTGTCGGGGGCGGGGTCAGTCCTACGGAAAAACGATAGATTTCGTGAAACTCTGGCCACCCCCTTTTATTGTTGCGCTGCGCATCAGGGGACCGAAACCATCGTCAGTTTGGCGCCCCCGATCAGGGCGCGTAGGTGGAGACGTGCGTCTCGCGTCCGTATGACTTAGGCCTTCCGTTAGCCACAAGATCAAAATCCAACAAGACCATCTATCCTGGAATAATCAGAGCACAAGGTGACAGCACCACAAGTCTGTAATCTGTAAGCCGAAAAACTATGTTATATTAAGAGTATAAATAAGCACTTGCCGCTGGCAAGTATTTCATGAATGTACACCAGTAGAATGTTCAAGCTCGTCAATAAACTTGTTTGTGTTTTGAGCCATAATCAGACCAGCTGATGAGGCAGTCAACTCCCTGTGGTGCTAGGGATGCCAGCCTCTTAGTATGCACTTGTTGGTGCCCAAGTAGTATTTGTTGCCCCTTGATGCCTGTATTAGAAATGGTTCATGTTGTAATACTTGTGCAATAAATATATTTTTGCATTTTTATCTCACTGTGCTAAAAACATTGTGGGCTTACGATACTAAGGGCCTGTTTGGAAACTTACTATTCTATTACACGTGTAGGCATTTTGCACTCGAGCACCAGCGATTTTTTTGAAATGGTTGTTTGGGTAAAATGCTTCCTGCCTTTGTGAACACCCTTTGCCTTCCAGCAACTCAATTAATTGATGCACTCATGTGCTAACTCCAATCGCCACCAGCATGTTACGCCCGCCATGCCGCCATCGCGAAGCTGCAGCCACGCGCTGATCGACGGCCTCCATGATTTCAGCGATGCCCACTACCACATGCCCACTACCACAGGAAACGTTTTTAGGAGCGGGCAAAAATGATTTGCAGGCGCAGGGCGGGGACCTGCTCCTGCTTTTCACACCTAAAAATGTGCATTAGCAGGAGCGAACCAGCACCCGCACCTGCAAAACCATTTTCAGGTACCGGCCAAGCCCCCAACCGCTCCTGGAAATTGATTTCTAGGTGCGGTTGAGAGCTTGGCCCGCACCTGGAAATGGCCTTTGCAGGTGCGGGCGGCCATCTCAACCGCTTGGCCCGCACCTGGAAATGGCCTTTGCAGGTGCGGGCGGCCGTCTCAACCGCACCTGCAAATTTGCAGGTGCGGTTGAGGCCGCCCGCACCTATAAATGTTTTCCACCAAATTGATTCACAACAAATACTTCCCACCAAAAATTGATTCGCACCAAATATTTCAATATTTTTTTAAATTTGTTTTCTAATCTCAGTAAATTTATTTCAGTCAGTACGATGAGACCAAATTTCAGTAGATTTATAAGCGTGCATGGAGATAGTCTTAATACAAACAACTACAGGTACTTCTGCCACTACGAAGATAGTCTTAATACGAAGTACTACACAAAACAACATGTTCATTACAACAATGGTGTTGACGATCAAATTTGGCACAAGGCTAATCGGGCATCAGAAACCGGTGGCACCGGATTCTAAAACCGAAGACACTGGTTTCTTTCTGTAG
Organism: Alloteropsis semialata; assembly: GCA_004135705.1. Taxonomy (NCBI): domain Eukaryota; kingdom Viridiplantae; phylum Streptophyta; class Magnoliopsida; order Poales; family Poaceae; genus Alloteropsis; species Alloteropsis semialata. The sequence goes on along the minus strand of CM014277.1, from coordinate 53,458,518 downwards.
CCAGTTTGGCAACAAAAACCGGTGGAACCGGATTTGGAAGCCAGTGGAACCGATTTTCCCCGAGTCTTAATAAGTTTGGACTCTTTTTGTAGGTCCGAGTTGTAATAGGGCATTTCTTGCGGGGCAAGACCTCCTCACCCTATAAATATAAAGGGCCACGGCCGATTGAGTGTTTATCCAATCGATCAAATCAAAAATACCTTTACTTTTTGTCATCTCCAAAACCTAGGTTTTCCAACCCTAATTGCTGTTCGTACTTCATCTCTACGGCGTTGACGGCGTTCTGAGTGGCCTGCCGACCTCAGAGCAACCCTAGGTGCACCTGCCCTGATTGTGTCCCTCCCGGGCCGGTGTTCGAAGGCCTACACAGCAAACCCTAGAAAACCGATGGAACTGAATTTCCAAAACCGATGGAACCAGTTTTGCCAGGGCTGCTGCAAGTGATCGATCCGTTGAGAATCCGCGCGAGCTAGCACAGTTTTTGATGTGTTGACCATAAAAAGCGTCAACACATTTTTGGCGACTCCGCTAGGAAATTTGGAGATCTTGGTTTCTATAACCGATCTATCAAGCCCTAGCCAGATGGGATCTACTGCAGATTTGGACAAGAAGAACATCATTGTGCCCGTCATGGAGGAGCTCAGTAATGAGGAGCGTCAGAAGTTTGAAGCAGCCCAAGAATTCTTCAAGAATCAATCCTGATGGGGCTGAAGAAGGATCGCCAAGGCAAGGTGACAAGAACTCACGAATTCATGATGCCGGCGTTCACTTTGAAAGACAAGAAGGTGAAAGAACTACCCCCAGTAATTATGCACCCACCTGAGACTTCTACTCCTAATCCTGATGATAAGCTTAGTGCTACGCTTTTACGTACTGATGAGGTAGTAGGCACTCTTATACACAGGATGGATAGAATTGAAAAGGATAGGTTGGTAGATTCATCTTATTATGCACATAATATATAGCCTATGCAACATGAGAATATGCATGCGAGTGTGTCGGCTACACCAGAAAAAACACCTGAAAACCCATTATATGGTATGCCGGCTAATTTCTATCTAGGGCAGATGCCGCCGCCAGCACATGTTTCGCCAGCCTCGGTGAAACCGGTGGCACTGGTTCCAGAAACCGGTGGAATCGGTTTTGTTGCTCCAGCTGTGCAGCAGCCAGTACCACACACTACAGCTCCTGTTTCGGTAGTCGCTAACCGAAATACAGAGGTGGCTAATCGTTCTGTTTACATTGAGACACGTACATACACATCACCCCTTATACCTAATCAAAACATTAATTCTAGTGGGATTCCTAATAATGTGTATGATCAATATTTGCGGCAAAGTCCTTATCGCATGCCTCATGTTTGTTCAAGCTCAAAGTACAGCCACAGGGCAATCTGATCTAGCTCGTTCAAATTTATATGCTGAATTCTTTAAATTAAAGGATGAGTTAGCTAGTATGATGCAGGATAAGCTTGGCATTGATGTGGGTAATTCTAGATTATACCAAAAACCATACTCTGCTGATTTTGATGCTGTTCCTTATCCTAATAATTGGCGTGTTTCTGATTTTGTAAAATTTAATGGTGATGATAGTAAAACCACTTGGGAACACATTAGCTAATATCTTGCTCAACTAGGAGAAGCTAGTTCTAGTGATGCTTTAAAAGTTTATTTGTTTTCATTATCTTTAACTGGATCTGGTTTCTCTTAGTTTTCTTCATTAACTCCTGGTTTAATTCATTCATGGAATCAATTAGAGAAAAAATTTTATGATCATTTTTTATAGTGGGAGTACTCAATTAAAATTGACAGATTTAACATCAGTTAAACAACAAAGAGATGAATCTATTTTGGATTACTTTAAATGATTCAAAGAAACTAGGAACTGATGCTTTAATTTATCACTTTCTAAAAGGGATCTTGCTGATGTTGCTTTCAATGGTTTGAGATCCTTTATTAAAGAAAAGATAGAAGGTTTAGATCACTTTTTGGTTAATCAAGTATAAGTGATAACTTTGGCTACTGAAAACAGAATAAAAAATGCTAAAGATACATATAAGACTCATCGTTCTAACGTTCATGTTGTTACTTATGATTCTAGTAGTTTGGATGATGATGAAGATGTGTATATTGCTGAACTTGTGTGGCCTTCTAAGAATAAATCGTACACTTGTCCATCTCTTAAGCCAATTCAAAAGAATCGACATGAAGAAGTGCGATTCACTTTTGATGTTTCCAAGTGTGATCTATTTTTGATGAATTGTTGAAAAACAGAAATATTAAAATGTCTCATGCTATTTCCTCACCTGAAGAGCTTAAAAGACGGGCATATTGCAAGTTACATAATTCTTTTTCGCATGCTACTAATGATTGCAATGTTTTCCATCGACAGGTGCAATCAGCCTTGAATGAAGGATGTTTGACCCTACATGAGATGCAGGTTGACAAAGCACCTTTTCCTATCAATACCCTTGAGATGCAACCTCCTAAGATTCTGGTTCGGCCGCATCAAGTCGAGTCGACTAAAGGGAAGAATATTGTTGTGGGTGATGCAAAACCTGAAAATTCAAAGGGAAAGCAACAATCAGGGAAGTGGTGTGTGAGAAGACTCCTAATGGCAGAGAGACTTTCAAAATCACTGCAAGAGACTCGGATCTCGGGGGGCAAGGATCCTCGAAAGCACTGTTTGAGCCTGCTGCACAGGACAAACCGGTGCCACCGGTTTCAGAAACCGGTTCCATCGGTTTTGGTCAGGTCGCCCAAAGATGTTAAAACCCAAGCATCCTGAGATCGGAACCTGAAAAGTTAATGTGGCCAAGGATCAGGGCAAAGTTGCAAAGCCTAAGCAGACCTTTGACCAATTATTTTCCAAATATGCAAATCAAAGGCCAGTTGATGAGGATTGGTCGGTAAAAAAGAGAAAAAGATCACCCATGCGTCAAGAGAAGCCAATTTCGCCTCCAAGGGCGAATAACTGACAGAAGAGTGATGTTGCTCCTTTATATCCCCCACAGAATCAGTATCAAGCCATGCCATGAATGCCATCACATCATAATTCTCCATATACGGCGTGGGATTACAATGGAATGTATATGCCATATTACCCTATGCAATATCCTCCTTTTCATCCAGGATGGGGTAATGAAAGAGTGCCAGTGCATGAGAGTCTGGTTGATAACCGTTCGGCTCCTCGTCGATCAGGTTGGGATGTGCCACCCAAAACCGGTGGCACCGGATTGCAAAACTGGTGGAATCGGTTTCCTCAGAAGAGGCAGCCCTCTCCTCCCAAACAGGTTTATCGGCCCAAAAAGGTGGAGGAAGTTGTCCAGCAGATGGATGTCAACCAGGAGAGGACTACTGCTGCTGATGTGATTCAGATTGGTGACATCAAGGTGATTCCAGAGGACGATGGCAAGAGGCCAATTGTGATTGGTGATGAGGCTAAAGCATCAGTGCAAGAAGATGTTGCTGCAGATCTTGGCGAGGGTAAGAAAGTTAAAATTGATAAATCTAGATATTTCTTTCCAAGATGGTGTCCTCCAGGTTTGACGCGCACACAAAAGAGGAAGTTGCAGCGACTTCACTTTCTAGTATAGAAGAAGAAGGAACTGGAGAAGCAGAGGGAGGAGAACTTCAATAAGTACAGACCCATGATTCCTCCAGACAAAGGGTGGAAATTAAAGATCGATAAAGCTCCAGTGCCAAATCTGGTGGAACCGGATTCCAAACCGGTGGAACCGATTTTGCCTGCCTCGGTGCCTGCTGCTGTGCCAAAACCGGTAGCACCAGTTTTGAATCCGGTGGCTCCGGTTTCTGCTGATCCAGGGCCGTCTCATGTTGCTTCTGAAATTTCTGTTACTTTTTCATTTGATCAGAGGTTGTCATCGGATTCCCAGAATGTGGACGATGAACAGCTTGTTGATGGGTCATCACCTGAACATATGAATGTTAATGTTAATGTGGTACACCTTTCTTCCGATTATTACATCATTCCGAGGAGGAGATGGCTCATCTGGACTTTGGCCTAAAAGAAGCTATATTAAAAAGGCCAAAGAATTCTGAAAATTATTTAAAGGCGCTGTACATGAAAGGACATATCAATGGAAGGCCAGTTTCTAGAATGTTTGTTGATACTGGGGCGATTGTTAATTTGATGCCCTATTCTATGTACAAGAAACTTGGTGGTTTGGATGATGAGCTGATTAAGACCAACATGACTGTCAGTGGTGTGGGAGGAGGCGAGCCTATGAGTGCTAAGGGCGTTGCTTCTGTGGAGCTCACCATTGGGAGCAAGACATTGGCTACTGCTTTCTTCATCGCCGAGGCCTAAGGTAATTTCAGTTTAATATTAGGTCGTGATTGGATTCATGCAAATAGATGTGTACTTTCTAGTTTGCACCAATTTCTTATTCAATGGGTTGATGATGACGTTGAGATTGTACATGGAGATACATTGGCTTGTGTTGCTGTGGCTGATGGTTCTACCATGTCTATGCATGATCATGTCGAGTGTTTGACTGGCTTTGATATTTTTTATTATGAGATGGTCAGCTGTACTAGAGATGACTTTGTGCCTGCTATTCTAAAGTCGGTTGAGAATCGGCTAAACCATTTGTTATGAATTAATGAATAGATTAGAATGGTTGCAGCAAAGGCTTGAACACTATCTGGCACAAAAGAACAATATGTGTGAGGCCATTGAAGATTTTGATGATATGAGTAAATTGGGATAGGGTTTTACGTCGACTGATCATTTAGAGGAGATTGATATTGGTGATGGTTCTGTACCTAGGCCGACGTTTGTAAATAAAAATTTGAAAGCTGATTATAAAGCTGAATTAATCGAGCTATTGAAAGCATATGTTGATTGTTTTGCATGAAATTATCAAGAGATGCTTGGTTTAAGCCATGAGTTAGTTTAGCATCGGCTGCCTATTAAACCTGGTTTTAGGCCTTTTAAACAAACTTCTAAGCGATTCAGTCCTAATATGTATGACCGGATTAAAGAAGAAATTAATCGGTTGTTAGATGCAAATTTTATTAAACCTTATCGTTATGCTGAATGGTTATCAAATATTGTGCCAGTTGAGAAGAAAGATCTAGAAAGCTCAAAGTTTGCATTGATTTTAGAAATCTTAATAGAGCTCATGATTTACTTGACTTGATCATAGAAGCTTATATCGATGATATTGTTGTTAAATCGGCTGGTTTAAAACCTCATTTGGCTGATTTGAAACTTAGTTTTGAGAGAACGCGTCGATCTGGCTTGAAAATGAATCCACTCAAATGTGCATTTGGTGTGTCAGCTAGGAAATTTCTAAGATTTATTATACATGAGAATGGCATAAAGATAGATCCTAAGAAAATTAATATTATTAAGAAAATCAAAGCTCCTACATGCAAGAAGGAGTTGCAGAAATTCTTGGGCAAGGTGAATTACTTGAGGAGATTTATCTGTAACTTGTCTGGGAAAATTAGTGCTTTTACTCCTATTCTTCGATTAAAAGATGAAACCGAATTTACTTGGGGGCAAAACAGCAAGAAGCATTTGAGAAGATTAAATATTATTTGTCTTCGCCGCTGGTGATTAGAGCTTCTAGGAGGGGAGTTCCATTTAAATTATATGTGGCTGCCGAAGAGTGAGTAATTGGGGCTGTTTTGACTCAAGAAACCGAAGGGAAGGAGCACATTGTTACCTATGCAAGTCACCAATTATTGGATGCCGAAACAAGATATATATTTATTGAAAAGCTTTGCTTATCTTTATATTATGCTTGTACCAAGATTATGCATTATTTATAGTACAATACTTGCATAGTGGCTTGTCAAACCGATATCATTAAATATATATTACATAGACCAATTTTAAGCGGAAGAATTGGTAAATGGCCTTATGCTCTTATTGAATATGATTTGGCTTGTGAACGTTTGAAATCTATAAAAGGCCAAATTGTTGGTGATTTTGTTGTTGAGCATAGCATAAATGATAATGATTTAGATATCAGTTATATTACTTTTACCCCATGAAAATTGCATTTTGATGGATCGGTTTGTAAGAGCGGTTGTGGTGTTGGTGTTATTTTTATATCGCCAAATGGTGCTGAATTTGAGGCTCTTAACCGATTAGAAAATATTGTACTAATAATCAAGCCGAATATGAAGCTTTATTGTTCGGGCTAGAGATTTTACATGACATGGGAGTAAAACATGTGGAAGCATTTTGGTGATTCTCTGCTGGTTGTACATCAAGTTAATAAGATATACGAATGCTTTGATAGATTTTTAAATGCATATCTTGATAAATGCTTAGATATGATTGCTCAATTTGTTGAATTCTCTATATATCATGTTTCAAGAGATGAGAATTCAAGGGCGAATGCTTTGGCTCAGCAAGCGTCTGGCTATGATGTTCAGAAAAGTAATTTTTATGAAAGAAAGCCGACACTTTGCATAGCCGAGTTTTCTATCCAGGAAAAACCGGTGGCACCGGATTCTGAAACCGGTGGTACCGGAATTACTGGTGAAACCGATTCCAGAACTGGTGGCACCGGTTTATCTGCTGACAGTGGCACTTCGTTTGTTGAGCATTCCAAAATTACTAAAGACGAAGTTGCTGATTGGAGAATACCCATTATTGAGTATTTACAGAATCCTAGTCATAAATATGACAGAAAAGTCCGACGGTGGGCGTTTAAATTTACTTTGGTTGATGGTGAATTGTATTGCTGGACAGCTGAGGATTTATTATTGAAATGTCTGGATTCTGATCAAGCTAAGGTTGCTGTGGGTGAAGTGCATGAAGGTATTTGTGATACACATCAATCAGCTCCTAAGATGAAATGGCTTCTGAGAAGAGCTTGTTTTTATTGGCCAAATATGATAGTTGATTTGTTTTCGGTACTACAAAGGTTGTGAAGAGTGTCAAAGGTATGGGAATATTTAGATGGTTCCAGCAGCATTATTGCATCCTATTATCAAACCTTGGCCTTTTCGAGGATGGAGATTAAACTTTGTTGGGCAGATTCATCCTCCTTCATCAAAGGCGCATCGGTTCATGTTAGCGGCTACTGATTATTTTACCAAGTGGACCGAAACAGTTCCTTTGAAGAATATGACACACCGGGAGATAATTACTCAGCATATTATCCATAGATTTGGCATTTCACAAACTTTTACTACTGATCAAGGTGCTTCGTTTATATCAAAAGAAGTTTGTGAGTTTGTTGAGATATATGGCATTAAATTACTCAATTCATCTCCATACTATGCTCAGGCTAATGGTCAAGCCGAGTCTAGTAATAAGATTTTGATTAAACTCATTAAGAAGAAAATAGAGGAGAATCCTAGAAGGTGACATGAGGTTTTATCTGAAGCTTTGTGGGCTCATCGTATATCTAGACATGGTGCTACTAATGTTACTCCTTTTGAGCTTGTATATGGTCAAGAAACCGTTGTGCCTGTTGAGGTAAATCTAGGTGCATATAGGTTGGCCAAGCAAAATAATCTTGATGTTGTTGGTTATCATGACTTAATGATGGATAATATTGATGAGGTGACTGATAAGCGTTTGAAGGTCTTGGAGGAAATTGAGACGGATAAAATGCGACTTGCTAAAGCCTACAATAGAAAGGTAAAAGAAAAATCTTTTCAGGTTGGTGACTTGGTTTGAAAGACAATTCTACCTGTAGGATCGAAGAGCAACAAGTTTAGTAAATGGTCTCCAAGTTGGGAAGGACTGTACAAGGTGATGAAGGTGATCTTCGGTAATTCTTATATGGTGGAAACTTTGCAAGGTCAGCGGCTGCCAGGAGCTATTAATGGAAGGTATTTGAAGAAATATTATCCAAGTGTTTGGCAGCAAGCTTAGTTTACATGGCCGATAGTGGTGAATATCGTCCTTGGAATGAAAAGGCCAATGGGTTTTATTTAAACATCGCCTGCAGGAGTATTTTCTTGTGCTAGTATGTTTTCTGGTACGCAAGCTTTACCAAAAAACAGGGGGACATATATTGACGATCAAATTTGGCACAAGACTAATCGGGCATTAGAAACCGGTGGCACCAGATTCTGAAACCGGAGACACCGGTTTCTTTCTGTAGCCAGTTTGGCAACAGAAACCGGTGGAACCGGATTTGGAAACCGGTAGAACCGGTTTTCCCTGAGTCCTAGTAAGTTTGGACTCTTTTTGTGGGTTCGAGTTGTAATAGGGCTTTTCTTGCGGGGCAAGACCTCCCCACCCTATAAATATAAAGGGCCACGGCCTATTGAGGGATTATCCAATCGATCAAATCAAAAATACATTTACTTTTTGTCATCTCCAAACCCTAACTTTTTCAACCCTAATTGTTGTTCATACTTTGTCTCTACGGCGTTGACGGCGTTCTGAGTGGCCTGTCGACCTCAGAGCAACTCTAGGCGCGCCTGCCCTGACGGGGTCCCTCCCGGGCCGAGCAAACCCTAGAAAACCGGTGGAACTGGATTTCCAAAACCGGTTTTGCCAGGACTGCTGCAGGTGATCAGTGGCGGAGCTACGTGCAATCGACGCTGTCAGCTGACAGCGACGATTTTGCCAGAAGCTTTATACCTATACGTTGTTTACAGGCCCTGACACCGGTAAAAATAAACATGTTGACACCGGCGGCCCAGCAGCCATGCCTGCTCATAGGCTATTATCCATTTATCCAACCTGATATTCACGTTATCAAGTAGCCCATACGGCCCACAAGATGCAGGCGACAAAGGCTAATAGCCTCTTGTGTCTTGTCTACCGCTTAGTCTGAGACCGCGATGATTCGTTTCCAATCTCTCGACTCCCATCGGCATCTTCTCCCCTTGCGTTGGCGGCACGGCGCCGGCGCCCGGCGGCACCATGGCAACTGGCAGCTCCTCCGCCCCTGCAGCCTAAGCCAAACAGAAGACCAACACCAACGTGTGGCTTAAGGTCAGGTATAGAATACAGATTACCCCAAAGCCCCAATTCCCTAGTGCCATTTATTTACTTCACGTGTGAAATTGATTAGAGATCTGATCTTAGGATTTTGTTATTCCTGGACGGTTCAATTTCTACTATATGAAATTTTGTTGTTTCAAGTATGAGTTGATTCTCACCACTGACATCGGCGACAATATTTTCTGGCTTCGCCCCTGCAGGTGATCGATCCGTTGCGGATCCACGCGAGCTAGCGCAGTTTTCGGTGTGTTGACCATAAAAGGCGTCAACAAATAGGTACTTTTGCCACTCACGACGAAAGTTTTCTTCTGTTGCTAATTCTGAATCGGGGTCGTACCTTGTGCCCAAAGGGCTGATCACTTCATGCATGATGAAACGACATAAGTCTGCGACAATAGCCAGAAGATGTTTCTCTTCGAGTGTGTTGCCATACTTTGAGAGATTTGGCCACTGCAATGAAAGCAAAAATGTTGAAGATACAAAAAGACATAACGTGCACATCTGCATATAAATCTGTACATTATATGTTATTCAAATAGCAACTTACATCTTCAGGATTTGTTCTGTACCTCCCGCTGACCCTGAGGAACTCGCACGTGTAATAGCCGCAATGTAAGGAACCAGACTCTTGCTTGTGGCATGGGAAGTGTGTGCGTGTTGTCAAAAGAATATCTGGTTCGTACTTTTGCTTGCGTGCATGGGAACCAGACCCTAGAGTTTGGTGACGTAATAAAAATAAGCACTAATCCAAATAAACATGATAAAGAAATATCTAACCTTTGTATGACGGATATGAATTCATGATAATCCCTTTTATCACCATCAAGTGAGTCAAGTACTAATATTCTACCGCTCTTCAGCATGAGCATAATAGCGATCCAGTGATTGCTGCATGATTATAACATATAGTTATTAAATTTACTAGAATATATACAAAATGTTTAAAAAATATAAAAATTAATTAGACATACTCAAAGTTGTATGGCGCCCATATAACATCCTTGTCTTCCCATTTCTTCATCATATGCCCGATATAGGCACCCACACACATCCAGGCACGGGCAAAGGGATCAACAGCACCTGAAAACCGCCATTTGTAGGTGTGGTTGGCCCCCCGAACCGCTCCTATAAATGCTTATGGATTCTAGGCGCGGGTGCTGCCATTAACCATGCTTACAAACTAGGTTTTAGGTGTGGGCGAAGTGCTACAGTACTGCTGTGGTTTTGTTAGAGCGGGCAACTGTGTGGCCCGCGCATAAAAAAACAAGCCGCTCCTGCAAATCGTTTCTGTAGTAGTGGCCATAGCCCATAGACTTGGACGGCCACATCCTACTCAATCTAGCTACCTCTACCTGGGACCCCGAGACATACCGATTTTTAGGCGTGATATCAGATCACAACTCAAAATTTTCATGCCAGGACATCCAATTCTCGATCCAAAAAATTCAAAATTGGAGCATAAAACTGAAGGAATTTTGCATCTGTCCATCAATTTGGAGTAGGGCCGGAGCATACTTCACTTTCTATGAACTCGCCGGGAGATCCCTTCTCGACGTTGTGAGGAGTGCTTGTGAGGGCGGCACCTAGATCTCACCGGCGAGGTTGATGTCTTTCGGCGCCGCCGCCGATGGATGTCACCGCCGGGTGCCGGTTCGGTCACGAGACGAGGAGTATGAGTCGAGTCGAGTCGACCAAGATGGCCCCGATATCGTTTTAAAAGTCAGGCCTCCCCAAACGTTTAGTTTTTCCAGGTGGTAAAGATCAAAACCGGCTGTTAGGGTTGTCAAAACTACTAATCCAAACAGATTTTTGGAGCTCGCCTCGTAACAAAATTAGGCCCCGTAACTTACGGATGTTTTGGTACTAAAACCGGTCTTCGAAACAGAGCCTGAAGCGAAACAATATTGTTGACGATCAAAATTGGCACAAGACTAGTCGGACGTCAGAAACCGGTAGCACCGGATTCTGAAACCGGAGGCACAGGTTTCCTTCTGTAGCCAGTCTGGCAACAGAAACCGGTGGCACCAGATTTGGAAACCGGTGAAACCGGTTTTCCCCGAGTCCTAGTAGGTTTGGACTCTTTTTGTGGGTCCGAGTTGTAATAGGGCTTTTCTTGCGGGGCAAGGCCTCACCACCCTATAAATATAAAGGGCCACGGCCGATTGAGGGTTTATCTGATCGATAAAATCAAAATATATTTACTTTTTGTCATCTTCAAACCTTAGCTTTTCCAACCCTAATTGCTGTTCGTACTTCGTCTCTATGGCATTGATGGCGTTCTGAGTGGCCTGCCGATCTTAGAGCAACCCTAGGCACGCCAGCCCTAACGGGTCCCTCCTGGCCCGGCGTTCGTAAGTCTTTGCAGCTAACCCTAGAAATCCGGTGTCACCGGACTTATAAAACCGGTGGTACCGGTTTTACCAGGGCCGCAGCTGGTGTTCGATCCGTTGCGGATCCGCGCGAGCTAGCGCACGTTTCGGTGTGTTGATCAGAAAAAGCATCAACACATTATTGGCGACTCCGCTGGGGAATATGGAGATCTTGGTTTCTATAACCGATCTATCAAACCCTAGCCAGATGGGATCTACTGCAGATCTGGACAAGGAAAACATCATTGTGCCCTCCATGAAGGAGCTCAATGATGAGGAGCGTCAGAAGTTTGAAACAGCTCAAGAATTTTTCAAGAATCAATTCCTGATGGGGCTGAAGAAGGATCGCCAAGGCAAGGTGACAAGAACTCATAAATTCATGATGCCGGCGTTCACTTTGAAAGACAAGAAGGTGGAGGAATTACCCCTGTAACTTTACACCCACCTGAGACTTCTACTCCCAATCCTGATGATAAGCTTACAGCTACGCTTTTACGTACTGATGAGGTAGTAGACACTCTTATAGACAGGATGGATATAATTGAAAAGGATAGATTGGTAGATTTATCTTATTATGCACACAATACACAACCTATGCAACATGAGAATACGCATGCGAGTGTGTCGGCTACACCAGGAAAAATACCTAAAAATCCATTATATGGTATGCCGGCTAATTTCTATCTAGGACAAGTACCGCCGCCAATGCACGTTTCGCCAGCCATGGCGAAACAGGTAGCACTGGTTCCAGAAACCGATGGAACCGGTTTTGTCGCCCCAGCTGCGCAGCAGTCAGTCCCTAACTGAAATACAGAGGTGGCTAATTGTTCTATTTATATTGAGACACGTGTATACACATCACCTTTTATACCTAATCAGAACGTCAATTCTAGTGGTATTCCTAATGATGTGTATGATCAATATTTGCGGCAAAATCCTTATCGCATGCCTCATGTTGTTCAGACTCAAAATATAGCCACAGGGAAATCTGATCTTTAAATTAAAAGATGAGTTAGCTAGTATGATGCAGGATAAACTCGAGATTGATGTGGGTAACTCTAGATTATACCAAAAACCATACTCTGCTAATTTTGATGCTATTTCTCATCCTAATAATTGGTGTGTTCCTGATTTTGTGAAATTTAATGGTGATGATAGTAAGACCACTTGGGAACACATTAGTCAATATCTTGCTCAACTAGGAGAGGCTAGTTCTAGTGATGCTTTAAAAGTTCGCTTGTTTTCATTATCTTTAACTGGAACTGCTTTTTCTTGGTTTTCTTCATTAAATCCCAGGTCAATTTATTCATGGAATCAATTAGAGAAAAAATTTCATGATCACTTTTATTGTGGCGGTACTCAGTTAAAATTTCATGAATCTGTTTTGGATTACTTTAAACGATTTAAAGAGACTAGAAACCGATGCTTAATTTGTCGCTTTCTGAAAGGGATATTACTAATGTTGCTTTTAATGGTTTAAGATCATTTATTAAAGAAAAGATAGAAGTCTTAGATCACTTTTCGATTAATCAAGTACAAGTGAGAGCTTTAGCTACTGAAAACTGATTAAAAAATTCTAAAGTTACATATAAGACTCATCGTTCTAATGTTTATGTTGTTAGCTATGATTCTTGTAGTTTAGACGATGAGGAAGATGTGTATGTTGCTGAACTTGTGTGGCCTTTTAAGAATAAACCGTACACTTATCCATCTTTTAAGCCAATTCAAAAGAATCGGCATGAAAAAGTGCGATTTATTTTTGATGTTTCCAAGTATGATCGTATTTTTGATGAATTGTTGAAAAATGGAAACATTAAATTGTCTCATGCTATTCCTTCACCTGAAGAGCTTAAAAGACAGGCATATTGCAAGTTACATAATTCTTTCTCACATGCTACTAATGATTGTAATGTTTTCCGTCGACAGTTGCAATCGGCCTTGAATGAAGGACGTTTGACCCTACATGAGATGCAGGTTGACAAGACATCTTTCCCTATTAACACCCTTGAGATACAACCTCCTAACGTTCTGGTTCGGCCGCATTAAGTGGAATCAACCAAAGAGAAGAATATTGTTGTGGGTGATGCGAAACCTGAAAATTCAAAGGGGAAGGCGATAATCAGGGAGGTGGTTTGTGAGAAGACTTCAAATGGCAGGAAAACTTTCAAAATTACTGCAAGAGTCTCGGATCTCGGGGGGCAATCCTCGAAAGCACCGTTTGAGCCTGCAGCACAGGACAAACCTGATTCTCGCAGCGGTATTAAATTTGTAGGAAGTTCTGACAAAGTGTAGGAACTTCCCATTACCGGAACTTCTGACACTTTATAGGAACTTCCGATAAATCAGATGAACTAGAGTCAAATTCAAAAATGAGAAGTATTTCACCAATTCTGCTTGAATCAAAAGATGTGTCTTGACGTCCTAGTACCTGCATGTATGATCTCTACAACCAAAAACACACTAGCACATAGATCAGGACAAAATCGACTCTAAGTCAAGATATGGAATAAGAACAATATGAACATGATAAACTCAAGGAGACAAGGATTTGATTTCCGAAGTTCACTTCCACAAAGGAAGCTACGCCTCCATTGAGGTGCTCACAAAGTGCCGGGTTGTCCACTTAACCCTTTTCCTCACCCTAATCGACCACAAAGGAGGATTAGATCACTTACTATGATCCCCACGAAGAGGAGGGCAATACAAACGTCCGCGGCACAATCACACAGAGTCGATTGGCTCACCGGCGATGCCTAACCATCTAGGAGCAAAGCTCCAAGAGTAACAAACGCGAATCGACGACCAATGAAGCTTCAAGTGCTCTTGAGAATGGAGATTGGGGTTCTTGCACTCAGGAGCTTGAATCACACACCTCAAATCGAGTTCCCTCACACCCCTTAGTGGAATCACTCAAGGATTGGCTCAAGAGGGAGTGGGAGAGGCTTGGAGAGCATGTGTGTGGGTTTCTCGGGTTGGAAGCAGCAGCAAATGAAGAGGGGGTGAAGGGGTATAAATACCCCACCCCCACAATATGACCGTTACAGGCTTTTACGGGGTATATCGGAACTTCCGACATAGTGTCGGAACTTTCAAAGATATTAAATATTCCAATCTGATCGACCTCCGTCGGTACTCTCCTGAGAGTTCCGAGAATTGTCGGAACTTCTGACCAATTGTCAGAACTCCCGACGACACTGCTATCTGCGTGAAAAGGCTAAGTCTATAGGGCTGAAACTGGTCCTTGTCAGAACTTCCGACTAGGTGTCAGAACTTCCGACAAAAACCATAACAGTGAGATAGGATTTGTGGCTGGGCTTGAAAAGTTTACTCTCACAGGCTTTTGTCCATCTTAATGAGCACTTTTAGACTTCCTTGATAATAGAGCACGTCCGCCTTGATAGTACGGTGTTTCCTATACTCAATTTCAAAATTAAAAACAATTTAAATCCTTCAATTTTGCTTCAACACCACGCTTTGTCAATATGGGGCACTTTCGTTTTCAATTGATTTTTTCTTTCATTTTATCCCTGCACTTTTCTCAATATAAATCATTAGTTCCTTAATTGTTAGTGTCATTATCACCAAAACCCAATAGGGGGACTAGATGCACTTTCAATCTCCTCCTTTTTGGTGACTGATGACAATACAATTAAGGCTCACAAATGAAAGAATAATCGCTTTTACATCCAAATATATATAGAGAGGTCTCCCTAGATATGTGCATCTTTCAACATGAGATAGAGATGGCCTCAAATGCCATTTGCACATATTTTTGCAAGACTTCCCCTATATCTTTGCATACGTGGGGTGCAAAACAAGTGTGACATGTAAACCGTGATGCATATGACAAGATATATCACAACAACAAAGTGGAAAACAACATGTCATCACAGCACCATCATCACAAACCATAAATCATCAACAACCACTAATGCCATATTAACATACCATAGAGTACGAATAAGTCTTACAAATTTAAAAGTCTCGCATGGTACGCCACACATAACATAAGTTCATCACACAAGTCTTACATGTCCATCAACACACATAGAGTACGATAGATAGATAGATAAAAGCGACATTAGATAGATAAAAGTGACATGACATCCACAAATGCCACCATGCTGAGCTCACTCCCCCTTTGGCATCAAGCACCAAAAAGAGAGGCCCTTCCATAGTGACTACTCATCACCCTCAGAGTCGTTGTTGCCGTCATCGTCCTCATCTCCTTCTTCTTCACCTTGAGTGCCAGGACCAAAGACATGCTCCTCCTCTATTTCTTCATCATCCAAGTGATAGGCACCGGATGGTTGTGCCCTATCTTCTCGTGGATTAGAGAAGTCCGGAAGAGGTGGAAAGTCATAGGGATCACGGACGGGAGAGTGAGGAATATCATTTTTAGCCATTAGCTCCTTTTGCCTCTTTTCAAACTTTAGTAGCTGCTCATCCACATATTTCTTGTGCTCATGTATTTCTCTAGCATTGTGGCGGCCAACATTGAAGCAAGCAAATAATCCTCTAGATAGAAAGCCCCAAGCGCTCTTCTTAGAGCGACGATCCCTACGAGGAGATGGAACCTTGATAAGTCAAGGGACCTTGAGCATGAGACGGTCCATGAGACGAAGAAGCACCTTGAGTTCTAGGCCTGGCAGCATGTGAACCAATCTTGAGGAGGCGTTGGAGGCCTCCTTTCTTTGCCTTATACATGGTATGCTCTTTGTCGATCAAGATCTCCAACCCGGTCACTCTCTTGATCATGAAGAAAATGTATGGAGCATAGTGACATCCCTTCTTGGGTGTGTAGGAACTAACAAGTATATCCTTCCAAATGAAATCAAACACACTAAATCCCCCTTTTCCAGGAACCATTGCAGCCAACAAATTCTTTGACATGTTTGACACATTATCTGAGTCACCGCTCTTAGGAGCAAGAGTGTACCTAAAGAGCTGATTGAGAAGCTTGTAGTATGGGGTCATTCCGGATGTCTTCCCAAACACAACTCCACCGTAGGCATCATCATACTGAAAGCAATGTCCCCATCAGAGAGTATATCTTCTTCATGCAGCTTGAACTTCTCATGATCCCGAATATCAAAACCAAGCATCAAAGCAAAATCATTGTATTTAACTGAGTATCTTTTCCCTTGGAGAGTCCAATGCATAACCTGTCCAGGCCTATCAACATATAGAGTGGCATAGAATTAAGCCATTACTTCCTCATTCCAATCATAGGCAAAAGACATGATATCAAGCAAATTTTGATCCTTGCAAGCTTGGTAGACTTCCTCAATGATATTCAAATCAATATTCCTCAAATACTCCCAATTAATATATTTCATTTCAGTAGTAGGAGAGGATTTAGCCATGATCACAGATTCATACCAGTCGGCTTGAAAGGTAAGCCAAAAGCGAGGATCGCCTTGAAACTCCTTCGCATAGCCAAAGGGGTCTTCCTTTCTTAGCTTGTATACATCATGAGTCCCCTTGGTATAATCCACCATTTTTACACCAAGATATTAAGGATCCATTGTCTGAACAGGTGGCTCCATCCTAAGAATCATCCTCTCAAGATATTCCAAATCCGGCTCCTCGTCACTATCAACCTCCGAAGAACGGGATGCATGCTTGACACGAGCACGACTAGTGCCTTGTGCAGTAGGAGCAGTGGGCTTGCCTCGACCTTGAGCCCGTGTGGATACCCTTTGCTTAGCCTTTCTCTTGCCCTTCATTTGAGCGATAGGGACATCCTCCTTGGATTTCGAAGAATCATGTGGAGGTGAGGCTGCCGCCTTGGTGCGAACCATCTGACAGTTTAGATAGATGAAAGAAACTCAGATTGAATTGAAAGGGTGCTGAACAGAGAGCAGGCCAACTATTATAGGCGGTGTCAAAACTCCAGACCCGGTGTCGGAACCTCCGACACCCCCTGAAACAGTCGGGGCGCAAGGGGATCGACGGATTTTGCCCACCAAAAGTTTTGAGATCACAGGCATAGCAAGAGTATCCCTAGATGAAGCTATTCCCCCAAAAGAAATCCTCTAAAACCATCCACATTGAGAGATCGGGGCGCGGGGATTTGAAATAGTACCTTGAAGCGATTTCTCACGTGGATCGAGGGAACAACTGAGGGGGATCAGAAGCTCCAATGGGGGGAAGTACTCCGAGATCGATGGACGCGAAATCCCACGGTCAGAACTCCAAATCGCCCTTGAGGGCAGCAGTGGAAGTAGGGGGGCGGTGGAGGAAAGTGAAAAGAAGTTAGGGTTCACGAAGGGGTATGGCCGGCCTTATATACCCTCCAGGCGTTTATCGGAAGTTCCGACATGTTGTCGGAAGATCTGATGATATTAAAATCGATTTCCTGAGTAGGCCTGATCGGAACTCATTGGACAGTTCCAGTGCTTGTCGGGAGTTCCGACCTTGTGTCGGAAGTTCCGACAGCAACCATTTTAGTCGATTTGAAGATTTTCGAGATGAGTTTCAGATCAGATTTTTGATAGATTTTGGAGATATACATATAAGACATTTTGACTTAGTATGATCAGCCAGCAATCAACAATACATAACAATGATCATATAAGCCAAAATCCGATCTAAAGATCAAGAATCAAATATTTTGAAAAACTCACTCAAGAAAACCTTTTTTTCTATCTAAGCAACAATCATTTGTGTGTGCAAGAATTCAAGCCACGTTACGAGAATCTAAGATATTTTGCTCATTCCTCAAAACACAAAACCTTTGCTCATCAAAAGGTTTGGTGAAGATATCAGCTAGTTGTTTTTCGGTACTCACATGGCTTAGAGCGATATCTCCTTTGGCTTCATGGTCTCTCAAGAAATGATGTCTTATATTAATATGCTTGGCTCTTGAGTGTTGGACTGGGTTGTTGGCTAGTTTTATGGCACTCTCATTCTCACACAAGAGAGGGATATTTTTGTACTCACAACCAAAGTCACTCAAGGTTTGCCTCATCCAAAGTAGTTGAGCACAACAAGCACTGGCTGCAACGTACTCGGCCTCGGCGGTGGATAGGGCAATATAATTTTGTTTCTTAGAAGTCCAAGACACCAAAGACCGGCAAAGAAATTGACAAGTCCCGGTAGTACTCTTTCGATCTACTTTGCAACTGGCATAATCCGAATCAGAATAGCCAAGTAAATCAAAAGTAGAGCCCTTGGGATACCATAAGCCAAGGTGTGGAGTATGCACTAAATATCTCAAGATTCTTTTAATGGCAATTAAATGACATTCCTTAGGATTAGCTTAAAATCTTGCACACATGCACACACTAAGCATAATATCCGGCCTAGATGCACAAAGGTAAAGCAAAGAACCAATCATGGAGCAATATACCTTTTGATCCACAGATTTTCCATCTTCATTAAGATCAAGATGCCCATTAACAGCCATGGGTTTCTTGATAGTTTTGCATCGGCCATGTCAAACTTCTTTAGCATATCATTCACATATTTGGTTTGACATATAAAAGTCTCTTCCTTCAATTGCTTGATTTGAAATCCAAGAAAGAACTTCAATTCACCCATCATGGACATCTCAAATCTCTTGGTCATGATCTTACTAAATTCCTCGCAAAACTTCTCGTTAGTAGAACCAAAAATAATATCATCAACATATATTTGACAAACAGATAAATCATTGTCTACTTTTTAAGTGAAGAGAGTAGAATCGACTTTGCCCATTACAAAACTATTCTTGAGAAGAAATTCCCTAAGGCATTCATACCATGCTCTAGGAGCTTGCTTGAGCTCATAGAGCGCCTTATGGAGCTTGTACACGTAGTCAGGATGCTTGGGGTCTTCAAAGCCCGGTGGTTACTCCACATACACTAGTTCGGATAGAGGCCCATTCAAGAGTGCACTTTTCACATCCATTTGATAGAGCTTGAAATCATGATGAGTGGCATAGGCTAGCAATATTCTAATTGATTCAAGTCTTGCCACCGGAGCATAGGTTTCACCAAAGTCCAATCCTTCAATTTGAGTGAACCCTTGAGCAATCAATCTTGCCTTGTTTCTTGTGACAACACCATGTTCATCTTGTTTGTTGCAGAATACCCACTTGGTGCCAATCACATTTTGCTTGGGTCTTTTCACTAATTCCCGAACTTCATTTCATGTGAAGTTGTTCAACTTTTCTTGCATTGCCATGACCCAATCCGCATCATCAAGTGTTTCCTCAACCTTAAGTGGTTCCAAAGAGAAAACAAATGAGTAACATGCACAAAAATTTTCTAAACGAGAACGAGTAGTTAACCCTCTTCGGATGCTCCTAAGAATATTGTCCACGGAGTGATCCCGTTGAACACTTTGATGAACTCTAGGATGAGATACTTGAGATTGCCTTTGAATTGGCCCATTATCATCTTCTTCATTAGCTTGAGGAGCAATGTCATGAGTTTCTTCGTCTTGACCTCCCCCTTGATCAATGCCATGACCATGATCGTCACCATGAACTTGATCTTGACCATAAGGAGAAATAGATGGTTCAACTCTTGTTGAAGAAGATGGATCACTACTACCAACATCCGGAGCTTGAGTTTGCATTTGATCAATCAAATGAGTCTCCCGAGGTCTTACTTCACCTAGTCCCATCTTCAAGATGGATTCGCTTGGAGGCTCTTCTTCATCTACAAGGTCATTTTCGACTTGCTCTACTTGAGAGCCGTTAGATTTATCAAATTTCACATCCACCATGACCTCAACACAACCGGTGGTTCTGTTGAAGACATGATAGGTGTGTTCGTTAGTACCATAACCAAGTAGAAAACCTTCATCAACCTTAGGTGCAAACTTAGAACTTTTAGCCTTCTTGTTAAGAATGTAACATTTGCAACCAAAAAGTCTAAAGTAATGCACCTTAGGCTTGTTACCGGTGATTATCTCATATGGAGTCTTGTTCAAGTACTCTTGGAGATAAAGCCGGTTGGAGGCGTGGCATGTCGTGTTGATTGCTTTAGCCCAAAAGATATCCGGAGTATTGTACTCATCAAGCATGGCCCTTGCCATTTCAATCAATGTCCTATTCTTCCTCTCAATAATTCCATTTTGTTGAGGTGTACAGGGAGCGGAGAGCTCATGCAAGATGCCTTCTTCATCAAGAAATTCCTCAACACTGGTATTCCTAACACTACAACAAACTATTTAATCTGTGACGAATTTTCTGTAATGTTTTCAGAAAGCGTCACGGATCTGTAATAGTGGATACCAAGCCCATAATATAGTGACGTTTTATCTAGTCGTCACAGTTCGGCCCACTAACCAGTGACGATCTACAAAATTCGTCATAGATCAGCATGAAGGTCAGAAGGTTTTAATAAGCTTCAAAATTGAGAGAAAAAATCAACATAAGGGCAAGGAGAGGTTTTAGAATTGAAAAATGAGAAAAATTAGCTTGCATGGGCCAAGAAGGTCTTATAAATAAACTGCAAAAAAATAAAATAACTTACCCGCAACAGTATTAGGTAGTTTTACAAATTACATTTTTATATATCATAATAATAAATTAAAACATGGCACAGCTAAAACTAAAAAATTGGCATGGAAGGAATTCGACCCTGAGACCTAACCATCACCAAAACCTGAATTACCACTGGACTACCATGGAAGGAATTCGACCCTAAGATCTAACCATCACCAAAACCTGACATACCACTGGACTACCTGATCTGCTTTGATAAATTTTGGCTCTCAATCTATAGTATACTGCTGAGGCAGGCGACCACGTCACCCGGCTGCGAGCCACGTCAGCCGACCTTGCCCAGCCAAGTCACCCGGCCGCCTACAAAAATCATAAAAAAAAATTACAGTGAAAGCGGGGTTTGAACCCTGCTCTTAACCCTTAGAGTGGATCCCATCTACCACCAGACCAACTTATTCATTTGATCGTTTCTTGGTTCTTATACTTTTCTAGAATGTACTTCCTCAATTCGATACTATTACAATTATTATATGCTATTTTTATAAATTACAATTGTCAAGTGGGCCCATCTGTCAGTAATGCACCAAAAATATTATAATTCAAATAAAATGCAATTAACTGGTTTCGAACAGAGGACCTCCAACAATAGAGGCACAAGCTTTACCATCACACCACTTCTACACTTTCTTTTAAATGTTTCGGTTTATACTAATTATCGGGTAATAGGCGAGACTGATTTCAAACGAGAAGCACATGAACAGTTGATCTTTCTCTTTTAAATCTGAAATCAAAATTTCAAACAGGTATTTCTCCGTCATACATAATCTAAATTTGATGGTTCTTTTTTTTGAATTTTTCTAAAATCACCATCTATTCTTAAATGACGTTACTTTTAACTTTATTGGTATTTTTTGGCTCTTATTTATATGTCTTGTCTTCTTTTCTTTTATATACAAAATAGAAAAAATGTTTTTGCAGAATCCTTACAAAATAGAAAAAATGTTTTCTAAAATCTTTTTTAATGTTAAGGTAAAAACAAGGTTATGTCCAAATTCAAGGTGCACATGAGTTCAAAAATATTCTAGAGTATGAAAACTTCAATGTTTTACTAACATTGTAAGAAACTATGTGAGGGATCTATCCATTTGTGAACAAAGTATATTGCTAGTTTACTAAAACCATTTCAATTTTTTACTACAAGCTTATTGACCCAAAATATGTTTCTATGTAACATTTTAGAATTTTTTGACCAAACTAATATATTATTAGAATTATTGTATCGTAACTTTAAGATAAATGTTTGAATTATCCCTAATAATTTTTTAATATTGCATCAATATCCAAGACATGGTCTATAATAGAACATCTAAGACTAAGTGTAATTTTTCTGCAATATTTTGAATCTTTTTGGAGGTACATATAAGTCAACTTGGAATTACTTTCCTTAAGCACGCTGAAAATCACTTAATCGATAGAAAATACCAAATCTGTTCAACAATTCTTGAAACTCCTACCTGACAACTTATATGTTGTATCTTACATGTAAAAAGTATATATATAATAATATTATTTTTATGTGTTACTTCACAATGGTGTAATAAAATGAAAAAAGAAAAAGAAAAATGTTAAGCAGACAAGGAATAAAAAGGTCCGTTTCGGCCTAAACGGTCCAACTATTTCTGACCGTCCATCACCGATCTAATGGCTCCAATTGCGTTCACGTAGTATAAAAATCAACCGAAACCCTAGCTTCTCCTCCCCTTTCACCCCTCTCCCTCACGACTCCTTAGCCTCAGGCCGCCGGCCGCCGCACACACACTGAGGGGGTGTTTAGATGCAGCGTTATGCATAGTATTTTTGCGTTATACATAGTACTAGTAAGGTGCACGTGCGGCACGCACGTGTTTTAAAAACATTGTGAGAAATTAAATGTGCCGTACAAGTATTGACAAAGATTATTCAACAAAGACGTTCGCTTGACGTCCATTCAAAGACCCATCTCAAATAATTGTAAAACAATGAACAGGCAGGGATTGCCAAGCAATGCACAATGTTCTACTCGATCGTCAATTGGTTGTTCCAATCT
The DNA here is from genome assembly GCA_004135705.1 of Alloteropsis semialata. Classification (NCBI taxonomy): domain Eukaryota; kingdom Viridiplantae; phylum Streptophyta; class Magnoliopsida; order Poales; family Poaceae; genus Alloteropsis; species Alloteropsis semialata. The sequence continues at coordinate 53,435,675 of CM014277.1, read as the reverse complement.
CTTTGGACACTCGTGTTCAAGTAGAGCAGGTGACGCAGGTCATTGCTGTTGACCTACCTGAACCCTGAAGCTGCCCCATGAACTGAGACACCATGGCTGGACCAGCTCAAAGTTGTTTCAAGTGCAATTGTCATATACTGCACAAGAAGAAAGTCAAGCTCATTAGCAAGGAGTTCTACTGTTGTTGACCCTCCACTGCAGCGAGGTCAGTAGTCCCCAAGGTAACACATTAATGCACACATAGGAAAAATTGTAGACTGCAGCCCTTGCTTGCTTTAAGAAAGTTATAGTTTTAGTTAGGAACCGACATCTTCAAATTAAAACAAAAAATTCAGATAGCAATAGCAGTCAAGAATATAGATGCATGCATGGATAGACCAACAGTGGCAGCATTTCAATGAGGGAAAAAACTAAACAGAATCAAACTGCTGCTAAAAAAGTTCAGTGGCCATTTAGAAGTTACCAACTTGCATATCCAAACCATAATTTGGATCTTAAGTAACGTTACCATAGATACACTATGGACAAAACAGAACACACCCACATAAGTCAATAGAATCTAGCTAATTTTGTTTTTATTTTTGCTAGTTGTTGATCCACTTATATTGTGTAGCATAATATCAATAAGTAACAAAACAAACTGACTTAAGAAAGATCAAAGTATTACAAACCTTGGTGGCTAGCTAGCTGCTGTCTAGGAGCCTTTCCTCCAGTGAACTTGCTGGCATTTAGAGGTGCAGACTTGACGCCCTAGGAAGACATAGACAGAATCAGCACCACATGCACAGGATGTCCGTAGCCAAGTGTCATGACGGTTGAACAATGTGTTATGTATGCATTGTAAGTGGGAAAAATCAACAACCACGCAGCGATAATCAGATAACATCTCAAGTTTACTTTGCAAGAAAAAAACATAGGATATAAGGAACCATCATCTTAGGGAACAATAGAAAATTCTGCTGCTTATGAATATTGGGATTGATATGCTTCTCCTAGTTTATCCTCCTAATCATTTTCTAGTTAATCTTCACTGGAATAAATCATTTTGATAAAAATAAAAACCCATTCAATAGTGTTTGGGATCTATTAACTCAATGAGTTGAGATGAAGATCAATAAACTCATTGTAGACCTTTCATTTTTAGATGCATCCCAGTCATTTACTCATCAACATTATGCGGCACACATGTGATTTCTCTGTAGGAGGATCGAATATGGCAGCAACCTGATCCCCGTTGATCTCATATACCTCTCCACGCTGTCCATTCAATAAAGTCCTGTGATTATTAGAGTTAGAAGTGTTCCTCTTCATAATCTACAAGAATAATTGTTTAGACGTAATGACAAGTTTAAATGTGGATCTGTCTGTGCAAGTTTAAGCATACACAGTAGAGATGTCAACAGCAAAGAATTTTGCTCACAAAAAAGGGCAAAACAATAGATAAGAACGAATTGTCTAAGAAATCACAACCGGGTATTTGCCAATACATTTTGCCAGGCAAATTTCAAAATCCCGAAGTGTTGGCATATGAGAGAAACTCTATTCCTAAGCTATCATGATATTCAGCATGATCGAAATCAAACTGTTGGCCAATATTCAATCCCATAATGCATTCTCTCGATTTACTAACAATGCATGATTCAGCTTACAAAACATGACCAGGCCTACATCGTAACATTGACAGTTCTACTGATAAAGGGAAGATCACAATTAAACTTAGCATTGACAGAGAAATACTATACAAAAGGGAAGCAAGAACTGGAATCGGGTCTGGTGCAAAACCCATTTATGTCGTTTCATGCGAGAATGATATAGCAACCCACCTGCCACTGATAAAAGTATAGGCACTTCTTGAGCCATCTTGAGTAGGTATTTTCCCCAAAATGATCATGTGTATGGTACATACGGTACATATCAATGTTATGTGAAGAAACTGAACTTTAGCATGAAGCATGTATATTTATTGTGATATAAAAATAAAAATAAAAAGGAAGAGAATCAACATCCAACAATAACCTCTGATCTGTTTCAGAAACTGAAGAGTCCCCGACATACTTGACCCTATCTCCTGCAAAACGGTATTACAAAGATATAAAAATAAGATTTAAACTCCAACATCCAAAGACCTGAATTTATATGTATGATTGCACCAGGTCATTTTCTGCTGTTGAAAATGATAGTAAAAGAAAAGGTACCTGATTTACTCATAAAACTTATTTATCCACCCATCAGTGCAACAAAACATTTTGTAATACTCAAGTCAACTCCAGTTTCATCATCTAGAACTTCTCTGTTCTGCCCTAAAAAATCTTTCCTATCCTCGTTAGTTCCAGGACCAAATATAGTTAACAACAATATGAACCCATTCAGTAAACTGCATTTACAGGTAAGGTGTGATGGAAAAGCTGCGTTGTTTCACAGGCAAGGAAGGTATGAGATGTGCATGTACCAGTGATCCAGAATTCATAGCAGATTTTGTGAAGCTTCCAGCAGCCTGGCAGGCGCCCATCATCGCGATGGAGAGCTGTGACAGCCACCTCGGCATGGCATCTTCCCTATCAGCAAGGGTTTCCCAATCCAGGCCACGTACCTGCATCTCACCAGCGTCAAATATGATGATGTGCCATACCAAAAGGCAATGGCCTAAAGAAAATTGCATCAGCTATTCAGCTCCTTGTGTCAGCCTTCAATAATCTACACACGTTACACATATCAAACCAATTCACTGTGTAAAGAATGGACAGAACAGTTCCAGTTATATATCCCATGGTACTTCCATGCTTATGGTT
>CM014277.1:53377377-53432716 GCA_004135705.1 Alloteropsis semialata | reverse complement strand
CCCTCTTTCTCTCAAACACCCTTTCTTTCTCTTCCTGTGTTCCTCTCCCACACTATATCCTCACTTGCTATAACAACCCATCTCCTCTCTTATCTCCCTATATCCCTCTCCATCTCCATCTCCATCATCTGAATAACTAAAAGGTCGTTGTCTAAATCCTAAGAGGTGAATAAATAATCCTTGACACAACATATTTAGAAAGTTAGGTACTAATCGGTAAGGAGAGGCAAGCAGGATTTGTGCCATGCATTTCAAAAGCAATAGAACATGAAATAACAAGATGCCATCATAGAGTAAAAACAATATTTAGGACCAAATTAACTGGGTTCAGAATTTTAAAGCTTGACAGCTTGACAATGGGTCTAGAATATCTATCACTTCTTTACCTTTGTTCTGAATATATTTCTTGCCTCTGTCCTTTCTCAAATCCTTTAGCACTGCTAGTTGTCGTGGTGGTTGCCATAGTTGTCGTGTGCCACCGAGCGTCTCCCGCCCCATGGTTGCTGTGCCGTGATGAGCTGCAATTCAGTCTGTACATGAGAAACAGAGGAAAATTAAACCCACTATGCATGTATAGAATTTGCTCCACGCAGATTGAGCCACCTGATATCTGGCTGCACATCAGGCTGAGATGACCATCAATGCAGGACATTTGAGGGGGCTGGATCCGATTTGCACATGAAGGCCTGAATCTACAACGCATCAACCAAAAAGAACTAAAGAAGGCCATGGATCAAAGGAAGGATAAAACAAATCATTGACTTTTATGTGAAAGAAAGAGATCTCAAAAGCATCACAAGTAAACGCAAGCAATCATCAGGAATTAAAAGAATTGATATACAAAATTACGCTGGATAATTTGAGACACGAAATGGACACACGGAAACTAATCATAAGATGAATCAGGATAAGATGAATCAGTAGGGGGTATTTAGAAGGATGGAAATTGCCACCGAGCAGCAATGAACTGGATCTACGGCTTGCCCTACGACGCGAGGATGTTGGGCTTGACGCCGTGCATCCAGTACGCCGCAGCGCTCTACCTCTCGATGTTTGCGGGGGCTCCACCAGAACAACCTCCCTTGGGCGCGCCGCGCCTAACGGCTCCGCCTTGATCTGGTCCCTCTTGGCCTCCCGCCGCGGTGGGTGCAGCTGTTCCATCAGGACTGCTCCTGTTCCTCGCACTCGACCTCGTAAGCCCATGAGAAGCGGAACCGGGTTTGCGGTCTTGGCACCCGCGCTCCCCCACCGCCGCCTCCCCGGCGCCTCCACACGAGGAGGATAGGGGATAGGAGAGACGTCAGAGGCGGAGCGAGAAGGAAAAGAGGGGGAGGCGGCGTTCAGAAGGAAAGAAACCGGAGGAGAGACGGGGCGTGAACAGCGGGCGGGATTGAGAGTGGGTACGGTAAATTCCCACGGTGAAAAAAATTTGGCCAAAACGTAAAGAGGTATTTTACAAACAGTGTTTTTTTTATACACGTATCAAGTTTTTGAAATCCCAAGCTGCGCGGTGTGCCCTCTGTGAGGGGTACTGAGTATTATAAGTTGGGTCAAAAGTTACCAATTCTTTTGAATCCTTATTGTATAGATTTATAGAGAGAAAAAATGTATTGGAAAACGTGCGTTATGCAAAACATTATGCATAGCGCGTGAACTGTGGGCCTCAGATCCCATCGAGAGATGCTGCTCCTACTCCTGCCCGCCGCATCTCTGAGAGCACGAGAGCCAAGATCTGTGCCTCTCCCCTTCTCCACAGCCCCCCGCGGGCGGCTGCCGCATCCCTTAGAGCACGTGAGTCCGCCTCCGCCTCCGCCCCCGCCCTTCCCTGACCCGGAGCCACAACGTCCGTTCAGATCCGACGAACCCCATCTACGCCAGGCCGGCCGCCGGACCCTGGCCAAGGTGGGTTCCATCGAATCCCATCGGCGCCAGGCCAGGGCAGGTGCCGCTGGACCTCGTCCTCGCCAGGCCAGGTGCGGGCGCCGTCGGACCCCATAAGGGCTAGGCCAGTGGGACGCGCAAGCGCAGAGCGCACGGGCCTTCGGAGTCCAGGGCGTGGGGACACCAGGTAGGAAAAGACAGCTATCCTCAGGTTCCTGGCACAACCGCACAAATTCCTTCTCCACTTATGATGTAGCTTTATTCCCCAATTCCAGTCGCCGATTCCTTCATTCCCTCTGTATTTTGCAGGTCCGGGAGAGAGATTGGCGCTCGTGGCATCGGGTCCCCATGATTATTCCGGTCACTGGTTTGCATGGGGATTCGACTTCGAGCTAGTGTGTTGGTAAAATTTCCCATCACTAATCTCCCCTAGAAAAATATGTGACGGATTTGGTGGGGTCTGTTGGTGGATTTGGCGGATTCTATCTTTGTGGTAGGTAAAATTTCCCCTACTAATCTCCCCAGTGGCAGCAGCTGTCATGTGTGATTAGCATGTGCATTCTCATTATTTGTTGAATAGATGTTCTATACAGGACCTTTTTAATTTGTAGATGAGTTTCGGCGGGTTTAGGGTAGCACATACTGGCTCCAAACCAAAACTTGTATGTACGACACTTAACTTACTGTGGAATAGATGTTTGTATCAGCAGGTTTCCAAGGACTCTTATTTGTATCATGTTTGGTCCTAGAGAAAGTAGGCTAATTTATTTAACACTCAAAAACGTTTGTCATGTATCAGGTACGGGTCTAAGTTGCATGTTCGTTTTGAACTCAATATTGAATAAATGTGTTGACCAACTTTCCTAGGACTGTTCATGCGTGATCAGCATCTGTATTCTCATTATTGGTGGAATCTGTGCATTAACTTTTTAATTAGTAATAGATGTGTGACCTCAATACCTTTTTATCACTATCATGTTCTGTACAGTTTAAATATCGTCTTCTTTTATTATCTTGGTTAATATCCTAAGTTGTCTAGGTCAGCATCTGCCTTCTCATTATATCTTATGATGAACTAGTAGTTTTGACCATTTAGGAGCAAGGTCCTTTCTATTAGAATTGTTGCATGATTGCTCTCACAATCTGTTTATGAATCATTTTCTTGCTTCCAAAAATGAAAGCCAATGTGCCATATAAGAATGAGTACTATCTGTATCCCTGTTCAAGATATATAAAATTAATCTCTTGTGTATTTGTTTTGTAGGCACCATACAGAGCTCATACCTAGATGTCTACATGTAAATTACCAACATCACACTATCGGATTACTTGAGATGATATCTATTTTGTCACAGTGCTAGCGGGACTGGAAGGTGTTAGAGGCTGCCGCGTGCCAATGACATGCTGTTGAGATGATATACTAAGTTTTTTGATGCTATATGAACCTATCTATCTTGTTGGATGTAGTACTTAATGAAATCATGTTGGATTATTGTATGTAATTTTATTTTATATGAATTGTAATCTGTTTTAACATTATGCTGAAAATGGGCTATATTTGGTGGGCAAGATTTCTTTTGCGCTGAAAATGGGTGAAATTTGGTGGGCTGGAATTTAAATCGATATGATTGAAATTAATAGTGGGCTGAAAAAATTATATCAGCTTATGTGCCTATTTCACAAGTGGGCCGTGATGAGGTCACACCCACGTCAGCAGCCATTTCAGCGTATGAGTCATCGGCATCCTCCATGTCATCAGTCACGTCATATGTGGCCGTTTGATCCATGACGAATATTAATACACGTGGCGATTGTTTATGATGTTTATTTTCATCACTAAAGTTGGGCTTGGGTTGGGCTAAGCGGGCTTGAGCCTATTTTATGACAAATTAGAAACGTCACGGATTGTATTGATCTATGACGTTTACGACTAAAACGTCACGAGGTGTAATTTGTGATGCTTAGTACATGACGTTATGCCAGATCGTCACAGACGCGTCTTTATGACGGTTTTTCAGTGATCTGTGACAAAAAAATTTTGTCATAGATTAACAGATTTCTTGTAGTGACTCCGACCCATTGTCACTTCTCATGCGCTTGACCTTCAATTCAAATTCATTTTGAGCCTTCTAATGAACTTCTTGATAATCCCTTGAGCTTCACTCTTCTTTTTCAAAAAGAATACCCAAGTAAACCGAGAGAAGTCATCCACAACGACAAGACCATATTTATTACCACCAATGCTAATGTAAGCAATGGGTCCAAATAAATCCATATGAAGAAGCTTCAAAGGTCTTGAGATAGATAATATGTTCTTGGGTGGATGTGGAGCACCAACTTGCTTCCCGGCTTGACATGCACTACACAACCTATCTTTTTCAAAGACAACATTTATTAGTCCTAGAATGTGTTCATTCTTTTGAAGTTTGGCCAAGTTCCTCATGCCAACATGAGCTAGTCGGCGATGCCAAAGCCAACCTATGCTAGATTTTGCCACTAAACAAGTCTTCGGTTCCACTTTAGTAGTTGTGAAATCAACTAGATAAAGCTTTCCCTTAAGTTGACCCATAAAAACAATAGAGGAATCCTTTCTTCTCAAAATGGACACACCCTAATTAGTAAAGAGACAATTGTAGCCCATCTCACAAAGTTGTGATACCGACAACAAATTGTATCCCAAAGAATCTGCTAAATAAACATTTGAAAGTGATAAATCATTTGAGATGGCAATTTTACCTTGACCTACCACATCACCATGATTATTGTCTGCAAATGTGATCTTCTAAATAGGTGTATCATATTCTTCTAATGTTGTGAACATATTCTTCTCTCCAGTCATATGATTTGAACATCGACTATCAAGCAACCATGAGGTCCCACCGGAGGAATATGCCTACAAAACAAGTTTAAGCTCAAGCTTTAGGTACCCAAACTTGTTTGGGTCTTTCAAGGTTAGAGTAGGCTATCTTAGGTATCCACACACTCCTCATCATCTTTCTAGTGTGAGCACCAATGTACTTGACCACCATCTTGCCATTTTGAAATACAACTGTGTAGTCAATGGTGTAGTTGGGCGAAGGAGAATGTGTGGCATTCTTGTTGCTTGCATTAACCTGATTGGGCTCTTGATGTTTACCTTGTTTGAGCTCTCAACCACGGCCTTACCTTGCACAACATTCTTCTTGGTGACACCATGAGCCATGTCCATCAAGTCACCAAGATTGGTAACCTTCTTCCATAGTGGACGTGACTTGCATCCACAATCTTTTCACCATTTGACTTGCTTCCTCTTGTGTGGCCAATTCCATCACGAATGGTTGGGTACCTTTCGGCTTCGTAAGCCGGGTGAGTATCAAACTCACTCTTACCTTTGAGCTTGCCCTTTCCAATGAACATGTTCAATTTGTGGATTTGAGCATCTGTGTCCTTTGATTGACTTTTCTAGCTTTGAAAGGTTAGTAGCACAAGCATCGATATCAACATTATAACATCTTAAGCAACCTTTGCTAGTGGAGATATTAGAGTCAAGAGTAGTTTTGGAATTAGTTTTGGTGCTTTCCCAAAGAGTACCAAAGTTAACGTCAAGTTCCTTGTATGTGTCTTCTAGGCGTGAATGCCTTTCTTGAAGCTCGCTATGAACATTTTTTAGGTTAGCTAGAGCATCATTTGTCAAAGCATATTCCTTTGACATTCTCTCATATGAATCATTGGCAAGAGACAAGTCCATTGCCAACTTTTCAACCTTCACCTTTTCCTCAACTAGAGACTCTTCTAGAACAAGCTTTCTCTCCTTCTCAAGAATAAGCAATTCTTCTTGTTCTCTAAGTGCCTCTTTCTTTTTCTCCAATTTCTCCATAAGCTTTTTAATTTGTTTATATCCCTTTTTGCCAAACTCCTTTATCATGTTTGCTTTGTGTTCGGCTTCTTCCTCCTCATCTAAGTCATTTTCTACATTACTAGATGTGGAGGTAGGAGGTGATGGAGGATTGGAATAGTTTGATACCTTAGTCCCCTTGGCCATGAAGCACATAGGATGATCATCTTCATCATCGAATAGGTTGTTGAAGAGTCTTGGTGTTGGTGAAGCTTCATGCATGGCAATAGATGCCACACCTTCATCATCGGACTCATCACTGGAATCCCATCCTTCATCAACATGAGCATGACCATTTTTCTTCTTGTACTCCTTGCTCTTCTCCTTGTACCTCTTCTCTTTGTCCTTGGACTTCTTCTCTTTCTTGTTGTCCTCATCATCATCATTTTTTTGTCCGGACACTCGGCAATGAAATGACCCACTTTCTTGCAAGCATAGCACCTTCTTGAATTGCTCTTCTTCTTGTCACTTCTTCTCTTCATGAACCTTTTGAAGTTCTTGACCATCAAGGCAATTTCTTCATCGGTGCTCTCATCTTCGCTTGAATCAACTTTCTTCTTTGCCTTTGATGACTTCTCAATTGATTCAACCTTTTGCTAGGTTCAGCATTGAGAGCAATATGGCCTTGACTTCTTCTTGTCCAATTGATTTGGTGATATCCAAGTCATTCATCTCATGATATTCCAACTCACTGAGTAGTTGGATAGGCTTCATCTTCTTGTAGTTCTCCTTTCCTCTAATGACCGTTGCCAACATCCGGTTCTTGGGAGCATAAGCTCTAAGCATCTTCTTTGTGACCTTGCTATCTTTTCAATCCTTGCTTCTAAGAGATCTAATTTCGGTCACAAGTAGCTTGAGCCTATCATACATTTGTCGGAGAGTTTCATCTTTCTTCATGACAAATGACTCCAATTCCCCTTGAAGTAGATCCATCTTCCCTTCCATGACTTCATCGGAGCCTTCATGAGACAACCGGAGTATTTTTCCAAATTTCCTTGGCACTTTCGATCCCTCTAACCTTGTTGTACTCATAGGTGTAAAGGGAGCTTCTAATGACTAAAACGGCTTGGGCATTCTGGAACATGTCATGCTCTAGCTCCAGAGTGATAGGATCATCATTATCGGGTTGATTCACACCTACAATCACAACCGTCCAAAGAGCGGGATTTAGACCATAAAGATGCATTTTCATATCATCACTCCAACGGGCATAGTCACTCCCATCAAAGTGAGGGGCCTTGCCCATTTGAACCGGAGAAAATGAAAGTGAGGAAGGGTTAGGAGTATTTTGTGGAGGAGCCCCATATGAATGGGACACCGCATGAAGCCCGACAAGATGATTCTTCTCCCTTTCTTTCTTGATCTTTATCTTGAAAAGCTTTTGAGCTTTTTGTTCGGCCTTCTCCTTGATTTTGGCCTTCATCTTTGCCTTCCTTCTTTTCTTTTTTTCAATTTCTTCAATCTCTCCTTCATTTTCACTCAAGCTTAGATCGTCATCCGAGATTGAATCATATCTTGAGGAGGGATGACTTCTTGGTTGCGCTTGAGAAAGTTCGGGAGGGCGTTGTTGAGCAACGGCAGCGGCTGCGGCGGTGGATCCATCCCCATCTTGTGCCATAGCGTTTCCCTTAGTGGTTAAACCCTAATCAAGAGATTAGGCTCTGATACCAATTGAAAGGATCACGCATGGCCTAGAGGGGGTGAATAGACGTTCCCAAAAAATTCTCGCAGCGGTATTAAATCTGTAGGAAGTTCCGACAAAGTGTAGGAACTTTCGATGACCGGAACTTCCGACACTTTATAGGAACTTCTGATAAATCAGATGAACTAGAATCAAATTAAAAAATGAGAAGTATTTCACCAATTCCACTTGAATCAAAAGATGTGTCTTGACGTCCTAGTACCTGCAGGTATGATCTCTACAACCAAAAACACACTAGCACATAGATCGGGATGAAATCGACTCTAAGTCAAGATATGCAATAAGAACAATATGAACACGATAAACTCAAGGAGATAAGGATTTGATTTTCGAAGTTCACTTCCACAAAGGAAGCTATGTCTCTGTTGAGGTGCTCACAAAGAGCCGGGTTGTCCACTTAACCCTTTTTCTCACCCTAATTGATCACAAAGGAGGATTAGATCACTTACTATGATCCCCATGAAGAGGAGGGCAACCTTCTTAAACATGGTGCGGGAAATGGGATGCCCGATTTCATTTCTTGGTTCAAACAGAAGGTAATGTCCTATTTAGTGCCTACTTAGTATGACATTACAATTTAGCTCGTACTTTATATAACGAATTATCCTGATTGAACTTCCAGGGTCAAACTGATGCGTCTATGAGTCCCGAGTTGAGACAAGTTGCCGATGGCTGTGCCTTTAGGGTTAGATCATTTGGCGCTTATGACGTGAATGGATATCGCTTTCACACAACAAGACACGATCAGAGTCGGCCCAATCGAAGAACCACAAATACTGGAGTGTTCACGCCAGGAGACGATGGGGTCGAATACTATGGAAGAATTGAAGAAATATATGAACTCGAATACTATGGTTCCAAACCTCTCAAACCTGTCATATTCAAATGCCATTGGTTTGATCCTCAAGTAGTGAGACGGACTCCAAATCTTGGGCTAGTCGAAATTCAACAGTCGTCCGTGTACCCAGGCGACGATGTCTATATTGTGGCTCAACAGGCCACCCAAGTTTATTATCTCTCGTACCCGTGCCAAACCAAAGAGCATCTTAAGGGTTGGGATGTTGTGTACAAGGTATCGCCACATGGTAAACTACCTGTCCCAAACAATGAAGATTACAACATAGACCCAAACACATATGACGGAGAGTTCTTCCAAGAAGATAGGCTAGAAGGGAGATTTGAGATAGACTTAACCGAAGCCATCGGAATGGAAGTAGACAATGAAAGGCTTGTTGACGAGGATGCCGGAGATGAGGTTCAGAATGCAATGGATGCATTTTATTATCTAACACAATGACGTCCAATATGAATGCATTTTATTATCTTTTAAAATACAACATTTTATATGAACTACCTCAACATTTTTAATGTTCTACTTCAACATTTTCATATTAAATGTTGAGATAATTTATTCGAAATGTTGAACTTGATTTGAATAAATGTTGAAACTTGTATTTAGACTAATTTCTTAGGTTTCTATCCCCTGTCATAGAAGGGTGTACCGGTTAGGGTTGGGGATTGTTGGGGGCGACTCTGTCCTAACGGGTACAGAAGGTTGGTGGGTTTGGGGGCGACACGTACCCCCTGCCATAAAGGGCCTACTGACCGGTTAGGGGCCGACCAAGTACCCCCTGCCATAGAAGGCCCTACTGACTGGTTAGGGTTGGGGATTGTTGGGGGGCGACTCCGTCCTAACGGGTACAGAAAGTTGGTGGGTTTGGGGCCGACACGTATCCCCTGCCATAGAAGACCCTACTGACCGGTTAGGGGCCGACCAAGTACCCTCTGCCATAGAAGGCCCTACTGACTGGTTAGGGTTAGGGATTGTTGGGGGCGACTCCGTCCTAACGGGTACAGAAGGTTGGTGGGTTTGGGGATGACACGTACCCCCTGCCATAGAAGACCCTACTGATCGGTTAGGTGCCGACCAAGTACCCCCTGCCATATAAGGCCCTACTGACTAGTTAGGGTTGGGGATTGTTGGGGGCGACTCCGTCCTAACGGGTACAGAAGGTTGGTGGGTTTGGGGGCGACACGTACCCCCTGCATAGAAGACCCTACTGACCGGTTAGGGGCCGACCAAGTATCCCCTGCCATAGAAGGCCCTACTGATTGGTTAGGGTTGGGGATTGTTAGGGGGCGACTCCGTCCTAACGAGTTCAGAAGGTTGGTGGGTTTGGGGGCGACACGTACCCCCTGCCATAGAAGGCCTTACTGACCGGCTAGGGGCCGACTAAGTACCCCCTGCCATAGAAGGCCCTACTGACTGGTTAGGGTTGGGGATTGTTGGGGGGCAACTCCGTCCTAACGGGTACAGAAGGTTGGTGGGTTTGGGGGCGACACGTACCCCCTGCCATAGAATGCCTTACTGACCGGTTAGGGGCCGACCAATTACCCCATGCCATAGAAGGCCCTACTGACTGGTTAGGGTTGGGGATTGTTGGGGGGCGACTCCGTCCTAACGGGTACAGAAGGTTGGTGGGTTTTGGGGCGACACGTACCCCCTGCCATATAAGACCCTACCAGTAATGTTGATTGAACATTCTTAAGTTTTTAAAAAAATATATCAAAAAGTTTGTAAATTATTGAAAACATTTTTAGAAAATGTTGAACTGGTTCATTTATATTCTTTGCTGGATAGGCTGATCTGTTACCTTTGCGTCAGAAGTTTCTATTTAAATTATTGTCCTACAAGTACAACAAGTTTGCTGCCATTTTTATTGAGATGCTGATCTAGTTGTTGTCATGCAATTCAATGCCTAAATACAGGTTTGTAACATTTTCCTTTAGTGTTCTCAACATTTGTTTTCATAGTATTTCAACATCTTCAACATTATTCCTGCTCATGCAACTCCATGCCTAGATTCAATTTACTAACTTTTTTTGTTGTTGCACACAACATTTCTTATAATAATATTTCAACATTTCATACAGTTTACTAGAACTAGGTTCAACTTTATCTGTGCAATGTTGAACATATCTATATGTACATTACAACATATCTATTTGCACATTTCAACTTTACTATATTTAATGTTCAACATTATTGTATTAATTAAGAATGGAAATGTCAACATTTCTTGTTTTTAATGGTCAAAGTCACAATAAAATTAACATAATGATTAACATTTGGAGCATTGTTTCATTGTTAACAGGTTCTTGCTACACTACTTGCTGAAAAGTTGCTGTGGAAGATCAGTTGTCAAAGAAAATGCTATATTAGAACTAGATTATAATACCTATAATTTATGCTCTGAAATCTGAAACTACCGAATGTTAAGTTTATTTACAAATTTTCAACTTGCAACTTCATTTTGTGAGTTGGTTCCCACCCGTTATGTTTCCCACTTAGAACCACGTACCCAGCAAAAAATGAAATGCAGGCAGAAATTTTTGCGCGTGGGAAACACAACATTCCAACATTCACGATAAAAAAGTCAGGCGCCCAGATCATAATGGAAAGTCAGGCGCCCAACATTTGCATCAATTAAAAAAGTCAGTCGCCCAGATCGTAACGGAAAGTCAGGCATCCAACATTTGCATCAATTAAAAAAGTCAGGCACGGCTAGATGTAACGAAAAAAGCAACGGGCTAATCTGTTTGCTAATATTTGGACCTTCATAAATCTAATTGGGCTTTATAGATGATTTGTTTATATGGCTTCCGGTAGACGTATAGGAGCTCCCGGCGAGCAACACGGCTCTCGCTCGCCTCGCCTTGCCTTGCTCGGATGGCGCAGGCAACGAGAAGCTTGCTCGGGCAGGCGAGCTGATTCGGCTCTCTCGCACAAGCAAGCCAAATCTTGCTGGCACATGCCCCGATGAATCAAGGCCAAGAAAACAAATGCTCAGGTTCACTGTGCAGCCTCACCAGGCAAGGCAACACAGTGCGGAGCGAAGAAACCAAACTGACCCGTAGCCGGTCGCCGCTTGCCGCGAGCCTGTTAGGGTAAAAGGCAAGTAGGTTGGCGCCGTCGTCTCAGTGACATAATTTTGAGATGGCTTAACAGACTGTCTGTATAATAAGTTGTCTTATAAGTTGTTTTATAGTAATTAATAACTCATTAATTTGTGCATATAAAATAAATATTTTGTGAGTTGCATGGCAACCACAACTCGTACAATGGTGATTTAGTGGTCTCATAGTCCTAAATTTTAGCTTTGAGGTGACCGCCTTGCGAAACAATCGTCTCATTCTCTCACCTCCCTCTCTTTCCTCCACATCATCAGAAATCTTACGTGTCATTGCGTGAGACGACCTATGAGGCCGCTTACGTGTAGCAATGTACTCACCCTTAGACTTGGTGCCGCTGCGGCGCGTTGGTGGAGATCAAAAGAGGGCGCAATTTTATGGACGGTGAGGGACCAGAGGAAGAGCAAGGGACACGGATGAAAAGGGTACGAATATTTTCTTTCAATTCGTCCGATTGAGAGGGTTTAGACACTAAATAAATAGTTTGATATCTGGATTCAGAGATTCAATATCCGATTGGTATCCAAATCCAGCTATCTAAAATTGGATATTTCATAAAAATATGTAATGTATATCAATAATCCGTTTAATATCCGACATATTTTATAGTATCTGCATCTGAATCCGATCGAAGAAAAAAATAAATATTTGTATCGTATCCGTGCCTATCCGGACGTATGTGATCCGTTTTCATCCTTGGTGGGAGAGCGTCGAGCACTGCTGCTGGTCCTCTGTTCGATTTACACTCGCTGCCGCTTCCTCTCCGGTGGGCAGAGGCCACGCCGAGCCGTCGACCGCGCGCTTGCTCGCCGCGTCGCGCTGCTCCTCTCCGGCTCCCCGCCACCACTCCGTCCTGTGCTCACGTCTGTCCTTCTGTCGTGAGGCCACCAGGGCAGGCCACAAAGACACAACAGAGCAACCAGGCAAGGCTTAAAGTTGGGTGGATGGACAGGTTCATCAGGGACGATTTGCATTCATCTGACGTTTCCGTGCTCTGCTGAAGGTCTGAAAGAAAAGGGCAGAGAGAGAGGGACGCAGGT
This sequence comes from Alloteropsis semialata, assembly GCA_004135705.1. Taxonomy (NCBI): domain Eukaryota; kingdom Viridiplantae; phylum Streptophyta; class Magnoliopsida; order Poales; family Poaceae; genus Alloteropsis; species Alloteropsis semialata. The sequence goes on along the minus strand of CM014277.1, from coordinate 53,420,247 downwards.
GAACGATACAGGAGGGAGCTTGAAAAGAATATGAATGTATGACTGAACGATATTCGGGGCAGGTGGACTATTGAACCTTGAAAGTAGCGTTATCCTTAACGTTAAATACTAGGTAGATGGTCAGTCATTTTTTGTTTAGCATTTATATAAACAGTTTAGACGATTAATTAAACGGTTTGCATGGAAAATATCTATACAAATATTATAGTTCTATATACTATAATCTGAGGCATGCACAAACTTAAGGACATAACATTCTCACAATGCGCCATACTGCATACTTAAACCACTAGAGTCCTATTTCTTTCCTACCACACACGCTTGTTGCCCAATTAATATTCTCCTTCCTGTACCCAACTATCCTAACAAAGCATATTCCTTATTGTCTAAACGGCCATCTAAACATGTGTTTATCTGTGTAAACTTGTTTATTTCCTATTTAATTTCACCATTTAAGCTATTATTTACCAAGTGGACCATCTACGCGTTTAGCGTTTAATTCGACGACTAGGTCCTTAACTACACGTTTACCCTCCATTTACCGTTTAAATGCGTGTAAACGACATCTAATGTATCAATGGATAGACAATTAGAGATTTTATCTCATTTACTAATTAATTGGGGATATTTTCATAATGGCATTAGTGAGTAATTAGAGAAAATTGGTTCCTTAATGGCAGAATGTGTAATTTGGATATATTTTTTTGCGAAAGAAATTTGGATATATATTTAATGGGTTACTTTAGACTATTTTCATAGTGGCAAAATAGAACATATCCAATAGCTATTATTATCTATGATGATTATAGTATGCCAAACTGAAAGCTAGAAGTTTGTAACTTTGTGTCAATTTTAAAAATTATCATTTTATGTTAGCGTGTCTCGCAGAGGATTAACACAGATGCTTGAAAAAAAGAGTCTCTACTTAGTAATATCAAGATTTTCTATTGACTAGTTCAAGTAAATAACTTGTGGTAGCCAACCTAAGCGATGCAATAGATCATTAAAACTTGTTTTTTTCTAATAATTTCTTGTGAAAGAGTCCTCGGCTCGGACCGGGTACTTGTATTCCTAGTTTTATTGCAAGAATTAGCTATCGCTATTTTTTCTGTGGTACGCAACATGCGCAACGACAACTAGGCGTCAAGTTGAGTTCGTCAATATCAAGGCCAGTTTGAGCTACAACTTTAACAGCTTTTTTGAAAAGCTGCTGCTGACTTTTTGCTTCTGAAAGGGCAATAATGGCTTCTAGAAGATGTTTTTGGCTTTCAAGGCTTCCAAAGCTATGAAAACATTTTTTCATACAAATTCAGCTTTTCTGAACTTCTAAGGGCAGGCCCAACGCGGCTACCAAGAACATATGCCTCACACAAAAGTTGCACACCACGTAGATCAGAAAAATTCAATCCATTTGCCTATCCAACGCTGGCCACTGACACAAGACCTGTACTTTTCACTTTATTTATGGCAGCAGCAGTGAAAAGGAAGCTGAGGCTGCACGAATTTTTCTCACAACGCGAGCTTGATAGGTGCTTCTGACTTTTGTCAGACGAGGCATCCGCTGCTTCTGCAGGGCGCACTGTCCACCTGCGGAACCACCGCTCCTGATGACCTGGACGCATTGAGCATAGGTGGAAGTTGAGGCCACCGTCCAGCCTGGTGCGTTGGGCCTGCCCTAAGTTTCCGAAAGCTGCGCAAGAAGTTTGTTGTTTGTTTGACTCTCTGGTTCTTCACCTTGAGAAGGTGCCCAGAAGTTCAAATAAACTAGCCCTCACGATCAGAATAGCTGATCTAGTCTTTCAATAATGCTCAGGTAGGGTTTGTGTCTGTACAAGTGTATTCATAGGATAGATGTGTTTGCGTGCATGTGTAAGTGTTTCAAAAAAAAATATAAATGATTCCAAACCCAGACCAAAACCTGCATAAATTTCACGATGTCAATTTAATAAAAAAAGTCCAAAATATCACCTCGACTACTTTATAACCCCTAAATCATATTTGTTCAAATTACACCTACAATTATGTCGATTGGTTCAATTTTGTCTTTAATATAATTTATCCTTTTTTATCCATGGATAAGTAGACTTTTAAGTTCAAATTTTGTTGTGCAATAGTCGACATCGTAATTGTTAGCACGAAAAATCGGTCGAGGTTGACGGTCCCTTGTGCACCAACACGAATGGGAGATTTGCTTTACTCCGGTATGGGTCCGTAGCTGTTGGATATATGTCGAATATGTGTATGTTTTAGTTACGATGGAAACTTGAGTTGTAATTTGGTAGGTTAGGGACAGAGTTTGAGTCGACTTTGTATCCCTAGGCCCCATAAATATGAAGGGACTACCGCTGTAACCGTGAGACGACTTGGCGGCTGGTGTGGACGGCGGCGTGGCCGCGGTGGTGCCCGGATGGCGGTGTAGCTGCTGTTTATGGGGAGGAGCGCCCGTAGTCATGCCCCAAGGATGTAGGCACATGGCCGAACCTCGTTAAAAAACATCGTGCCTCGGTGTCGTTCTCGTTCGTGTGATCTTGTGATTTGGTTTTTCCTTCTTAGGGTTATTACTTCCGCGCTATTATTCTAACAAGTGGTATCAGAGCCAATGGTGGGAAATCTTGGAGGATCTCCTGGGGTCACAGGTGACGGGGGAGCCCGTGAACATCTCCGGAGGGTCACACGGGGTTGTGTGTGATTGGAGAGTTGGGCTTGAGGGCCTGGGATAACGTCTTTCGGGAGATCACATGTGGTGTGTGATGGAAGAGTTGGGCCCGATGTGTGACGGGAGAGATTGTTAGGTTTAGTCCCACATCGAAAGTTGATGGTGGGGGAGCACAACATATAAGAAGGGGCAGTCCTCACCTATCAGACTAGTCTTTTGGGTTGAGTTAGGCCCGAGGCCTTGGCTATTGTGGGCTCCGGTGGACCTGGGCTTGATGGGGTGCCGGCCCATGGGGATAGCGGGCTAGGCCGAATTCCGATGCGCACTCTAACAGTAGCTTCTTGTTGTTCGGGCGTGCCAGCCATTTTGACCATTACAAAGATAACACTAGTGAATTGAACCGATCGGACACTCAGAAAGCAGAAGCATGAGCACAAGCGTCGTATCAGCCATAAAACAAAGCTAGCAAGCCTATAGAAACTAATCTAGCATCACCGCTAGTCGGATCGGTCTTAACCGAGACAGAGCTAGGAGCAGAAGAACGACAGATTAAACACTACAAGACGATTATTTGATTGATCCACTTCCTCATTTGACACGAACTTGGTATTCACCATCAAATAATCGGCTTCCTTCCGGAGACTTCGGTGGCAGAAAAAAACCAAATTTTGGTGTAGAAAAATATATTACAAATTTCTCAACATTATGCTCATAGGCTACTACATCTAATAGTAAATTAATAATCCTGAAATGTATAAAAATAAGTAAAATATATTAATTCATTCCATCGGTGCCAGGCGTTGTTCTTACGTGGCAACATCGCAGATCGAACCCCACGGGCTACGACGACCACAACGGCACAACCGGTGGTCTCGCGCTCGGTTGGCACCTTCCGGAGCTCGCCGTACCAGGCAGCGAGCCACCAAGTGGCCAGCGCGTCCAGAGGAAAGGGATAGCGAGCGAAGGGTCACCATGGACGCCACGCAGCTTGCACGCTGCCGTCCCCCCCACCCTGCAGCTAGCCTCCAGCAGCAGTAGCAGCTCGGCCTCGGCCTCACCTCACGCGCGCACCAAAAGGCAGAAGGGAAAAAAGCGACGCTTGCAGTCCATCTGCCACCCATCGCCTCTCCCTCCCTCCCTCCGCGCCTCTCTTATCTCCTCCGCCTTCGCTCGCCACGCCTCCTCCGATCCTGGTCCTGCCACCACATTGCCTCGCTCGCTGTTCGTGTCCGCCTTTCGCACGAGCCACCGCGCGCGATGGCCCTGCAGGCCCCGGCGTCGTCCCTGGCGCGCGCGCCGGCGGCGGCGGCGCCGCCGCTCCGGTCGTCCTTCCTCTCCGCGCGGCTACCGGCGCCGGCGCCGACGCGGCGGCGGGTGGCCAGCAGGGGTGCCACGGCCGCGCGGATCACCATGCGGGTCGCGTCCAAGCAGGCCTACATCTGCCGCGACTGCGGGTGAGCCAGCTGCTCCTGCCCGTCGATCGTGTGCTCTGTTTGGCGTTGTTGCCATGCCATCAGCTGAAGCTCTTGCCTTGATCTGCCCCTGCAGGTACATCTACAACGACAGGACCCCGTTCGACAAGCTGGCCGACAACTACTTCTGCCCTGGTGAGCAGCACATCTCAACTCCAGAGTGCTCTGCTTCTTCTCCTTCTTCCTCCTCTCTGTATTTTGTACTCCCCTTTCTTTCCCATGTTTGCATGATCATGAGAGCAACTTGAAGAATCACAGAGTGGTGTTACGGACTAATCCACGGTCCACGCGCCTCGCAAAATCAACAGCAAGCAGGCTCTTTTTTTTGAAAAAAAAAAGAGATGCAATTTGAAATGTTAGCATGCTTATAAAGCAGTGTATTTCTGATGAACTATCGACAAAGAATGCCACAACAAAGAGGTGCTCGTTTTCCCACTTCATGATGTATTGTTCTCACATGCTGCTGCAGTGTGTGGAGCTCCAAAGAGAAGGTTCAGACCATACGAACCGGCAGTAGCCAAGAACGCAAACGCCACCGATGCCCGGAAGGCGAGGAAGGAGCAGCTGAAGAAGGACGAAGCCATCGGGTAAGACATTTGAATCAGATTCACAGAAACAACACCTAAAAGGGAATAGAAATATCTCAACACCTCATGTATACTGTATTAGTATAGGTGTAGAGTAGAGGGACCAATGAACTGACATAGCAGAGATGTTGCGGCTGCTCTGTTTTGCTTGCAGGCAAGCCTTGCCGATCGCCATTGTTGTCGGGATCATCACCCTTGCTGGCCTGTACTTCTACCTCAACAGCGCCTACAACTAGACGAAGAAAGATTGCATCAGAGATGAACGATCCGTTTGATGCCAGGGATAGGATTCGTTCCATTTTGCCCTTCCTTTTGTCGTTGCAAATGTGGTTTATCATGCTACATATACTCCTAGGACTCCAAAACTGTTATATAAGTCGTCTTTAATCTTGAAATATACATGTTTCTCAACTGACAGATTTTTTTAAGTACTGCAAGTATGTTCCAGCTAGTTATTTGTGGTTTCAAATGGAATAATTATATGTGGGCTAAATAAGTAGGATTCAAAAGCGTTTCGGGCTTTTATCTCTTCAGCTATAATCCTGCGTCAAACGAGTGTAATGCTATTTCCAAATGGAAAGCACAAGAGGAACAAAATGGTGCTTTTGACAATTGGGCATCCTTTGCTTTAAAGCTAATATACATATCTGCAGGGCAAAATTTGGCTGTGTATCGGCTTGATGGAGGCTGCAACTTTATTATAAAGCTTGCTGTACTTAAAAATATGTGCAGCCTTAAAGTGTCAATGTGTATAATCAGATCGTGTAAGAACTCTTGGTTGCTGTCGGTTGACAGTTGGCGTCTTGGCGATGGGCGGGAAACAAATTAAAATGCACTCTTTTTCTGTCAGGAAGACAAAGCACACAATTAATCTACCTATTCGCACCTTTGGTATTCAGTTGCATGCACTGATGCACCGGCCAATTGCTTTCAAAATCTAAATATAAGGTGACGATGAAACAATATATGCTAGCCAATTTTGCTTTCAAAACCTTAAGGTGACAAGGAAACGATTCGCTTATATTGCATAATGTACCGCTCATGTGTCGGCACCTTCAAGGTTAAGTGTGAAACTACAGTGGGTTGCCATTTTCTCAAATTTAAGTTGTGCCAATGGAGTCCTGAACTACTGCGCTTTGGATCTAATAATTCCATATTAAGTTGCATAAATCAAGCAATTATGCTGCAAAATAAGCTGTAATCATTTTTGTACTCGCCTTTGTACCTAAGAAATATGGAAGGGAATAATAAATAAAAATGAAACAACTTGTATATAGGAAAAACCTCTTCAATTTCAAAGGAGAAAAATCATGGTACAATTTGTTTGGTATGAACTTTATTATTAGTATGGTGCGTAAAAATGTCTAGAACTTTATTATTAGTATGGTATGAACTTTATTATTAGTATGGATCTTTTCAGCCGCATAGTCATTTTTCTTGAGTAATCACATTTTACAGAGAATTAGAAGCAACAGCGCCTACAACTAGACCAGGAAACATCGCATCAGAGACGAACCATCGTTTGATGCTGGGGATAGGATTCGTTCCATTTTGCCCTTCCTTTTGTCGTTGCAAATGTGGTTTATCATGCTACATATACTTCTAGGACTCCAAAACTGTTATATAAGTCGTCTTTAATCTTGAAATATACATGTTTCTCAACTGACAGATTTTTTTTTAAGTCCTACAAGTACGTTCCAGCTAGGTATTTGTGGTTTCAAATGGAATAATTATATGTGGGCTAAATAAGTAGGATTCAAAAGCATTTCGGGCTTTTATCTCTTCAGCTATAATCCTGTGTCAAACGAGTGTAATGCTATTTCCAAATGGAAAGCAAAAGAGGAACAAAATGGTGCTTTTGACAATTAGGCATCCCTTTGCTTTAAAGCTAATATACATATCTGCAGGGCAAAATTTGGCTGTGTATCGGCTTGTTGGAGGCTGGTACTTTGTTATAAAGCTTACTGTACTTAAAAAATATGTGCAGCCTTAAAGTGTCAATGTGTATAATCAGATCGTGTAAGAACTCTTTCGTTGCTGTCCAGTTGATAGTTGGCGATGGGCGGGAAACAAATTAAAATGCACTCTTTTTCTGTCCGGGGGACAAAGCACACAATATAATCTGAACCATTTCCTTCTGATAAAGAATAAGGACACCTATTGACACCTTTGGGTATTCAGTTGCATGCACTGATGCACCAGCCAATTGCTTTCAAAATCTAAATATATGGTGACGATGAAACAATAGCTAGCCAATTTTTCTTTCAAAACCTTAAGGTGACAAGGAAACGATTCGCTTATATTGCATAATGTACCGCTCATGTGTCGGCACCTTCAAGGTTAAGTGTGAAACTAGAGTGGGTTGCCATTTTCTCAAATTTAAGTTGTGCCAATCAAGTCTTGAACTACTGCACTTTGGATCTAATAATACCATATTAAGTTGCATAAATCAAGCAATTATGCTGCAAAAGAAGCTATAATCATTTTTTATACTTCACCTTTATACCTAAGAAATATGGAAGGGAATAATAAATAAAAATGAAACAACTTGTATATAGGAAAAACCTCTTCAATTTCAAAGGAGAAAATCATGGTACAATTTGTTTGGTATGAACTTTATTATTAGTATGGTGCGTAAAAATGTCTAGAATTTTATGACCATCAAGTACCAACAATAACCAACACATCTTTCAATAAAAGCCAACAAGATATATGATGGGTGTGAATTGTGACATCAACTTAAACAACCAAGGTCATTTCTATCCTCTTCAGTTGTAATTCACATGTGATGGGACTCATTTTACCAAAATTGCATAGAAATAGGACAAACACAGATCAACGACAACGAGTACTTGACGTGCTTGATCTCAAAATTCACGTCAACCCACAAGCCACAAAACTATTCTTCAAATGCAAAGTAACTAAAGAAATACTATGGGTGTTGAATGAATTCACGGAGTTTCTTGTCTATAAAAATGTGTTCAAGTCTTGAACCATGATATAAAAGACTATTTGATCATGTGCGACCAGGTTTGAAAGGGTTGACACCTCTAATTTTTCTCAATTTGTTTATGGGTTGTTTGGTAATATTTTCCTTGTGTCCTAGCATGAAACTTCACAGTAGACAACCACATGGCATGGTTTCTCTTGTTTTCCCTAAATGTGATCATCTAATTCATTATAAGACCTACCTGATTTGATTCAAATATGAAATACGTGCATTACTTAATTTTAGAAGTAATTGTGGACATATGGATTTTTCTTATTATATACCAATATTTAAACTGTGCTAGAATGGGTAAATCAGCAATACCATCATCAAGTTATTGACCAAATCTTGCAATAGGGGGCAACAAAAATATAGCTGAAGTAAACAAGAACCTAGAGTATCATTTCTATCGTCTTCCACATCGATGTCTTGGAAACCAATAAATCAAATTCCATAGAATAAATTCGGTTACCAAATTATTATCCCCAAACAAGGGATTATGCCAGTGACAACATCGGCTCGAAAAATATTTGGTTTTCATGGCCTGTTTGGCGGTTCCAAGGATAACTATGTAAAATGATATTTTTGCATGGACGAGATTTTATCCTAGTTCTGCCAAATGATTCTCTGAAATAAACTAATGGGTTAGAAGCTGAAAAATCTAGTCCGAATTCACTTCGCCATTAAATTATTTCCTCCTTAAATTTTATCTTAGAAAACCATGCAGGATCATTTTCAGCCGCATAATCATTTTTCTTGAGTAATCACAATTTACAGAGAATTAGAAGCAAAAAGGAGCTCTATGAAATAGGCTATCAAAGTTGGTTCTAATTATCGTTCTAGTCTAAACATTCTATCTTCTCCATTTGCTTAAAGTGTCAGCCAAATATCCTATGTTGCACACAATTAGTATTCACGATACCGACTCTTCCTTTGGCACGGCTCGCACCTAGCACTCCGAATTACGTAATGTCCACGACATTAATCTCTCTTTTGTCTTCAGGCTGTCGGCACCACAAATCACCTCATTTATTTGCTTAAACGCAGTTTATATCTCCCTAATCCCATGATTAACCAACGCTTAATCACGCTTCCAAATCCGGAACCAACCCACCACAGGCCGCGCCTCCTCGTGCCGCCCCCGCGAAAAGGCGCGAACCGCCACCACCCGCCCCCGCCGCGCCCTCCTCCTCCTCCTCCCCGCGCATCGCCGCGCGCCGACGCCATCCTTGGCCCCGGCTCCACGGCTCGAACAATCGAATCCGATCCCGGCCGGCCGGGCCTCTATACATCGCGCCATCCGCCCGGGCCGCTGATGGGGGAGGCGGAGGGCGAGGGCGAGGGCAGGCTCGCGACGGCGTCGGCGGCCGCCATGGAGGCCAAGGGGAAGGCCAAGAGGGACGGGGTCGTCAAGGAGGTGATACGGCTCGAGCGCGAGTCCGTCATCCCCATCCTCAAGCCCAAGCTCGTCACGAAGCTCGCCTACCTCATCGGTATTGTACCTGTCCTGTTTCCTCCTTCATCAATCATCACCGGCGCGTGCATTTGCCGGGGATCGGGTGATGGGTTCGGGTCGGTCGCGGGGCATGGAGGTGTCCCGTTTCTTTCGAATTAGGGGAGATGATTACATCGAGGCGGGAATCATATATGTGTACCATTGTCTGATCATTAGGTCCAGTTTCTTTCTTCTTTTTCCAATCCCTTTCTTTGCATTGCAAGTTTGCAACAACCGGGCCTAGAGCCGTCAATTGGGACTGCAATTGTAAGGAAAATGCGATTAATTTATTCGACAGCTTTGGGAGCCTTAGGTTCCTGAATTGGTTCAGATTTTACTTAACTACGGAAGAAAAAAGGAACACTGGTTTTATTCATCTAGTTCCGTTTGTCAGGGGTGTAATCAAGCTCTTAAGGACAGAAGGACAGTGTCATCCTATATTTTCTTTACGGCATTAAATGAAAGGCCAGTCTGTATATGTTTACATTTTATTTTTAGGTGTCATAGCAAGATGTTTTTTTTTCAGTCATACGTAACATTACTATATCCCACAAATAAATTATCAATTTTTTCCAATGCTTCTATAGATAATGTGAATAATCTTACATATTGCAGCTATCTGTCAATCCTCAATATATTTTCCAGTGATTAATGTGCCTTTTTTTTAGAATAATGTAGTTTGGTCTACTTTCTTGTACTGTTTCTGACGGAAATTTCGAAATTGAAATGGTGTGAATCATTGGCCTGCCATAACACTCATATGCTCTTGATTTACTCTGCAGAGCGCGAAAATGACCGTTCTGAGTTCATAAAGCTATGTAAAAGGGTGGAGTACACAATCCGTGCCTGGTATCTTCTGCAATTTGATGATCTAATGGTTTGTACCTCTTCTTTTATTCATTTATGACGGTCCAAGTAGGTTGATTATCTTGACGTTTGTGCTGTGATGCAGCAATTGTACGCATTATTTGATCCTGTTAATGGTGAGAAGAGTTTAGAACAGCAGGGCATGACATCCACTGAGCTTGATACACTAGAACTCAATTTCTTAACCTACATTTTTCAGGTTGGCTCACTACTACTTTTCATATTAATGAGAATGACAATAACTTGTACTAAGTTTCAAAATTCAAATGGTGATCTTTATTAGATAATGGAAAAGAGCAACTTCAAGTTGTTATCCGATGAAGAGTATGAGGTAGCCCAGTCTGGCCAGTATCTTTTAAATCTCCCTATAAAAGTTGATGAATCCAAGGTTTGAAGTTACTTCTGTTAATTTTCAATATGCTTGCAGACACTGCAATTTACTTTTCAACTAACTATTTGAACAAATATAGGTAGACAGCAAGCTGTTGACAAGGTACTTTAAGGAGCACCCACATGATAATCTACCAGCATTCGCTGATAAGGTATTTTCTGTTTCCTGTAGTTTACTCTAATAGCCATCTCTGATCTTTAATCATTAAACTGTACAGTTACTTGTGCTATGACAATGATTCATAAACTGAGTGCCTAAAAGACAAGAACAGATGAAAATGGGAGAAACTATAATCATTGTTATACTTATTTCATAACTAGTCTTTCCTTGGCACACATTGCTCTTATATTTTTCATTTTTTAGACCTCTGCATAATAACTTACTAATTTCTCACATCAAACACATATTTGCAGTATATTGTATTCCGTCGGGGCATTGGAATTGATAAGACCAATGACTACTTCTTCATGGAGAAAGTGGATGTCATCATTTCTCGAGCATGGAGATCATTGCTCAGGGTAACAAGGTATCACATCTCAGTATTAATTTATTTTCAATTTTCTAAACTGGATGATTTTTGCTTTGATAAAGCATCATTCAATTATTCATGCAATTTTTTAATATCAGGATAGATAGATTATTCTCGAGGAAACAAGTACCTTCAAAAAAGGACAAAAAGAAGACTCATGAAATTAATGAAGATGCAGAAGAACCAGACCTCTATGTTGAGCGTGTCCGTCTAGAGAAAATGGAGCTAAGGTTGATTAGGGCTTGCTTAACATGAATTTTGGTAAACTAAAGTTGAGCTTACTTTCTAATGTGCTATATATCATTTTTATGGCAGCATAAGGAACCTATTAAGAAAGATGACAATTCAGGAGCCTACATTTGAAAGGATGATTGTGGTCTATAGGTATTCATTACTTCCTTTAGCCTTCTTAATCTTGAAGTAATCTCGTATCGATGGATTTTACACGCCAACATAGTAGCTTGTTCTGATCCTAACATTACAGGAAGGCTAGCACAGAAAGTAAACCAGATCGAGGAATATATGTAAAGCACTTCAAGCACATTCCAATGGCCGATATGGAGATAGTCCTGGTAATATATAGGTTACTGGGAGTGAAGATCCTTTGAACACTTCTAATTATCTTTAGGAATGTTCTGTTTGTTCTCCTAGAGTACCTGACATCAGTATTTGTGTTGCAGCCAGAGAAGAAAAACCCTAGTTTAACACCAATGGATTGGGTTACATTTATAATTTCTGCTGTGATTGGATTGGTATATCTCTTATTCTTTTGACATTAAACATGCATACTAATTTGTCAACAACCATCTGAGTTGTGTTTTCCTTTCAGGTTGCTCTAATAAGTTCTCTTGAAATGCCAAAGGCTGATGTATGGGTTGTTACAGCTATTTTATCTGGTCTGATTGGATATTGTGCGAAGATCTACTTCACGTAAGTGGCTTAATTTATAGTACCTCATAGGAAAGTTTTCTTTTCCTCATATAACATTTTAAGTATTACTATTGTATGACTGAAGGTCCTGAAGGAATGTACATTTACCAACATCAATTTGCTGGCACTACACTGATATACAATGAATTTCTCTCTTTCCAAACAGATTCCAAGCAAATATGGTCACATACCAAAATTTGATTACAAAGTCAATGTATGATAAGCAACTTGATAGTGGGAAAGGAACACTTCTTCACTTGTGTGATGATGTGATCCAGCAAGAAGTATGCAACCCTCACTAAGACCTTGATAAATTTAACTTCCATCACATGCACCACCAACATATCTTAAAACTATTTTTGCAGGTTAAGGAGGTTATTGTTTCATACTATATTTTGATGGAGCAAGGAAAGGCCACTATACAGGTAATCATATCTCCTTGTTTCTGAATTGCTTTCAATGACATTTCTGCCACATCTTGTGCAATTGAAGTTCTGCCTTTGAGGTATATTCGTGCTCAGTTGTTGTGTTTGTTATTTTTTATTGTCATATGGGAGAACCTCATTTTAGAGGCTGTGAAAGGAAGTTCCAGGGAAAACCGTCCATGTATTGGAAATTTCAAAATTCCATCAAAAATCATATCTGCAAAGTTTTTCAAAAATCTTGAAAAACTAATTATCCATGTTTTATCTCATATTAACAAAAACACAACAAAATTTCAATACCGAACCCTATCACATTCATGAGATTCGAAAATCAGCAGGGGCTCTCGCAGGCGACTGGCTACTGGAGCTCGCTCTCAGTCCAGAGACCCGGGTTCGAACCCCCGCATCCTCTTAATGAAAAACGAAAGGGTGGTCTGCCCATTTCGGTCGCATTTTTTTTTTAGATTCGAAAATCACAAATATTGGACGCATGCACAAATGGACCAGATCAACACATGTTTTCCATTTGGCTTCAAAACCTTGAATTTGTCATTTTTCTCTCTAGCAAATGATGTGGAGTTTGGACTTAAATTGCATTATGGCATCATAATATCAACTATGAATGTTAAAGTTTTCAATATTTGTGGAAACTTACATATATGAATTTTGACTCAGTTTTTAGGTTTTATTGGATATGCCCCCTTACGTGTTACGGGATCTTGATGACTTCGCTGATTTTTTTCTTTCATCCTTCCAGGATCTTGATTTACGCTGTGAACAGCTCATCAAGGAAGAGTTTGACGTGGAATGCAACTTTGATGTTGTGGATGCTGTAAAGAAGCTAGAAAAGCTTGGTATTGTTTCTCGGGTAAGTTCTTCATTTCCTGCAAATTCTAAATTATCACAAGAGAACAGAACCAGGATACACAATGTCAACTTCTGAGTAACTTTCTTGCTCAAAAAAAAAACTTCTGAGTAACTTTTCAGGCGAGTACAGCAAATCTTTGATAACAGCCAGTTCAGGATGTCTGAACATAAGTCAATCCTGAATTTCTTGATCCTTACCATAATTCTCTACTCAGGACTCAATTGGGAGGATCCTATGTGTTCCATTAAAGCGTGCAAATGAGATCATAGGGACAACTACTGAAGAAATGGTGATGCGAGCCCAGCAAGCCCCGGCTGCTTCATAAGCTATTAAGCTTCACAATATGTTAGAGTGATAAGTCATTCATTCTCGCAAGATTTCGTGCTGCAAGGCCTGTCGTGTGTGTCCTGTCCATTTTCTTCTGGTGTATGTTATGATAACCTCAAATATAGGTCGTTTACTCTTTCATTTCTTCATTGGTTTGTAAGCAAGAATGATATCATCCTTTTTAGAGTGTATGAGAGTGGAATAAGTGGTACAGCACTATAGTAACACGCACCAGAGTGATTTACAAAGAAGCAATTGAATCATGGTAAATTTTGTTCTGACAAATTGCTCCTCCTGATGTGATGTTTGTGTAATCAGAAACAACTCCAGATAGCGGAAGTGCTTTTTCATAAAGCGTTACCAATATGCAAACCTATAATCTATCCGAAGAGCCCTCTCTTTGCTCTCTTAACTCGAGAGCCCCTGGCAAACGCGGAGGCCAAAGCAAACTGCAACCGTGCCGCGCGGTCATATGAGCCTCCACGTGGGTGGGTCCCACAACCCCATGTGCCCGACGCCCAGTCCCTTAGGCTGTCCGCACTCGTCGTACTCTAAATTCATCCTCTAAAAGAAATATTCCTGCCTGGTCATCGAGATTCTTTCCTCTATATCAACTTCTCCCGCACCCGTCATACTCTAAATTCCATCCTCTATCCCAACTACCACTTGGTGGGGCCCAGCTATCAGATTATTTTTCTTTTTTTTCTCCCTCCTCCTTTATCCTCCCGTCCGCCCCCCATCCATCCGCCGGCTCTCCTCTCCTCTCTCTCTCTCTCTCTCCCCCGCCGGCTCTCCTCCCCTTCCGCCTCTGCGCCCCCACGCTCCCTCCGCCGGCGCCCCCTCCTGGTCCCTTCGCGCCGCCCCTCCTGCTCCCTCCGCGCCGGAGCAGGGGCCGCCGCCGCCGCTCCACTGCGCCGCCACCGACGCGCGCTCCCTCGCCGGACCTCCCTCCCTTTTCCGGCGGTGGAGGGGCCCCTTCCTCCCGGCCCTCCATCTCCCCTGCGCCGGCCCTCCCTCCTCATGCCGGAGATGGCATCGAGGGTGCCTGGAGACAGCGGCACGGAGGCTCCGGCGCGAAGACGAGCGGAGCTCTGGCGCGGCCTCGATCTCCCGCCGGCTCCTCCCTCCCCGGTCTCTCTCTTCCTCCCAACCTCCCCGACGGCCATCCTCCTTCTCTGGCGGCGGATCCGGTGGGGGTGGAGAGGGGGCGGCCGTCCTAGTGCGCGGAGAAGATGCGGCCGCCCGCGGCGGCCTGCTCCTTCCCCCACGGCGGCTCCTTCCCCCCACGGCGGCCTACTCCTTCCCCCACTCGGCCTACTCCCTCCCTGCTGGCTCCTCCTGTTTCTCTCTCTCTGGATCCGCAGAGCAGGGGCGTGGCGCGGCAGGGGCGTGGCTTCCTCCACTCTCTGGAACAGCTCCCACGCCGGCTGCTCCTCCTCACGCCACGCCGCCCTTCCCCACCGTCCCTTCCCCGCGAAGCCGGGCCTGGAGGAGGCGAAGCAGGACAACGTGGCCATGGAGGCGGAGCGGGGATGCGGTGGCCGGCCTCCCTCGTCTCTCTCTGCGGCGCCACGTCGGGTCCCCGAGGACGGCTGCGGCGGCGAACTCGAGGTGCAGGGAGAGGTGCGCGGCGACGAGCTCCGTGGGGCGTGGCGGCGGGAAGAGCAGGGCGCGGCGGCCGGCTCCTGGCGGCGGCTTCCGGCTCGCGGCGGGGACCAACGGCTGGAGGCGTGCGGGAGCACGGGCCCCACGCCACAGCAGGATAGCGCACGTCCGATACTCCACTAAGAATAGCGGAGCCGGAGGCTTCCGCTATTTTAGCGGAGCCTTTACCATCCCGTGCTGCAGCTCTCTCGTCCGCTATCTCGTACTAGAGGGACGGATAGCGGACCACATAGCACTCCCGCTGTGGGCAGCCTTATCTCTTCTTGGTCACTCATCTTGCTCCCTCGGCTTCTCAGTTCTTATCTCTCTCTCTCTCTCTCTCTCGCACACTACTTCAAATCCATGGTGGGCTTGACGATTCGACGACGAGGGTGCCGACCAGATCAGCGCCGGCCGTGGTGGAGGGCGGCGGCAGAGGCGGCATCTCGCCGCCGGAGCCGGGAGTGGGGCAGAGAGGCGGGGGCGTCCTTCTCCGATTTGATTTGTCACCGACGAAATCCGGCGACCAAGAGCAAGATGTGGCCATGGTGAGTTTAATGGTTGGGGTTTGGGCGTTCGGGTTAGGGTTGTGGTTTGGGTTTTGTGGGATTGGGGGTGTTTGTGCTCTTCGGATGTAGAGGGATAGCCGGGGAGGCCGGTTGACCCGCGGTGGTGGTGGACGAGACGGCGGCGAGGCGGGACGGCGCCTGGCGGTGGGAGAGGCCAGTTGGACGGTGCCGGCGGCGAGAGCGAGTAACCACATTGGTTAGGAAGGACGGGTTGGCACAATGGGGGTGAATGGAGGCGGCGGCTAGGGGCAGGTGCGGCACTCCACATTCAACATGCAAAGAAGGTAACAAGTGGTGTAAAAAAGTAACAACAAGATGGATGCAGAAAGTAACTAGATGGGCTCTCCCGGAAGAGGCCTCTCCGTATAGTCAAGTCCATATGCAAAAAAGGTTTGTCAATATCTGGTAGAATAAATACTCTGCATTAATATCAAAGCAGAAATTACATTCATCCTGATCACATCAACCTTTTTTTTTTGATAAGGTGCCATCTGGCTATTTATTCATTGAAAACAAGTGAAACATCGTCCGCCAGGGCAGCTACAATATAACCTGGGGGATCCTATTTATACTGAACACAACCCGCCCTAGCACATAATTGAAAGGAAAAATGACAACATTAAACTGCGATTGGCTACATAGATTTTCGCCAGACATAAATGTGAAACTGGTTGGGAACACCATAGATGTCGATTCAGAAGACAAAGTCATCATTGGGGAAAAAAACAAATCTTGGCTACATAGTTTGTAGCCGTAGACATAAATGTGAAACTGATTGTAACACCATAGATGTCGATTCAGAAGACAAAGCCATCATTGGAAAAAAAGAAGAAGAAGTTTATGATGTGTTTTAGCACCACAAGCAGCCATCCAAAATATAAAACTACACACCAGTCAGGTCTGTTTGCATCGATGCTCACAGAAATTTCATCTTTTCTTTACATAGAAACTATCCTTTATAATATAGCCTAATAGCCTTCAGAAAACACAGAACATTCAAACATAGTAATGAACCGAAGAAAAATAAATGTGGAAATTGCAACACATTTGGAGCAGCAAACTGAGGAAATAACAAGACCCTAACCCAGAACCACAAGGAGCAGCAGGTGAGTGGAGAGCCAGTGGTTGTCACCAGGGGTATGAAAATATACATAGCATATTAGCACAAATTCAAACCTACAAACTGATTCCGATTCTCCAGATCAGTTCAACAAATGGTCGAACATGTCATGCATGCCAGCCATAGTTTAATTTATTCTACACAAGCACCATATGCGAGAAGAGAGTCAGGGCCTTATTTGGGACATAAAACTGCCATCCCTGTTTTTAAGCACCACTTCACTGATTTCCGTACTTTGGCCCATCTTTGCCTTTCTTTATGTCATCCCATCCCCTCACCCATGGCTGACCAGGTGTTGATCGGGTCTCAGGAGAGGCATGCTTTGTCAGGTTATCTGTGACCTTCGACTTGATGGCAGTGAACACCTATTTGATCATAAACTGTCTTGTAAAAAAGCAGTCGTTCCAATTAAAAATGATGGAGCATAATAACGGTTGCAGTATGTCATACCGGATTAGAATTCAGATCCTCTGGTGGTTGCTCCTGACCAGTAAGCCATTTCCACAAATCTGGATTTTCCTGATAAATCAAACAGTACAGGAATTAGACTGCATACAAATTTGAAACAGTACTCGATAAAATGATTTTTTTGGTAAGTACAGGAATAGAAGGATCACAGTCACTGTTTATGGCACTTTTACTAGGAGTGTCCTGACTCCTGAGTATAGATAATAATATCCATGTAAGTTTTCAAAACAAATCACATCCTACAGAGTGGAATTTGTGTCACATTGTGATCAATGGTCAGATGCTGCAGTAAGTATGTTAGTGTCCATAAAAAAAATAGTATGTTAGTGTCCATAAAAAAAATAAACATTTCTTGTCAATCGAAGATCAGGTTTGAAACAGCGTTCCATATATCATCACTAAACAATAATGGTCAAAATGTGCATACTGAAGCTCCACTAATTACTAACCTGACAGAATATGCTGGAATGATGTTGTCTGGGCAAGAACAAAAATGATAGGAGTACAGGGAAAATTCTAATGGATCTATTAGTGGTTCTGATCCTTTGGCGTCTGGAGCAGTATAACTGAAAGAAGTTCTGAAAGTGCCAAGAAAGAAGGAAATAGCAAGCTGTATTACTGTTTAGTTGATATTAAAAATTGTGAAGATTCATCATGTTATGCCAAAGAGATGCATTTTCTTGATGGCACAAAGATTCGGCTTTCTTTTCCGTTGATTCCAAGTTCAAAATTCCAATGTTACAGGCACTCCACGAGCAGGTGCTGAATTCAAATAGACTATGTTCCCCTAAACAAGATCAAGCATGCAACTATCTGGTAGCTAGGAACTACTATTCGTTTTTAATAAAGCTGAATAAACATGATTCAATATTATCATAAATTAACCTCAGATATTTATATTTTCCCTAAAAAAACAGAATAGGAACTTTTAGGATTATGTAACCTGAAATTATTTTGCCCATCCAAAGAGCGTGTACTTCTTTGTAGCTCTAAAACCTTACTGCCCATCCATAGAGCACACAACAATACAGCATAGACAATTCGACATCATCATGCACAACTCACTGTGCTCCTAAAAAGAAAATATAGCCTGAAGAGGCAACTCAAAGAATAGAGGCTTATATTTTTTTTCTTTAAAAATTGATAGGGGCCTTGAAGTTGATTGGACCATCTAAAATCAAGCAGCTTTCCAAATTCTTGAAGAACGGTTGATTGCACACCTTTTACAAGGAATACTTGCTGAGATGACAAATATTGCACCGAATTTTGCTAACATATATGAGGGGCAAAGGGAACAGCATCATTCAACATCAGGCTGAATTAACATGTTACTCAGTAACCGACCGACGTACTAATAGATTAACTGATTGATCTACTTGCTTCAACAAAAAACATGATGTCAGAGAAGAACGACCAGACCAAAAAATTAAGGCTAGAGCGCTGGAAACAATAACTTGTGAAGGGGAATGTGCTACAACTACAAACCAGAGCAAGCGGCCATAAGCAAGTTCACCGCGAACTGGTATCCTTCCACAGTTCCACTAGCGTCTATCCCTTGCCGTTCCCCTACTCCTATTGCTAATCTTCCCCCAAATCTTTGCTTCCCCCAATCCAAACCATCTAAAATCCTTCAATCGCTAAAGCAATAGCTAACCTGGGATGCAACAGAGGAGGGATTGGTCGGCGGCCACAGGCAGGAGAACTTACGAGGTCGAGCACTTGCAGGAGGGCGCGGATGTTGGCCTCGTCCATGCCGTGGACGTGCTGCTCCACCCAGCTCCCCAGCACCAGGTCCAGCTCCAGGAACCCCCGCTGCTTGCTCCGGTACACCAGCCTGCGCAGTAACGTCCACCAGTCACTTCACAAAGAGGGCGAGCGAAATCTCAAGCGAGAACCCACCTCCGGCGTCCCGCGTATGGAAAAATACCTGTTGAGGAGGCGGCGGCGGCTCTCGTCGGAGGAGAGGTCGACTGTGGTGGCGGCGTTCTGCTGGGAGGTGGTGAACGCGGAGAGGAGGCGGTGCGCGGAGGCCGCGGGGAGGGTTGGCGAGGGGGAGAGGGAGGGGAGGACGCGGCGGAGGTGCAGCGCGCGGCGGAGGAGCGCGGCCGCCATGGCTCTGCTTGGCTCGCCGCGGCGGGAGGACGGAGAGAGAGATCGGCGACGGCGAGGTGGGCAGAGGAGGGAGACAGAGAGGAGGAGACGTGGCTGACCGGTGGCCCCCCATCGCCGTCTATTTAATGGGCCGGGCCGGGTTTGGTCTGTCAGAGGTAGACGTGGAAGCGTCTGCAGCCCGCTTCCTGGCGAGCGCGAGGTTTGGGGGCTAGGCCTACGTGGCGAATTGGTAGCCCTGCGCCGCTCTCTTTACTGGGCCGTGCCGCCCGTGCTTTGGTTGTTGGGCGGTGGGAGGGTGGCGGTGAGCGGAAAGACGCCACCCCGACGGTGAAACGGGTTCGTCAAGAAATACGTGTCCCTAGGAGCTCATTATTTCATTTTTTATGTTTTTGCGAGAATCTACGTTTACATTTTTACATTCAGGGCAAAACAATGACCTTACCTGTGAGATCGACCGACACAAAAGTTCTGGTTAGCTTTTTGTACCGCTTTGACTTGAGTGTTTGGTAGGCTGGACCTTGTGTTAATTATTACTGCTCATGTTTTATTTGTACACGTGATTAGACCACTTTTTTAAATAACTTCTTCCATCTTTCGTCTCAAGTAACGTAGTCTTATTTTCTTTTTTGCTGGTATTAGCTCAACGTGTGTCAAATAGAAAGATGCAGTGTAGTAACCTTTGATAGTTTATCTTTCAAGTTTCAACTAGCTACCATACAAAGTTTGTGTCTTATGGGCGGTATTAGGAGATAAGGCACTATATAGAAAAAAATGATATTTCTAGAGGCAGACTCTTAAAGGGACCATGTTTATTTTTTAGAAAATACTCATGAAATATAGATGTACAGGATCGTCGAATAGTAGGAGTTCGGCACAGCTCCAAAATTACTGAAGTGCCCATATTTCATAGTATATGGATGTTTCTATTTTGTTTTGACTCCATAGTGCTTATTCAAATTATCTTACAAAAATCTCGCCCATTCTTGCCAGTATGAAAACAAAATAATGAAGCATTTATCCCTGAATTATTAATAAATTACCCTTAAACAAACTACACAGGGTTTTGGGTTAATAATACTGGCAATCTACTTTGCGCACTCATAAAAAGCGAGATCATGATCAGAATGTATAAACAGCAAGATAAACAAAATATATATATCTTATACCATGATAATAACAATTTCTGAAGCAAACAAAATCAAACATCTTCGTGGAGCACATTGCTATGCTCGGCCATTCAGATTTGTCTATTAGAAACTCTACAAAGATGAACATAGTCTTCTTGGATGCGAGGCACATGTAAAAGTGAAGTTTAATAGCATCTACATAATTACAACACCCTTGTGGCATCAGTATACGAATTTTTTTTATTTTTTAATCTTTTTTAAACTGAAATTTTAAAAATAACCCCAGCCGAACTGTATTTCCAACAAATAACCCTTTTTGTCGCGCCACGACTCATGGCGCGACTAAAGAGCGAGTCGCGCCACAGCATGTAGCGCGACTGACCTGCCACGTCGGCCGGCCGGGGCGCGGGCGGCCAGCGCGGCGGCTGACATGGCAAGGCGAGTCGCGCCACATGCCTTGGCGCGACTGAGTCGCGCCAAAGGTCGTGGCGCGACTCGCCTGTATACAGGCGGGCGCCCGAGCCCCTTTCTTCTTCCTCCTCCCATTCTTTCTCCTCCCCACCCGAGCTCCACTTCTCCCATGGCGCCGCCCACCACCTCCCCCCTCTAAATCCCCCTCTTTCTTCCACGGAATCGAAGGGGAAACGGTGGGAAAACACTCCGGGAAGGTAACTCCTCCACTTTATCCATGTAGATTTGTGCCATTTACTTGTTTCCCTTGGCATTGCTTGTAGTAGGGTAACCTAGGGTTTGGGTTGGATTTGGTAAATTAGTACAAAAAGGGTAAGATTAGATGAGCGTTATCGTGTAATTGATTCTTGGCAACGCTTTTGTATCGTGTAGATTGTGTATCATGAAACGATTTCGATGAGATTTTAGTGGGTAGATATTCTTGTTAATATTGGTAAGAAATGGGAATTAGGATTTATTGTAGAATGGTCTTTTTATGTAGGGTTATGGTACGTAGTGGATTGACATTTGGGTATACTTGGTCTTTTAGTAGTTTTTGTATAAGTCCATGAATGGTAATTGAAATGTGGCCGTTAAATGTATGTAGATGGATCGCTTAGGCCGTTAATTGTAATGTGGCCGTTAAATGTATGTAGACCGATCGTGCATCGTTGGTGCATGCGTCACTTTGCTGCAAACATATGGCGTAGGCACAAAAACAAGAATGTAATAAAGCAATTGAAATTGGTGTGTGCATCGAAGGCAGAGAGAACTTTTGGCAAACGGCTTGCGAAACTTAAGGAAATGATGAATGAAGAAGCGACAGAGTGGCTTGAGGGTCAAATGGACAACATCCATAAGTGGTGCAATGCCTTTGACGAAGGTGGTTGGAAATTTGGTGTCTGCAACACTAATATCTCTGAAGTCCTAAACAAGGTACTTAAAGGGATTCGCGGCATGCCTGTGTCGGCCATTGTTGAGTACACCTTCTACAAGGTCAATTCATACTTTGTTAAAAGGTGGCAGATAGCGAATAGTCAAATTGATGCGAGGCCAAACCAGATTTTGTGGGGCAAAGGTGCGGCAAAACTGCTAGGCACGGAAGAGGAAAAGGCGAATACCATGGCAGTAGAGTTGTTTGACCCTAACTCTTATGTGTACTCCGTTAGGACCGCAAACGCTCTAACGGTGGGTGGTGAGAGTACAGGTGGTCGTATATACAAGGTTGACCTCACACATGTGACTTGTACTTGTTGCGTGCTGCAGTTGTTGCATGTGCCTTGCTCCTCGGCCTCCTCATCCTCGGCCACCGCCTCCTCCTCCTCCTCCTCTTCCGGGTCATCATCCCCCCAATTTTGAGGTGGCCGCTCCTTGCCCCTCCTACGAGGGACGGGAATGGTGAGAGCCCCTACACAACGCAACATTGATTAGTTACAAACAATATGGCACATAATCCGTCATAAAAAGGCAGTAAATTGCACAAATTCAAAGCCCGCACCTGCACTCGACGAGATCGCCCTAGTGGATGCAGTAGAACGTGGACCAGAACTTGAGGGTCCACCAGCCGCTTCTTCTTCCCGAGGGGCCATGCAATTCAACTTTCGGGCCATTTTCCGACACCCACAATGGAATCTCTAAAAAACCAAAAAAATGTCAAATTGGCACATCAATCAAACAAAAAAGAACATTACCATCTCACCTGTATGAAAGCCCGTAGCTTGCTAGCCTCTTCCGGATGCCCAATTGGCACACCCAATGCTACGAGAGACTCATTAGCAAACCGACCAAGTTGTTGTCCCTTAGAACAAGCAATGAATCCATTAATCAAATTATTACAACAAGCAAAAATACATAAATCCAAGATCTGAAGCAAACTTACAATGTAGTCTTCCACTGGTCCCCGTTGAGTCTGCGTGGCCTGCCTTGTCATCTCATCATATTGGTCAAAAACATCCTCCAGATCAGAAGGTAGATCCTCGACGGGACCGGCATCCATTGCAACCTTCAGTTTAAGCCGTGTGTTTGCTCTCAACCATTGCAAATAATATTCATAAGGGGGGTCTCGGTGAAGTGGACCTCCAATGACAATATTGGCTTGCCGATTATCCCAAGCGTTAATGTATCCTTGATGCTTGAGGGCCCAATCCTTTCTACCCCTCTCACGCCGACGATCAATCCTACATTTAAGAACATTTTTTGTATGAAATAAAAATAACGAACAAAGCACAATTTTCATAATTTAAACTCTACAATTGCACATCATACCGGTGAAGCTCTTGATTAGTATTGAGGTACTCTGGAGGGCAATGTTAAAGAACACCAAACTGTCTCATCACTCTACTAGGAAGGTGGTACTCGACAATGTAGAAGCAGATGAGGGGACAAACCGAGCGCCAATAATCTTGATTCATCCTGCAATATGGACTAAGCGCCCTTGCTTCCACCTCATCTCGATCATATGGTCGCCAATTAACCTAGGTATCATGAATCAAATAAATTCCCAAACCATTACAATATAACAGAGGAGTGAGGAATAACCCCCTATACCAAAGAACGTGCCAAAGACAACTTACATGTGCATGAGTGAGACAGTCCAGAGCGTTGCTGTAGTCAATGTAACGCCTCACCGGGTTTCCATGCACATTGAGAATGTTGTGCCATACATAACCGACGGTGGCCACAGGTTGGTAATTGCTTCAGCAAAACAAATATAGTGTCAAAATAATAATATCTCAAATCATAGTTAACTAACGAATGGAATCAACATTATTGGCTTAGGATATTATCTTATCCCATGTGTATACCGCTCCGGTCGACCAACCGGAAGCCGCTCCCACATCCACAACTGCAAAAGATAGGCATAACCCCCCATATTAGCACTAGCTCCCTTGCGGCTGCAAGCATCATACATCTGCCGATAGAGCCATGCAAGAACTCCACTAGCCCAACTATAAGTGGCGATGTTCTCCCAAGCTTGCCCAATGATGTCTAACCACATCCAAGAAAAGGTGTTCCCACTCGAGTCCGGAAATAAAAACCCAGCCACCAAGTGCCATAGCCATGCCCTAGCATATCGAGCAACAACACCAGCTGCAACATCAGCAGGAGGGGGCGTACCAAAGTGCTGCACCAACCAAGCGGAGTTCACTCCTGTGGTCTTCCTATCCTTTTGATCGTCCGGTGGATCCGCAGGACGAACACCAACCAACAGCTCCACCCGATCTCGCCAACCAGCGGGATCAATTGTCCCGGTGACCGCTCGGCCATCTATGCGAAGACCAAAAAGCATGGCAACATCTTGAAGTGTCACCGTCATCTCACCACAAGGGAGGTGGAATGTGTGTGTCTCAGGCCTCCATCGGTCCACTAGCACGGTAAGAGCCGCATTGTCCATCTTCGGCAAGCCATCCTTCACAAGCATCGCCAATGGGAGAAAGCCAGCTTGCCAAACGCTACAAGATTTCACATTGCCATCTCACGTCATAAACATTGCCATCTCAACTCATAAAAGATTTCACATTGCCATATATCAAACAAAATTCACATATTTCACATTTCCTTATACACATAACCATGAACTTTAATATATACACATAACCATGAACTTCACATATATACTTCACATATTTCACATTTTCATATACACATTGCCATATATCAAACAAAATTCACATATTTCATATTTCCATATACACATAAGAATGAACTTCAATATATACACATAAAAGACATGAACTTCTATATTTCTATAGCAAGATACATTAATAGCAAGTCCAAAAAACTAAATTTAACTCACTTAGTTCTTTACTAACATCATCCACATCTACACATGGTTATGTCAACGAAATCGTCACATGCAAGAAAATCTATACGATAGACAGGCGTTACCAACGACCAAATCCACCACTTAGTACAACTAAACCATCTCAAATCCGTGCTCAATCCACCAAATCAAGTCAAACCCTAGCTAAACCTAACCTCATCCAAAACTAAGGAAATCAACCAAATCCGCAAAATGTACATGGTCAAAATGGAGGAGTTACCTTCCAGGAGTCTTTTCCCACTTTTCCCCCTAGAATCCGTGGTGGGAATGGCCGATCTAAGGGGTGGCGGCGGCGCCGGCCATGGAGGACCTTGGGCTAGGGTTGGGAAGAAAGAAAGAAAGGGAGGAGGAAGAAGAAGGGGCCGTGGGCGCCCGCCTGTATACAGGCGAGTCGCGCCACGGCCTTTGGCGTGACTCAGTCGCGCCAAGGCATGTGGCGCGACTCACCTTGCCATGTCAGCCGCCGCGCTGGCCGCCCGCACCCCGGCCGGCCGACGTGGCAGGTCAGTCGCGCCACATGCTGTGGCGCGACCCGCTCTTTAGTCGCGCCAAGAGTCGTGGCGCGACAAAAAGGGTTATTTGTTGGAAATATAGTTCGGCTGGGGGTATTTTTAAAATTTTAGTTTAAAAAGGATTAAAAAATAAAAAATTCCCAGTATACATATCATTCATTTAGTACAAAAGTGAAGTTCGATTGTTGTCTCCTTGCTGCTAGAAGACAATTTTGCTCTGAACCGGCCAGGAAAATATGTCTGTTCTTGACTGAACCTAACGAAAGCAATGTATGCTTGACATTGATAACCTGATTTAGGAAACTGGACACTCCATTGGCAACAAGTGTTCCATGACATACGACATTTGGCTCAAAAGTTTCCTACTTTTTTTAAGCTCTTTTACGGTATTGCATACTACCAATGAGTGGTATATAGTATAAACCTTTATAAGTAAAGGGTAGTTTAGTAATTTCACTTGGATAAAAATTGTTGGGGATTTGGGCCCGCCGACAAACGCCTTCTACTTGTTTTGCTCTGTTTTCTCACACACAAAGACGGCAACTGACAAGGGAGAAGAGGCCAATCGCATTTTTCTACTTGATGAGTCCCATATTCGGCTTCGGTTATAGAAATAAGCCAAAGCCAATCGGCTTCGGTCAGAGAAATAAGCCCAAAAGCCAATCGGCTTCGGTCAGAGAAATAAGCCCAAAAAGCCAATCGGCTTCGGTCAAAGAAATAAGCCCAAAAAGCCAATCGGCTTACCAGGCCATATTCCAAAGCGGCGTTATCCAAACTAAGTTAGAAGCCAATATAGTGAAGAAATGATACTGTTGAATGCCAAAAGCTATGATTGAGTCATTGGCTAGCTTCGGTTCGCTCTATATTGCAGGTTCTTGGAGGAGCCATTGGCTTTTGGGCGCCGAGAAACGGCTTCGGATCATCCTGACTCAGAAGAAGCCAAATCAAGAAGCTACATGGCTCTTTCCAGCTGACGAAGCAGGCGTGGACCAAGTCCAACAAGACCAAGTCCAAGCCAAGTCAAACACGGAATCGCAAGTCTATGCATTCACATTGGGAGGAGTAAATGTACCAAAGTGTCCCTGGGCTATTTGTGTCGTATAGTCTAGAGGATGATGCCTGATTTCCAGGGGTACAACGGGAATGTAAAGACTCTTGGCCTCCCTATAAAAGGAGACCCCCCCTCCCACATGTAAGGGTTGTTGTTGATTCCCGAGAACACTGTTGACGAGTAATATTATTATTGCTTGTCTCTGTTGCTCAGTTTCATCCGTTGCTTGGGTTTATCGGCTTCTACCGCACACCCAACAACTGGCGCCCACCGTTTGTGCTGCCGGCAGCAGCCTAGTTATCGAGCTGATGTAGCACGCAGCATTGGCGAGCTGATCGTCCTCGGCAGCTTCGTTTGAGCATCGATGTGCGAGTGGGCTCTATATTCGAACTCCAGAGCTGCTGTTCCGGCTTGGCCGATTTATATATATATAGCTCGTACCTTCGGTATGTGAGCTAAAGTAGTGTGCAAACATGGTAGCTTTGCGTTGCTGTCATGCAAAGGTGACATATGATGACGTCACTGGCATGCAGCTTGCCTTCATTCGCAAACTATGCTATTCGATCAGCTCTTTATTTGTTTCTCATGCATTCTTGTAAAAGTGAGAGATGATGCACAGTGACGTCCGAATGCTTTGACGGTGAGCTGAGACTTGTTTCTTGTTGTGTCTGTGGATGGCATTGTTTTTGAAATGAAACATTATATATATTATTTTTTGGCCTGTGGTTAGCAGCTTCTTGGCCGCAGACTTTGCATGGGGTTTGCATGCTTGTGTTGCTGGAATTGCTTTGCTACTAGAGCTGCATGCGCGCCTTTCGGTTGATAAAGGAGCATGCACGGCGTGAGCAGCAAGGGTGCTCAGAAAAGCCTGACACTGCAGGTCTCTTGGTTGCCTTGTATGTTACTTAATTGAGGGTTTTTTTTTGGTGTGTGCTTCCACACGTTCAGAGGACGTCAGCTTTGCTGACGACAAAGCCTCAGTATGCATGCATCTTGGTTCACACCCGCAAGCAGCTGAGTCCTTAGAATGAGGCCCCTTTTACTCTCCTTGAGAGTAAGTTTTTTGAAGTTTTGAGCCTGCTCTTCTTAGAACAAAGCCGCTTTTACTCTCCTTGAGATTAAGGTTTTTGAGCGTGCTCCTCTTAGAACAAGGCCCCTTTTACTCTTCTTGAGAGTAAACTTTTTGAAATTTTTGAGCTTGCTCTTCTTAGAACAAAACCCCTTTTACTCTTCTTGAGAGTAAGCCTTTTGAAATTTTTGAGCTTGCTCTTCTTAGAATAAAGCCCCTTTTACTCTTCTTGAGAGTAAGCTTTTTAGTGATGAAAAAATGGAGTTAGATCTGAATGGGTCTCGTTTTTGTGAGATTCATTCAGTTCTATTTTTCTATGTCGAACATAATCAATCTGGCTGAAGCCAGTTGTTTCGACACTCTTGGTGAAGTTAGGAAGATACTGTATATGGAACACAAATAGTAAAACTGGCACAATTCGTTTCTTGTGCCTTGCTATGCTAGGACAGCTTCATTTGCTGTTCATAATTAAAAAGTTGTCAAACAAAAATGTTCAATAAGTAAATGTGCTTTAAAGGAAACACCTTTCAAACACAGAGTTTAGTGTATTTTGAGCAAGTGTTTATAAGTAATGCTCGACGGCTAAATAAAATATCAAGACAGCGCAAGGGCTGCTTCCTTCGTTGGTATTGTGCTGCTCGTTGTGAGCAGTCATAATTTTGGCATGCTGGATAGCGCGTTGCGGTGATAGCAAGCAATAAGGTGTGCTTGGTTCGAAGCTCCTAAATGCATGATTTTTGCCGAATTAAGGAGCATATGAAAAACTTATCTGGGTTTATTATAGATAGCTTCGTTTTTTTTTTTTTTTTTTTTTTTTTTTTTTTTTTTTTTTTTTTTTTTTTTTTTTTTTTTTTTTTTTTTTTTTTTTTTTTTTTTTTTTTTTTTTTTTTTTTTTTTTTTTGTTTTTTTTTTTTTTTTTTTTTTTTTTTTTTTTTTTTTTTTTTTTTTTTTTTTTTTTTTTTTTTTTTTTTTTTTTTTTTTTTTTTTTTTTTTTTTTTTTTTTTTTTTTTTTTTTTTTTTTTTTTTTTTGTCGTGTTACCGGTCTATTTGCTGGAGCATGAAGCTTTGTTAGAGCAGATGCGGCTCTCATTTCTCGACAGCTTCGCTTGTCATAAGCCTCTAGCACAGGTGATCAGCGGCACGAAGCCAGGCCTCATGCGCACGGTGATGGACGGCTTCGTTTGGTCACACGCACGTGACGACAGCCTTGCATGCATATAATTAGCAGTGATAGGAGTTGATCAGCTTTGTTTAACAAATGTCAAGTAGTAGACGTTCATGCACGTCAAGGTGGTGCATGCATGTTTGATGTCAGCCAATGCTTTTTATGCCTGAATGAAACTGCCATTTGTTCGCTGGCGAAACTGGCAGCTTTGGTGGCTTCGGTGCTGTGTTGCCTTGCGGCATGGTTGCCGTCTTGATGCGGTGAGTGGCTTCTGCCCAGAAGCTTGTCATCTTTTGTTTTTGTGGGTACCGAGTACGTACCACTGCAGCTTGGCGTGCATGCGCTGTGACAGTGACGTCGAAAGGTCATGCAGCTTCGTTGCCACATGCGTGATTATCAATGCATTCACTTGGCTGGTAGTAGAGCTTAATTTGTGATGCACCTTCGTCAGTCATTTTCTTCTCTTAAATCCCTGTCTTTGCTGTCGTTGGACNATATGTTGGGATAGCGGCCGAAGCAAAAAAACCCAAGCAACGGATGAAACTGAGCAACAGAGACAAGCAATAATAATATTACTCGTCAACAGTGTTCTCGGGAATCAACAACAACTCTTACATGTGGGAGAGGGGTCTCCTTTTATAGGGAGGCCAAGAGTCTTTACATTCCCGTTGTACCCCTGGAAATCAGGCATCATCCTCTAGACTATACGACACAAATAGCCCAGGGACACTTTGGTACATTTACTCCTCCCAATGTGAATGCGTAGACTTGCGATTCCGTGTTTGACTTGGCTTGGACTTGGTCTTGTTGGACTTGGTCCACGCCTGCTTCGTCAGCTGGAAAGAGCCATGTAGCTTCTTGATTTGGCTTCTTCTGAGTCAGGATGATCCGAAGCCGTTTCTCGGCGCCCAAAAGCCAATGGCTCCTCCAAGAACCTGCAATATAGAGCGAACCGAAGCTAGCCAATGACTCAATCATAGCTTTTGGCATTCAACAGTATCATTTCTTCACTATATTGGCTTCTAACTTAGTTTGGATAACGCCGTTTTGGAACATGGCCTGGTAAGCCGATTGGCTTTTTGGGCTTATTTCTCTGACCGAAGCCGATTGGCTTTTTGGCTTATTTCTCTGACCGAAGCCGATTGGCTTTGGCTTATTTCTATAACCGAAGCCGAATATGGGACTCATCAAGTAGAAAAATGCGATTGGCCTCTTCTCCCTTGTCAGTTGCCGTCTTTGTGTGTGAGAAAACAGAGCAAAACAAGTAGAAGGCATTTGTCGGCGGGCCAAATCCCCCAACAGTAGCCCCTCGAGGATGAGGGCTTTCTTCAACAGGCCGAGCTCCACGAACTTTGGATTGCTTGCCAGCCCGAGAAACGCCTTCTACTTGTTTTGCTCTCTACGTTTCAGCCGTCTTCCTTGGACTTGTTGGCTGGGGCAGCTGCCAAGTCCCTTCAGATTTCCGAGGGACTTACGTAGTCGGCTTCGGCTAACATCGAGCAGCTTCCGCAGACGGCTTTTGCTCTTGAGACTAGGCAGGGTTCTGGTGATTTAACTCCAATCACTACTCTGCCAGTTAATTTGGCTTATTCAGCTGACGTCGGTCAATCGGCCCCTGCCAAGGACGTTGAATCGGCTCCTGCGAAGCCAGCTCTTGAATCCAAAGGTACGTTTTGCAAAGCAGTTATACTGGCGATTTAACTCAAAACATATATAACTAAATATTTAACGTTAGTTGTTTTGTCGACGCCTTGAGCAGCAGAGAGAGCTGGAGGCTGCACAGCTAGCTTCCCACAATACAAGCTGCAGCAACGTCATCAAAACATCATCTCTGCATGGCAGCGATGGAAAGTTACTTCCAGCATGGAGCTTCGTCTATTCCACAACAGTGTCACATTACCACGTCAGACCGAAGCCATTAGCCTCATCGCGTTTCGTAAGCAGGCAGCCCGCATGTTTCGCTTCTCCAGGCAAAAAGCCCCCAAGCAGACATGAACGAAGCTGCCTAGTGCCACTGGACAACATAGAAGAATCCAGATAGAGCATAGCTCGCCACTCGCATGGCACTAAGGCCACCGGCAGACCGTACAGCAGCGAAGCTACCAATTGACATAGCATCTAGCCGCCTGGCAGTGACATCTCGCTACCAAAGCCGACAGCAAAGCTGCATGCCAGCAAGGATCATGTCAAGTCCAACGACAGCAAAGATAGGGATTTAAGAGAAGAAAATGACTGACGAAGGTGCATCACGAATTAAGCTCTACTACCAGCCAAGTGAATGCATTGATAATCACGCATGTGGCAACGAAGCTGCATGACCTTTCGACGTCACTGTCACAGCGCATGCACGCCAAGCTGCAGTGGTACGTACTCGGTACCCACAAAAACAAAAGATGACAAGCTTCTGGGCAGAAGCCACTCACCGCATCAAGACGGCAACCATGCCGCAAGGCAACACAGCACCGAAGCCACCAAAGCTGCCAGTTTCGCCAGCGAACAAATGGCAGTTTCATTCAAGCATAAAAAGCATTGGCTGACATCAAACATGCATGCACCACCTCGACGTGCATGAACGTCTACTTCTTGACATTTGTTAAACAAAGCTGATCAACTCCTATCACTGCTAATTATAAGCATGCAAGGCTGTCTCACGTGCGCGTGACCAAACGAAGCCGTCCATCACCGTGCGCATGAGGCCTGGCTTCGTGCCGCTGATCACCTGTGCTAGAGGCTTATGACAAGCGAAGCTGTCGAGAAATGAGAGCCGCATCTGCTCTAACCAAGCTTCATGCTCCAGCAAATAGACCGGTAACACGACAAGACCGAAGCTATCTATAATAAACCCAGATAAGTTTTTCATATGCTCCTTAATTCGGCAAAAATCATGCATTTAGGAGCTTCGAACCAAGCACACCTTATTGCTTGCTATCACCGCAACGCGCTATCCAGCATGCCAAAATTATGACTGCTCACAACGAGCAGCACAATACCAACGAAGGAAGCAGCCCTTGCGCTGTCTTGATATTTTATTCAGCCGTCGAGCATTACTTATAAACACTTGCTCAAAATACACTAAACTCTGTGTTTGAAGGGTGTTTCCTTTAAAGCACATTTACTTATTGAACATTTTTGTTTGACAACTTTTTAATTATGAACAGCAAATGAAGCTGTCCTAGCATAGCAAGGCACAAGAAACGAATTGTGCCAGTTTTACTATTTGTGTTCCATATACAGTATCTTCCTAACTTCACCAAGAGTGTCGAAACAACTGGCTTCAGCCAGATTGATTATGTTCGACATAGAAAAATAGAACTGAATGAATCTCACAAAAACGAGACCCATTCAGATCTAACTCCATTTTTTCATCACTAAAAAGCTTACTCTCAAGAAGAGTAAAAGGGGCTTTATTCTAAGAAGAGCAAGCTCAAAAATTTCAAAAGGCTTACTCTCAAGAAGAGTAAAAGGGGTTTTGTTCTAAGAAGAGCAAGCTCAAAAATTTCAAAAAGCTTACTCTCAAGAAGAGTAAAAGGGGCCTTGTTCTAAGAGGAGCAAGCTCAAAAACCTTAATCTCAAGGAGAGTAAAAGCGGCTTTGTTCTAAGAAGAGCAGGCTCAAAAACTTCAAAAAACTTACTCTCAAGGAGAGTAAAAGGGGCCTCATTCTAAGGACAGCTGCTTGCGGGTGTGAACCAAGATGCATGCATACTGAGGCTTTGTCGTCAGCAAAGCTGACGTCCTCTCAACGTGTGGAAGCACACACCAAAAAAAAAACCCCTCAATTAAGTAACATACAAGGCAACCAAGGGACCTGCAGTGTCAGGCTTTTCTGAGCACCCTTGCTGCTCACGCCGTGCATGCTCCTTTATCAAGCGAAAGGCGCGCATGCAGCTCTAGTAGCAAAGCAATTCCAGCAACACAAGCATGCAAACCCCATGCAAAGTCTGCGGCCAAGAAGCTGCTAACCACAGGCCAAAAAATAATATATATAATGTTTCATTTCAAAAACAATGCCATCCACAGACACGACAAGAAACAAGTCTCAGCTCACCGTCAAAGCATTCGGACGTCACTGTGCATCATCTCTCACTTTTACAAGAATGCATGAGAAACAAATAAAGAGCTGATCGAATAGCATAGTTTGCGAACGAAGGCAAGTTGCATGCCAGTGACATCATCATATGTCACCTTTGCATGACAGCAACGCAAAGTTACCATGTTTGCACACTACTTTAGCTCACATACCGAAGGTACGAGCTATATATATATAAATCGGCCAAGCCGGAACAGCAGCTCCGGAGTTCGAATATAGAGCCCACTCGCACATCGATGCTCAAACGAAGCTGCCGAGGACGATCAGCTCGCCAATGCTGCGTGCTACATCAGCTCGATAACCAGGCTGCTGCCGACACCCGCATCAAAGCAAACATGTAACAATCTAAACCATATGCACACAATAGAGGCTACAGGCTACACATAATAGTAGTCACCCTAGACTAGCTTCAGGGCCAGGCAAGGCTGCAAGTAGAGCGACTCCATGCAGTGCGAACAAGGGTCAATGGAATGAAGGTACCCGGAGAGAAGCCGTCATGCAGCTAGCTAACATGCTGGCCGAGCATGGCACCAGATAACCAAGCGAAAGACAATTAACGAAGCTGCCGACAAGGACTATCGTCCACCATTCAAGTTCGCCACCCAAGCTGCCGGGAAATGACAACGAAGCCAGCAAGCAACGCAATGCTAGGACCAGCGAGCATGCAGCTCTTGCCCCAAATGAAGATGCATGTGTCCTAGCCTCCCGAACGAAGCTGTCAGTGTCACTCACACTTGGCACACAAGCTGCTAGTCACCTTCGTTCGCTACCAGGAGGAGCCACCAGACTACAGACTGAGCAGTGTAAAGATACTAGAAAAAATATTACACCAGCACATTCACGAAGCCAATGATGCTACGTGCCTACGTCTACATCTGCAAATCTGCCATCGATGTGGCATCTACATCTGCGTATCTCTGCGTGACCTGAGCAGGCACGCGAATGCATGTATCATAAATCAACGGAGCTACAGTCACCACTGTTAGCGTCGCCATCCACTGAACAAAGCCACCATCAATCAGTTGTCCATGGAGCCGATTCTATTTGTCTTCTTCCGAGCTCAAAAAGACACAAAATGAAACTCAGTAAGGCATCCCTAATGCAGCAGCGAAATTGCCGCTCTAATCGAGCGAAGCAGGCAAGCATGGCAATCAAGCGAAGCAGGCTTTTCTGTGTTACCATGACCGCCGATTGCCGGACGGCCACAGGCCATCCCCACACATTCAACACAATCGAATCTATCATCAAGACAATAAACAAATATTGTTTGCGATTTAAGAGCCACGAAGCTGCATCATGGCCATGTCAATGTATAAAAGCTGCACACCAAACGAAGGCGTCTAAGCGTCACCTTTGCACAAGAGTAGAACAAGGTACATTCGTATCTAGCATCTCTTATTTCATGTCTAATTGCTTGCTCTCAAAAGAGCAAAAGGGGCTGCGTATCCCATTTATCTAAGGAACGAGCTCAAAAAAGAGTGCACAATCACTGAAGAATAAGCAAAAACCTTGTGAAAACAAGGTGCTCTCCAGGAAAGGCATCGCCGGCTCTTTAAAGAGCAAAAGAGGTTTTGAGCTTAAAATATTGCATGGAAGCCGATTCTAAAGCAGCATACATTGCATTTAATATGCCAATCACCAAAAATACAAGATATCTTGAGCATATGCAATGTAAGAATGAAGGCACCAGAAGAGAACAGATGCCATTGTTATCATCTCGTCACCTTCGTCGTAAAAATAAAACTAAATTAAATCTGCCAAGAACATCAACGTCGGCATGGTGGCAAAACGAAGCTGCTGGGCAGGCCTCAACCAGTCCACCTCCGTGTGCATGCTGTAACCCACACCGTGAAGCCGCCAAGGCAACCCAAATAGCTGTACAACAGCTGCGACGGACCATTGGCAGTCCAAATAGGGAGAAGACATGCATGTGGGCGCATGTAACAGACCCGTACCGAAGCGAGCAGGCTATCAATCTTAAGATAAGGTAACTTGCTTGCCCTATCAAATTCGAAGGAAAGTAGGTTTTGGTCCAATTTCAAACCCAAAACCCGTATGTCTCTAGCCACACAGAGCTAGCCAATAAGCCAAAGCTTCTCTTAAACCTATGTTGTATTGCAATTCTCTTTATACCAAATAATCCATTTGAAACTCATCAAATGAAGCCGCTATATGATAGCAGGGCACAATATATGAAGTGTGCCGGTTTTAATATTTTGCGTTCCATAAAAAGTATCTCCCTAGCTTCATTCGGAATGTCGAAACAACTGGCCTCAGCCAGATTTTACATTCGACGTAGAAAAATAGAACTGAATGAATCTCGAAGAAACGAGATCCATTCAGATCTAGACCATATCACTAAAAATGCTTACTCTCAAGAAGAGTAAAAGGGGTTTTGTTTCCAAAGAAGCTCCAAAGTCTGGAAAGACCTTAGAAAGAGTAAAAGGAGCTTCATACACTACGGGAACCCGGCTGTTTGCCGAGTGCATTCCGAAATGCACTCGGCAAACACTTTGCCGAGTGTTACACTCGGCAAACAGCACTCGGTAAACAGTGACTCGGCAAAGAGCTGTTTGCCGAGTGTCTTTTCTCGGGCACTCGGCAAACCCTTTGCCGAGTGCTATTTGGCACTCGGCAAACAGCCGGTTTCCAGTGCTCAAAAAAACGAAAATAATAGCAAAAAAAATTTATTCCAATGTGGGACTCCAACCATCCAAGTCATCAAGTCGCAAGTCGCACCATTTTTCGCGGAAAATTCGCGCGCTACGCGGTCGGCGGGATTCGAACCCGCGACCTCTCTCTCGCGCGTGACCTTCTCTACCACTGCACCACACTCTCATTTGTGACTAGATATTGTTTTGATTCCTACCGTATTATACTAAACTGAGTGTAAATTACTTGTTTGAGGCCCTAAATGATTTCAAATTAAAAACTTGTCAACTACAAAGTTTTATAACTTTTTGAAATCTACAAGTTTTATTTTGGTAGTTTCTCCATCCGAGGTCATTTACAAAATTTGAATTTCAAATTTGAGAACATTCACACTTAGTTTTCGTTGACTATATGATTTCAAATGAAAAAGTTGTCAACTACAAAGTTTCATAACTTATTGTGATCTACAACTATTATTTTGACTGTTTTTTCATCCGAGGTCATTTGAAAAAACTCAAATTTTAAATTTTGAGAACTACAAACGTACTTTTCATTAGCAAAACAAATTCAAATTAAAAAATTTTAAACTACAAAGTTGTATAACTTCTGAAGATCTATAACTTTGATATATGACATTTCTTCATCCGATGTAGTGAGAGTAATATTGTTCACAAATCTTATAGATCTCTCTTATAGTTTCAGGAAACTCTACGAGAGATATAGATTTTGTGAACAATATTCATATGAATTTGTCGAATGAAGAAATGACCAAACTAAAAGTTCAACATCTTGAGAAGTTATACAACTTTGTAGTTCAAAACTTTTTAATTTGAATTGATTTACTACTTCAAAATGTGGTTTTAATTATGACTTTGCCGAGTGTCAAAAAAAACACTCGGCAAACAGGACCTTTGCCGAGTGTCAAAAAAACACTCGGCAAAGATATTGTTTGCCGAGTGTTTTTTTTGACACTCGGCAAAGAATATCTTTGCCGAGTGTTTTTTTTTACACTCGGCAAACCCTATTTTTGCCGAGTGTTTTTTTTTTGCCGAGTGTTTTTTGAAAAACACTCGGCAAACAAGTTGTTTGCCGAGTGCCCGAAAAAAAACACTCGGCAAACATGAAGACACTCGGCAAACTTGGGATTTCCCGTAGTGTGTTAACCTGTTAATTGTGTAGGATGTCCCCTAAGTTTACCTGTACTGTGACAAACTAATGCTTTAATTACCCAATTCTGTGAAGTTAGATATATTCTGATTCCCCACGCTATGGTGCATCACTAATTTCCAATGTTTTATGGCACAAGACAACTGTCACAGGCCTTAGATTATATTGGCTGCAGTGCTAGGCATGGACTTGTTGGGGCACATCCAAATTCATTGGCAACAAGAAGCATTTCATACAGTTTTCTGATTGTAACATACTGTTATGTATGCTATACCCAATGTTTCCTGAATGTGAAACTTAATTACTGTTATGTTTGCATTGCAACATTACCATCATGTCTTGTAAAGTTCAGGGGCACTGAAACTTGATTATTAGCTTTTTTTATCACAAAAGCAGTAACACTAAACTTACCTTGTCTTTCCTCCTACTATCATTTGCTCGAAGTACTTGCACATGCTGCCATCCATCAATGTCAACTTCTTCGGATTTGCACTCCTTGAGCCATTCCGGGAGAGGTAACTGTACCCTTCGGTTTTGCACCCGGGGTAGAGTTCCATGTATGTACAAAAGGTCAGCTCATGATCAATATATGAAGGGATAATTCATCAATGAGAAATTAAAGGTAGAAACAAGGTGCCTTGTTACTTGATAAAATAAAACTTATGTTAAATAAAGGAAACCGGCAGCCACTATTCAGGACAAACAAATAATAGCCTAGTCGTAATTCAAGGTATCTCGTGAATAGCTAATTAATATATAAGCTTGGCGCCTATTCATATAAACATGAGCTAATCTCTGTACCTTTGTGCCTGATAGAGGAAGCATGCCATCACCAGTTTCCCCGTCCATCTTGGAGTCATTCAACAGAATGTTACCATCACCTGTGCCGCTGACCACCTTATTTTTCTCTGGAAGCATCTTTAAAAGGCCTCTTGTCCCTTGGAAACGCACAACCTCCTGGTGGTGGCTAGTGTCAACAGATTTGTCCTGCTCAATCGTCAATCTTGTGCTCTCTTCCTGTTTCTGCAGAAAACATATATGCATGAATTAATAACTCATCACTGCAGAAATCTACGATAGATGCAATTTACAGTCTTAATCAGTAGATAAAAAAATAAACGTACAAGTAATCAAAGGAAATGGACAGGAAATATTAAAATGAAAGAACAAATCTAGTCATGATACAAAGGTAGTATCTCCTGAACAATCAATATATAAGCTTGCTTGGCACTTAAATACAAACATGAGAACAAATCTCGTCATGATACAAAGGTAGTATCTCCTGAACAATCAATATATAAGCTTTCAATCGTGTTTGTTTTACATTAACCTGCTCAAACCACAGAAAGATATAT
Organism: Alloteropsis semialata; assembly: GCA_004135705.1. NCBI lineage: Eukaryota > Viridiplantae > Streptophyta > Magnoliopsida > Poales > Poaceae > Alloteropsis > Alloteropsis semialata. The sequence goes on along the minus strand of CM014277.1, from coordinate 53,382,339 downwards.
ATAAATGTACTTGTTGCAGAGTAACATCTGGCATTGAAGTAAAAAGACCAAGACAAATTTCAATGGAACAGCAACAGTATTACTTAAAAGAACGAGAAACACTAAATCTCTGACCTCTGCTTCCGATCTTGTTGTATCTTGATCTATAGACTTGCAATGTCCTGAATTTTCATCCATGACATCATCAAACCAACACCTGGGGTTTCAGCAAAGCTTGCAGATCTTTCAGTACTGTCAGAGGTTCCATCTTCCTCTCCTGCCCGAGAAGGGGTTCTTTCCTTTTCCCTTTTCATTTCGTTTGGAAATTAGGGAAAGAGAAAACGTTATGCACAGAAAACAATGGTGGGCTAAATGTGAAACCAGGCACAGCTGCACAAGTAGTCACCTGCACAACCAGGCACAGCTTGCCGGTAGAGGGTCCCAAACGCTGTCATCCTCGGCTCCCCTAGCTATCTTCGTTCCGCGCTTGTGACGGTTGTTGTTGTACCAGTTGAGCACCTGCGTGCATAGATTGGTGTTAGAACGGGTCACTGACGAGTGAGGACTGGGTGGGGAATTCGGAATCTGGGCTCGAACTCGAACATGGTTTTGCATGACTAGTACAGTACGTACCTGCTGTGGCTGGACAGGGATCAAGCCGACACGGTCCCGGGAGTCGCTGAACTTGATGGCGAGCTCCCTCATGAGGGCGCGATCCGGCTTGCCGTTGGCGAGCGGCTTCAGTCGCTCCTGCATCTCCTTCACTTCGGCCGGCTTGAATCGGAAGGGTTGCTTTGCCATGGAGTTGGAGCTGCTGCTTGATTGGTTTTGGTTATCCATCCTGATCTCCGGCAGGTTTCTTTGGATCGCCGGAGTTGAGATCGGAGATTGCAGAATGCAGAGAGAAAGGGGACTGCAGGACGGAAGAGAGGAGGGTGTTGGGGACTGCGGGAGAGAGTCGGAGCCGCAGTGTCTATCTGTAAGCCCGCCTGGAAAAAAGTTGCTGGACACTGAGCGAAAAATGTGAAGGGCAAACTTCCTCTTCGGGGACGTTACTTGCAGGCTGGCAGCCGCTGTTTCCGTGGGCACTGTGCGGACAAAATGTGAAGGGCAACTTCCTCTCTGATCAGTGGGCCCTTCCTCCGGCATGCCTTGGACCGGATTCCCCTGGCGCCGGATTCGTCTGGCTCGGGGGAGAGAAGTCTCAGTTCTTCCAGGAGGCGGTCACCAGTGGCCGGCGTCGTGGCGCGAAGCCATGGAAGACGGTGGCTCCGCCGCGTGAGGCCATGGAAGACCAGCTCCGGCCGGCCTGGTAGTTCTGCTTTCTGCGCGCGTGTCGGCGCGGTGATTATTTGAGTGACTGCGTGTCACACCCTGAAATTTTGAATTTCAGGATGTGAATCGGAAGAACAATTAAATAATATTTTTCTCATAATTTTAAAATTTGCCCAACCTTTATTTATTTATTTTTTGTTAGGAAATTTAGTATAGAAAAATAATTGGTTGTTTTTTAAATTAAATAAGGTTGTTTTGTATGTTGCATTCATGCCCTTTTTGCAATGTTTTTGTTTGGGTTTGAGTTTGCAATTCAAATCTCAAATCAATTCTCAAATCGAAGTCTCTATCGAATTTATCGACGTCCAAATCAATCCAGAGTTCCAGAAGACCCTATCCGAATTATGATGCTATTTTCCAATTTATCGGATTAATTATTTATTTAATTAATCTTGTTCGGAATATAGTCTAATTAATTCATCCAAAATATCTATGGAGTTTGTTTTGAATTATGACAACGTTATCCGGAATTTAAATTGATTATTACTTAATTAATTTGTTCTAGATAATTAGTCTAATTTATTTGTACCGCGGTTTACGAAATAAATTGTTATCGATTTATTTTAGACTGATAATAATCTGGCCCAAAATCTAGACCCATTTAAAAGCCCACAATCTAACCCTAATCTTTTCCTATAAATTCTCCACCCTTTGCCTCTCCTCTCTCTCCCCTCCCAGCAGCCGCCGCCTCTCTCTCTTCTTCCTGTTCTTCCTCCACCTGACGCCACCTCCCTCTCCTCCTCCTTCATCTACCCGAAGCAGCCTCCCTCTCTGCTCAAACCACCGCACCCATCTCCCCTCGCTGCCGAGCTGGTCGTCCACACCACTGGGCTTTCTCGCGGTCGTCGTCGTTGGATCGGAAGCCCACGCCCGCCGCCGCCAGTGTCCGTCGTCGATTTGCTGTTTCCTTTGCCGATTGTTGTAGGTGAGATCATCATGGCCTTCCTCGTTTCTTGCTCTTTCTGTTTTGCATCTCACCCATGTCGCCACCGGCCAGGAAGCCCACGCTGCCGCACGCTCTACCAGCAGTCCTTCGTCCCGTCGGTCCGTTGCTCGCCATCCTCTCACTACCAGAGAACCCGCCATACATCTACCGTAATCGGTCACAGATGGAAAGGACCCGGTACCAATGGAAGCATTGGTACCGGGTCCAACGGCCAATAATTCTGCGAGCTCATTGGTACCGGGTGGTGGCACCACCCGGTACCTATATGGCCACATTGGTACCGGTTGGTGTCACCACCTGGTACCAATGAGCCACGGGGCCTTTGGTACCGGTTGGTGACACCAACCGGTACCAATGTGACCCCCTTTGGTACCGGATGGTGCCACCAACCGGTACCAAAGGGGCTCTGCGTATAAGTCCCCTTCTTCCTCCCCCAGCCCGAGCCATGGCTCATTTCTTCATCCTCCATTGAGTTCGGGTTGGGGGAGCTCATGCCCAATTTTTTCATAACTTTTGGAGATTTTGCAAACCAAGTCCGATAGAAGGTTAGCAACTTTATCCTCTCTCTTTTGACGTTTAGTATGGTCTATTTCATGCTCTATGTTTTGAGTAATTTGTGTTTTGTGGAATGGATTGAAATAAGAGATTTTAGATTGAATCTTCATTTTTATTATGAATTTGTAATAGAGAATCACTATATAGTTAGTTGTTGCATGTGTAGAGATGATGCACAAATTTTTAGACATTGTTTAGATTTTTGGATTATTTGTAGAAACTTTAAATAATTTTCATATTTATGCTTATTATGATTTTTAGATATTATAAATGATATTCATATTTAGGGTTATTAGGATTTTTAGAGATTATAAATGAAATTCATATTTAGGCTTATTACGAAATTTAGAATTACATCTTTTTAGAGGCTTCAAATGACGTTGATATTTAGGGTTATTAGGATTTTTTGAGATTATAAATGATATTCTTATTTAGTTAGATTTTAAATTCAATTTTACTTCTCATGGTTGTCAATATCTTGAACTAAAACAATCCAACTCTTGGCATGCCTATGATGATATCAAATTTTACCTAGTTTTCTAGCTGGGTAACACATAATGACCTTGAGCTTGAGCTTGTATTATATAGTTATGATTCTCATGGTTGTCATCAAACCGTGGGATACATCCATGCCCAAGCAACGAATCGGTTGTGATGGTTGGGCTGGGTGTGTCCCACGGTTCCATGCCTACCATGAACCAATTTTTTTACCACCTGTAATGTTTCTTATGCTCCAAGTTCAAGGTCAAATGAAAGACAACATATCTGAGGCAAATCACTCCTTCAAATTTTTTTTTTGAGATGAGCAAAAGTAAGACGTTGATGATTTTGGAATGTGGTTGTCGGCCATCGTGCCCTTGGTTTGTCGCAGGTTTTGGAAACCTCCCGATGCAGGGGAGGTGCTGTCGAAATTTTTAGAGATTATAAAAGATATTCTTGTTAAGGCTTACTACGAACTTTAGAAATACATCTTTTTTGTGGCATCAAATGATGTTGATGTTTACGGTTATTAAGATTTTTAGAGATTATATATGATATTCTTATTTAGGTTTATTACGAACTTTAGAAATTCATATTGGGGGATGAATTTTTCATTGTATTTTGTGAATAGATGAATCGGCAATGGATGTACAACGCGGATAGACGCTCATCTGACTTCATTAATGGCGTTCATCAATTCCTCGACGCGGCAGAGGCTAATTCGACCTCAGGTTTTATATGCTGTCCATGCAAGGTCTGTGAGAATAAGAAGGATTATCACATCTCGAAGAAGGTGGTCCACACACACTTGCTTATGAGTGGTTTCATGCCTAACTATATCTGTTGGACCAAACACGGTGAAGCGGGGATATTCTTTGAAGAAGGTGACGACAACATCCCGGACTTTGCACAATACGGTGCCTTTGCAGTTGATACAGCAATGGGCGAGGGTGAAGCAGTTGCAGAAGATGAGGATGATAACGCCTTAGGTGGCATGATCCATGATGAAGAGAAAGACTGCGAAAGTGCGAAAGAGCGGGAGAAGATGAAGCGTTTGTTGGAGGACCACAAAACATTGTTGTACCCAGATTGCAAAGAGGACCAGAAAAAATTGGGTACCACACTGGAACTATTGCAATGGAAGGCAACTAATGGCTTGTCTGACAAAGGTTTTGGAGAGATACTGAAAATGATAAAGAAGATGCTTCCAGAGGGCAACACATTGCCCGAAACAACATACGAAGCAAGAAAAATCGTTTGCCCTCTAGGACTGGAAGTACAAAAGATACACGCATGTCCCAATGATTGTATCCTTTATCGGGCAAGTCGTACGAATCTTTGGACGCCTGTCCGGTTTGCAATTGTTCGCGGTATAAAATCAGGCGAGACGACCCTGGTGATGTTGAGGGAGAGCCCCCCAAGAAGAGAGTCCCTGCCAAGGTGATGTGGTATTTCCCTATAATACAACGTCTGAAGCGCTTGTTCAGAAACAAAGAGCATGCTAAATTGCTGCGGTGGCACAAAGAGGATCGGAGGGAAGACAATATGTTGAGACACCCCGCTGATGGGTCGCAATGGAGAAAAATCGACAGAGCGTTCCCAGACTTCGCAGAAGATGCAAGGAACATAAGATTTGGTTTGAGTATGGATGGCATGAATCCTTTCGG
>CM014277.1:53362969-53374091 GCA_004135705.1 Alloteropsis semialata | reverse complement strand
CCAGAGAATTTTGAAAAATCTGGCACTCTGTAGCGCGGAGGAAGTGGCACTGCATCAAAGTAGGATGGGTACGGGTGCCGATACAACCTCGCTTCATCTTTAGGCTTTAAACCGAACTGATTCTGGATCACCTCGGCTATTTTCTGTGACCAATCGGACTGGTGACCTCCGAGTGGCATCTCATCAGGTTGATGCATATCCATCATGTAATTATTGTAATCACCAACCATACGCTGATGTGCAGGAATCTCTGAACGTATCTTTGCAGCTGCAGGTTGCTTCTCTTCTTCATTTAGAGTCCTAGCATATTTCTCACCATGCGGGCCGACAATCGATCCATCGGCCATCAACAGAAAGCCGTTGGCCAGCTAAATAGGTGGTGGAATCGTCGGATTTTGCGGAGCAACGGTCATGGCGTTATTTTCAGTACTTTTGCCTTTTCCTGATCCTAATGCCCCTGCAGAATCTGACATAAAGACTGGGCCCTTTAAGCAAATAGAATCATCCACCGCCTTCTTGATGAGATTATCCAAAGAATTCACCAAAGTGCCCGACTGGTTAATCAATGCATGGTGGACAGCTTGATGGATCATCTCCGTCATGTTGACATGGTACTCCCAAGCATCAGTTGTCTTCTTGATCAACTCTGGGTCCAGGAGAGCACCTTTGAGCACAGGGCCTGAACGATTACGCCCGAACTGATCAAGGCAGAGCTTTTCAAATGCGTCAATCTGGGCCTGAACTGCATCTAACTGGGCTTTAGACAGATCGGCCTTCGTGACTGGGATGGTTGGATTGTTCTTGTCAGCCTTGGCTTTCTCAGCCATCAGCTTCTCGGCCGCCAGCTTCTCAGCCGCCAGCTTCTCAGCAGTGAGCTTAGCAGCAGCAGCTTCCTTTTCAGCATCAGACGACATCTTGGAAATTGTCTTACGTGTCCCACCGGGCGTGCCAAAAATGTGTTGACGCGGAAAATCGGCGGTCGTATCCTCAGCGAGCAACACAACAAGGCCAGGGAGATCTGCTTCACTCCGGTGCTGGTCCTGCACTTTGTCCAGGTTCGCGGCGTGCCAGTCAATTTGACCTGAAATTGACAAGGGAATAAACAATTAAATTACTCTTTGATTGTGCTGGCTCTATTCCAGACGGCAGATGCACGTTGGATTTTAGCCAAGACCCAATCAGACTTGTATCGGCCGATGCCAATCGGACCTCAAAATCGGACTTCATAGATGACATCAATCGGACCAATGTAATCGGACCTCAGTCAGACATCGAATCGGACCTCAGAATCGGACTAATCAGGATCAGACCTTGATTAATGTAACAGATCAGCCTTTGAATAATAAAATAAAGCATAAAATATGGCCGATATGCAAGTAACGGATCAGCTATGCCTTTCAGCAAGATATTAAATAATCAAAGTGTGAGCCGATACGTCGTCCATCCTGCCTAGTTGCCGGTTTGATTCATCTTATCGGACCATCTAGCTAACCAATCGGACCAGAACTGTTTCGACACGGTTTCACAGACGGATGCAGCGCATATACTCCAGCTATGATCAGAGCAGATAGCTAAACAATCAAACTCGACTCACCAACCCAACAACTAAACAGGATGCTCACACAGGTAATTAGTCAGATTAAGCAAATAAACAATAAAACAGTAACAAGATCGTTCTGATATTCAAAGCTGTCTTTGAATAGTCAAGAGAAATCTAGCTCCGACGCAGGGAATCTTAATCAATCTTGACGATTAAAGATCAATCTTTAGTATGTTGCGAGAATCTAGCTCCGATGCAGGGAATCTAAATTAAACCCAACACCCAAAGAACAACCAGATAAAGCTGTGAAGATGAATCGGACCTAGAACGATATTGTAAGATAAGTATTGCTCAAATCGGACTAAACCAATGCTCATAGCTGTTGAAGAATCAGATTAATTCACATGGCGCAGATCTAAATCAATCTAGCAACTCCAAACAACCGCATAAGCTGCCTTCTAATAAACAAGATGAATCTAGCTCCAATGCAGGGAATCTAGATCAAGCCCGAAAACTAAAAGAACAACTCAGTAAACGATTAACTACTGAATAATCAATAGAGATCTAGCTCTGACGCAGGGAATCTAGACCAATCTTGATGATCCAAAGATAAATCGGTTGAACAGCATAAACGAGAAAGGGCGATGCGCCTCAATTCAAAGCTTACACTAGTTCGATAAGTTGACAATCTTACTGGTAAGCCGGAGATCAGGAACTGATGCAGCCCATCCACCAATGAGTTCATGGATCTACTCTAACCTACTCCTAGGGTTTTGGCGTGAAGCCGGGTTGTATTGATTGTGTGAATAGTCCTTTACAATGGACGAGGGTTTATATTTATACCCAGGTCATGAGGAGTCCTGATCGGACTTGACTAACTTGCAGATAAAGTAAACTAAATATAATATAAAAATGGGACTCTCAATACGCCTTCTGAAAAGGAAATAGTCCCCGCTCATGCTACGCTTCCTTCTTAGCCAATGCGCCTTTCTTCATTCATCATTAGATCGGACTTTCCTGCTTATCGGACCTCCTTTCCTGCATCGGCTTCCTTCTCCGGCATCATCTGTTTGACCATTCAATGGGCCCACTGCGCAGTGCCAACCTCACCACGTCATCACCTGACTTAGCATATCCGGTGCGAAAATCTGGTGTCAACAGAAATAAGCCCAAAAAGCCAATCGGCTTCGGTCAGAGAAATAAGCCCAAAAAGCCAATCGGCTTCGGTCAGAGAAATAAGCCCAAAAAGCCAACCGGCTTCGGTCAGAGAAATAAGCCCAAAAAGCCAATCGGCTTACCAGGCCATGTTCCAAAGCGGCGTTATCCAAACTAAGTTAGAAGCCAATATAGTGAAGAAATGATACTGTTGAATGCCAAAAGCTATGATTGAGTCATTGGCTAGCTTCGGTTCGCTCTATATTGCAGGTTCTTGGAGGAGCCATTGGCTTTTGGGCGCCGAGAAACGGCTTCGGACATCCTGACTCAGAAGAAGCCAAATCAAGAAGCTACATGGCTCTTTCCAGCTGACGAAGCAGGCGTGGACCAAGTCCAACAAGACCAAGTCCAAGCCAAGTCAAACACAGAATCGCAAGTCTACGCATTCACATTAGGAGGAGTAAATGTACCAAAGTGTCCCTGGGCTATTTGTGTCGTATAGTCTAGAGGATGATGCCTGATTTCCAGGGGTACAACAGGAATGTAAAGACTCTTGGCCTCCCTATAAAAGGAGACCCCCCTCCCACATGTAAGGGTTGTTGTTGATTCCCGAGAACACTGTTGACGAGTAATATTATTATTGCTTGTCTCTGTTGCTCAGTTTCATCCGTTGCTTGGGTTTATCGGCTTCTACCGCACACCCAACAAAAATAAAATTAGAGATTGGAGATGTAAAAATATATATCAAGGACCAAAGTGATTTTTTTGAAATATAACAATATTTCATTTAGGCCATTAAGTTTTCCCAAAATACCCGTATACTACTATAAAGTATAAAGCAGCTTCTCGACATGGGGGCAGCGTACTTTAGATTCTGTGAGTACTTCGTTGATGAAATAAACTGGTCGCTTTACTTTGAATACATGGCCGGGTTCCTCCCGTTCAACTACAACTGCGGTGCTCACCATATGGGTTGTGGCCGCAATGTAGAGGAACAGTGGTTCCTTATTAGCTGGTGCAGTAAGTACTGGTGGTGTCTGGAGGAACTTTTTAAGATCTTCAAACGCTTCATCGGCTTCTTTAGTCCAAACGAACTTGTCCTGGTTCTTAAGGAGTTTGAAGAAAGGTAATCCTCTATCACCGAGTCTTGAGATGAATCTGTTGAGAGCCGCCATGCACCTTGTCACCTTCTGGACGTCCTTGAGAATCTTGGGAGGCTTCATAGAAGTAATGGCGGTTATTTTCTTGGGATTGGCCTCAATTCCACGGTGGCTGACGATGAAGCCCAGCGGTTTTCCTGCGGGCACGCCTAACACGCACTTGGTTGGATTGAGCTTCCATTGGAATTCCCTGAGATTTGCGAAAGTCTCGAACAAGTCAGCGATCAAACTGTCCGGGTTCTTTGTCTTGACCACGACGTCATCAACATAGGCTTCAACATTACGTCTAATCTGAGTTTTTAAACAACTTTGAATTGCGCGCTGATATGTTGCCCCTGCATTTTTTAGTTCGAAGGACATTGTTGTATAGTAGAAGGCGCCAAACGGAGTGATGAACACCGTCTTGATCTGATCGTCTTCATGCAGGCTTATTTGATGATAGCCTGAATAGCAATTGAGGAAGCAGCCGGGCATTGAATCCACCACTTGATCGATGCAAGGTAGCCTGAAAGGATCCTTTGGGCAATGCTTGTTCAAGTCGGTGTATTCGACACATATCCTTCACTCGTTGTTGTTCTTCTTTCGCACCGGGACAAGGTTAGCGAGCCAGTCGGGGTGGAATACCTCCTTGATGAACTCGGCCGCTAAAAATTTCGCCAGTTCTGTGCGGATGGCTTCTTTTTTGACCTGGGCGAAGCGTCGTAGACGTTGTTTCTTTGGTTTTGCAGCTGGATCGACATTTAATTTGTGCTCAGCCAACTTCCTTGGGACTCCCGGCGTGTCAGAGGGTTTCCAGGCAAAGATGTCGCGGTTGTCACGTAAGAAGGTGGTGAGCGCGCTTTCCTATTTAGCAGACAGGTCAGCGCCGATCAGAACAATTTTGGAAGAGTCGCCCATCCCTAGGTCGATTGCCTTGATTGGAACTTCCTGAGAGGGCTTCATGGTAGACGTGGCTGGTTTTTTCGTTGGGATTTTCGTCTCTGCCTTGCCGAGTTGTTTCGCCATTGCTGCTACGACTGCGGTCTGACTCGGTTGCTGCAGATTTGCAGCAATCCTCACTGCCTCAATGTTCCAATCGTAGGAGGTCTTCAGGTCGCCCTTTAGGGATAGAATCCCTTTAGGGCCTGGCATCTTCAGAACAAGATAGATGTAGTGTGGTATCACCATGAATTTCGCTAGAGCAGGTCTCTCGAGGATAGCATGATATGACGATTCGAAGTCGGCGACCTCGAAGGTAATGTTCTCGGTCCTGTAATTAGCCTTGGTACCAAATGTAACTGTAAATGATACCTGGCCGAGGGGTACAACAGCGTTACCTGGGACGATGCCGTAGAAAGGTGAGTCAGTAGGCTTGAGGATGTTGGTAGTGTCCAAGCCCATCTTCTTGAGTGTTTTGGTGAAAAGGATGTTGGGTCCGCTTCCGCCGTCGATCAGCGTCCTTGTGAGCCGCGCACCTGCCACCACTGGGTCCAGTACTAGAGGATACCTTCCGGGTACTTGATGTTGGTCCACTGGTCGTCGCGGGAGAAGCTGGTCGGGACCTCAGACCACTTTAGGAAGCTGGGGATAGCTGGTTCAATAGACATGATCTCGCGCATGGTTAGCTTTTGCTTGCGCTTTGAGTTAGTCTGAGCTATCCCTCCAAAGATGACGTTGACCACTTTGTCGGCTGATTGATAGCCGGTGGTCTTGCCACTCTTATTGCCTCCATTGTTGTCAGCCCCGTTGGGTTTGTTGGAGGTGCTTTTAGAGCCAAAAGCCTTCTTGAGCCCATAGCATTCCCTGCTGAAGTGTTTGTCCTTTTGCATGGAAAGGACATTGCTTGTCTAGGAGCTTCTCAAATTTCTTGTGGGAGGGTCCGCGCTCAGCAATATTGACTGAGTCTTCAAGCTTGCGCTTCTTGCTATCATTGTAGTCGTGCTTGCTGTTTTTCTCAACTTGCTTGCCCTTGGCGCAGTCGTTGTTGTTGTTTGGACGATCGTCTCCCGACTTGTCTCGGTTGAACCTTTCACGTTGTAGATCTTCTGCATCAGCCCATCTGCTGACGAGGTCGCGCATAGCTTCCACCATCTTGGGCCTGTTTCTTCCGAAGTCTAGGTGCAACGGAGGGTCAGGGAGGCCACCATGGAAGCAGTCGATGACGTCCTGATCAGTGAGCCCTACACATGTCGCCCGCTTTTTCCAGAAGCGACGGGTATAGCTTATGAGAATATGAGGTACTCGTTTTTCCCTTGTTTGCACTGGTCGAGGTCAAACCGAATACCAGCTCCTGCCATGAGCCCTGAAAATTGTTAATGAAGGCCTTGCAGAGCTCGTCCCAGGAGTCGATGGAGCCGGGTTCCAGTCCTTCTAACCAAGTTAGTGGAGCTGACTCGAGCGCCACAGGGAAGTAGGTGCACATGGTGTCGGTACTGCCCTTGGCCGCCTTGATTGCAGAGTAGTAGATGCGTAGCCACTGTATGGGTCACGCTTTCCATCATACTTGTCGATGCCGGACGGCTTAAACTTGTCGGGCCAAGAAGTAGCCCGGATGCAGTTTGAAAAAACCGCGAATCCTTCGTACTTGCCAAGGTTGTGATAGCCTTGGTCTAGAGGCCCGTAGATTTGGTCGTACTCCTGGCGTCACTTGTGTTCTTCTTCTTCGCGATTGCGAGCCTGTTCAGAGATGACAGTGCATGCATCCCTGTTTCGGAGCCGGTGTCGCAGATCCCTATCATCGTCGTTGTCATCGCAGTAGCCTCCTTGTCGGTTTTTTATACCGGCTAGCCTACTATGGGGGGTCCCTAAGTAGTCGAGTTGTTCGTGAGGGCCTCGCCGGAACCAGAAGCACGATGGTGAACACGAGACAATTTAGACAGGTTCAGGCCGCCTCGAGTAGAGAGCGTAATACCTTACGTCCTGTATGGTGGATCTTCTCGTATTGATGATTATGATTTACAAGGGGTCCCTGCCTCACCTTATATACTCGGGAGACAGGGTCTATAAGGCAAGAAATACAAACTCCTAGTCGGATACAATACACAGAGTCCTAACATGAGTAGGTCGGGTTGTTTCCTAGTACCCGACTAGTTTCCTTAAGCTATATGCTCCTTCCTTGTATCAGTCAGAGTTGCCGGCCTAATTTCCTAACGGGACTGTGGCCCATGAGGACTCCCATGGATCCTGGACCGTCAAGCCCCCGAGCGTCTTCATGTCTTCACGCCTGCCGGGTTGTTTCTCAACAGTTTCAGCATCAGCCGAGTTGTTTCCTCGTCGTCTTGCTTGTTGAAAACCTTCAGAAGTGAACATGATGTGCTCCTTTGCCGACTTCTTTTGCAGCCAGCCCCCAGGCCTTGGTTCATGAACCAAGATTGATGCAAAAACTTCCCCATTTACTATAATGGTGTCCAGCTTTTGAAAAAAGATGGACCCATTATGGGTCTAGCCCCCGAGCCTAGAAATGTTTTCAAGGATTAAAAACAATTCCAGGGTCTTTATTGAAAAAACTTTCTAAAAGAAATATACTATTTCCCCTCAGCCCCCAAGCTTAAAGCAGATGATAATAAGCTTAAAGACTTCTGTTGAAATATGTATATTCTTTGATGTGGAAATGAATCCTATTAAGCATCAGCCCCCGAGAATGAAAATTCATCGAAAAAATGACCTAGCTCGTTAGGAAATGGCCGCACAAACATGCATCTGGTTTGTAACCGTGAATACATAAGTGTTGGCAAATTCTGGAAAACGAATTTACGGAAAATACGCTTAGGGTTACCACTTCAATCTTATAAGACAGAGGGTGAACCGTTCGTATTCTCCTCCCCGCCGCCGTCTCTTTCACAACTGAAATCCTCAAACTCTTTTCGCCTCCACGCGCAATCTCCAATCCACTCAAGCCCCGTTCGAGAATCAATCCAAAGTCTCGTCTGGCAGGATGGGTTAGAAACCTGCTTCCAGCAAGCCTACTGAGAGCAAATCTGCCACGGGCAAAAAGAAATCCAAGATCCCAACCACAGATATGTCGGTGTTCAAGAACTCCCCTGCGCCGGCTCTTGCCTGGAAGCCATCCAAGGCAACAGACGAGATGGTGCAGGGTCTTGTGGAGCAAGGCTATCTTCTGGATAAATCAATCTCCTGTTGGCGCACCGATGCTGGTAAGGCCTGGCCTTTTGAAGAAATCCACGAAATCGTGGTTTTTGTTGCTTTTTATGAACGCGGATTCACCCTCCCCGCTCATGATTTTCTCCGAGGGCTTCTTTCCTACTACAAATTGGAACTGATTCATCTCAATCCCAATTCCATTCTTCAAATCTCCCTCTTTATTCATCTCTGCGAAACCTTCTTGGGGATCGATCCCCACTTCAATCTGTTCCGATGCCTCTTTCGTGTGAAGTCCACCCCGGACAAAGTAGTCGGTGGGGCCGGATTTCAGCTGCGTCAGGGGATGAAGAACGTCTACTTTGACTTTAAGATGAATGACTCCATTAAGGACAGGAATGACAAGTGGTTTTATGTGGAGAATCAGCCCCCGAGGCTGTCCAAACACTCCGGTTATCTGCCTCGGCCGCAAGATTCATGGAATGAATCCCTCGATAGGGATAAGGTTGATGGAATTGCCAGGCTTATAAAGATGATCACTGCTCTGAAGGATCAAGGCCTATCCGCCATCGGGATCGCCAGTTCTTTCCTGCGCCGGTGCGTACAACCCTACCAGAAGCGGGTGCACGCTGGCTATGAATATACTGACCCCGAAGACCCAACCAGGATCTCGACCAGCGATTTATCATCAGATGAAGTCGCCGTCCGCGTCCAGGCACTTTTCATGGATGCCCAGGATCTGCCACGCCGGGTACCCGAGTACTCGGCAAGTCGTCCGTCGTCATTGGTAAGCTCGAAAACAACCCGAATATCAATTATGATATACACCTTCTTGCTTCTTGACAACTGATCAATTGCTGTGTTATCCAATGCCAGGAATTGCGGACCAGACTTGCTTCCTCGCCTCCGGAAGTAGCAGAGAACCAATCCGGGTTGCCTGGATCTCCCCCGTTCCAGCAAACTGTTGAAAGTTCAGAAAAAGGGAAGAAAAAGGCATCACCAGATATGGACGAGGTAATTCTGGAGGAAGGATCTGATTCTGATGATGACACACCCCGACCACCTCCTGGGAAAATACTCGGGCAAGGAGGATCAGGCCTGAAGAGACCTAGTGCTGAAGATGCTCCAAGTCCACCAATCCCCAAGAAGAAATGGGCTCTGCGGAAGAAAGTGTCTCCTTCGTTGAAGAAATCATCAGATACTATTCTTGATGAAGCAGAGGCATTTGAAGCAGAGCCTGAAACCAATGTGAAGATTCCGGTGGGAATCCCATTGGGTTCATCTCCGCCCAAGGTACCCCAATTGTCCTGTTTGCAAAAAATCTTGGTTCTTGCCTCTTGCCGAGTTGTTTTCTGAATTGAATGTATGATTGCAGAATCCTCAACAAGAAGAACTCGCTCAGTCGGAAGAGCCTCAAGGACCTCAAAACAACCCTTCTGGCGGTTTTGACTTTGTTGTGGATGAACCTGAATTCAATATGGAATTTGCCAGGTAAATCACCCAACCTTAATAGAGCAAAATTCTGAAATGCGAATATTGCTAATCTTCAATTGTTTATGCAGCCGTCCGCCTAGTCCTGCTCCTACAGATGTACCAAAGACTCCAATCATGGAAACAGGAGGAGGAGAAAGGCCAAGCCCCTGAGCATCTTCACCGCCCCAACCCCAAGCAGCAAGCAGCAACGTCACACCACCGCCCCCTGTGAGAGAGCAAGCCGCTCCGAGTACTTCTGCTCCTGGGTCCTGGCCCAAAGCAATAGAAAGTATCCGGATGGCAAGCCTCCATACTGAGGGATTGGACACCACCACTGGCCTGATGAAGGAAACTACAATTGAAGAAATCATCCGGGAGAAGAAGAAACCCCGTGAGCCTTCACCAGAGCCATTCCAGATCTTCACTGGCACACCAGGCGTCAACGTAAATGAAGACGCCTTCTTATTCAACTCGGAAGTTGACCATGGAGATCTGGAGAAGGCCGCCGAGCTGTACAAACAACTCTCCAAGCTCACAGAGGTTAGTAGAAATAGCTTAGTCTTGTAAATACTTATCTCCTTTGTACTTTAATCAACCCTGCCTCCCTTATTCTGGATGTAGAGTATACTTGTATGATCTCAGCAGAAATCTGAGATGCTTCGGAGAGCCAGCACGTCTATTGCCCGCGCTGAGAAAGCCACAGCCGATCTGGCCAAGGGACAAGCAGCTTGGGACCAAGAACGCGCCCAATTGCGCCGAGAACTGGATGAGACGTACAAGAACATCAACTTGTACCAGGATCAGCGCGACGACATCGTTGAAAAGAATAAATCTTTACGACAGAAGCTTTCAGGTGTGTACGCCGAGTACTTATTCTCTGTCTGCACTGATCATATAATGAATAGAATATGATGTGTTGTCTGCAGAGAGTGACAAGCGCGTTGAAGCTTTAAAGGGCGATTTCATCGATATGAAGAACCGCTTTTATCGTGAGCAAGAGCGCGCAATCCAGGTGGAGCGGCGGGAATCGGAGTGTATGGCAGATCTTGCTGAAGAGCAAAAGATGCGCCAACATGACGATGCCCAACTTATTGAAGACCTGACCAAGATCTGCAACCAAGAGGCCGAAATCCAGGCTCTTCGTGTAGAAATCAATCGTCTCGGCGCGGAAATTGAGTCTTGGAAAGAAGCCGCCCTGCCTTTGGTGAATGCTTACGCAAAAGTACCCGTGGGAAGTGTTACTCCTCCTCTCCTTGATCGCCTTCGAGCAACTCCTGGGCAGGTGAAGGTGTATTGCCAACGGATCGCCCGTTCGTGTACTAAGCAAGTACTCGAGGTTGTCCGGTCATGGTTTCCTTCACAGCCTTTAGGTATTACTGAAGGAAGAATCAACCCGGCTTGTACCCGGGCCATGTATGATACCTACATGGAGGAGGAGGACACTGTAGAGAAGATTGTATCTCGTCTTAAGTTCTAGAGCCTCTTTTGTAAGAAAACCCTTTGTAAAGAACTTGGTTTCAGATGTAAATACTTAATGTTTTTATTAACAAAAAGTATCTGTTTATCTGATTGTGTGCGCCTGATCTCTCTGTGTGGAACAAAGAGTAGATGGCATTTGAATGTAGTTTTCCTGGACTGTTTTTAAACAACCCGACTAGATTCAAAAATAAGTGCGCCCGATCTTTCTGTGTGAAACAGAAAGTAGATGGCTTTTTGA